>JASVEL010010458.1:0-172023 GCA_032618575.1 Nicotiana noctiflora | reverse complement strand
GTAAAGTTGAGTTATACCCTTATAAAGCATACCTAAGGTGAGTTTGAAGTGGTTTCAGCTCCAACCTTCTTAGGTACTTTTTTCTAATACCCTGTCTTGCACTTGATCAGTCTCATTTTCAACCTTTTTTTTCTTTGCTTGTTTCCTCCAGTCTTCTTGCACTATTACCTCTATTAAATTAGGTGACTCATCTACCTCAAGCTGTACTAGAACAAGTGTTGCCGTTGGTCGACTCTTTCGAGCAATTTCTTGCTCTTAATCAAGATCTTTACCATTTCTCAGACTCACGGTCATCAACTGCTTCAGGCCCTTCTCTTTTTAATTGATATGTTTGTCCGCAGGTAATGTCCCTTGAGGATGATTATTAAGAGCCATGGATATCTAGCCTAATTGAACCTCAATACCCTTGATAGTTGAGTCATGCACATCTACATTCTCTTGCATTTTTTCATTGGACCAAATGAGTTGTTGCATCATTCATTTAATTTCAGACAACACATCATCTTGTCTTATTATTTGTTGTTGTTGAGGTTGTTGATAAGCTAGCTACTGATTTTTCTGATTGTATCCATGTTTCTTTCGATACGGCACAACTTGATCATATGGTCTCATAGCTCCAAGATTGATATTAGTTAAGTATTGTTGCAGTGTTAGCCTATTCTACTAATTTTGTTTCACTAATTCTACCCACCTTGTCGCCAAAGTTGCTCACATAATTTATATTTTCATGGTAGTTATGGTGTCACTTTAATCGATATACGTGTACATATATCGTTGGTTAAAGCATGGTGTGCATAATACTCCATTAGTTGTATCAACTATGTGTACATGCTTTTGGCTCGATTCATCAAGCATCTTGGTGAGGAAACTCATATGAGTCATTAGAATATCCATATTCTCAGCGATGGACTTATTTGGGTCCAAAGCTACTAAACAAAGGCAAAGGTGAGTGCGGTGTCTCTTGTCATCCATCCTGAGCTTTGAGTCATTTTATCAAGTAGAAACTTACACTCTTTGAATGATTTGCTAAATTTTTCCACCTACTCATACAGTGGCGTTTCTGCTTCAATTTGTTCCCTTGGGTGCTATTGTCTTTTTTCTTTTTTGTTTGCATGATTTAATGCCTTGAAATCTTTTCCAAGATCTGCTAATGCAAATAATTCACCAGTTCTCAAGGAGTTTCTAGGCATGCACTTGTAACATACATGCCTACAAACGTCAGAATTTTCAATGTAAAGATTAAAATCAAGAAAATTGACTAAACTATGAATCCCAATATTTTTTCATACTGTAATTAATAACATTGTGAAGTACCCGATAATAATGCCAATATTTGATTTCCCAACTATGCCTCCTAAAAGGTCTAGCGGTCGTTGCAAATATAATTCAATTTGTAAGTCTGAAGTCAAATCTCACAAGAAATTAATCTGCTAATCAAAATCATTAGTTTCATAAGAATTCAACTAACCAACATCCAGGGAATTAAAAAGTTATAATTTTATTAATAACAAAGCAAATATTGTAGGATATATTTGAAAGGTCTAGGGTTATGATGTTTACACTCGCTGAAATCCTCCCCGCTACATCTCCTAAAATTTGCCTAAGTGCTCTCTACCGATTTTGAGTACTTTAGGTATTGTAACTCTCTTTCGAGCAACTAACATAATTTATTAGATATATTCTTCCGAACTACGCTAGCTGACACTAATTCACCGTCACTATGTTTGCACCATGATTTCGTAGCTCCTAATCCCACCTTTAAATCCTCCGTATTGATTCCACACATGCGTTAGGTGTGATGTTGTTTAATAAATACCTAACTATGTACCTATTTCAAAGCAATGCACACTAAATAGGTACAATCAATTGAGGGTCCTTTCAATCAACAACAATAAAAACATGGTTGAACATGTAAAAAAGAAACCAATGGCAAACTTGTATTAAACGTACTGGAAAATCATATTTCCAAATGTTCCATCAAATTCTAGACAAGAATTTAGCTACTGAGAAAAATACAAGACTAGAACTCATAATAATTAAAAATTGGAAGAAAAAGGAAAAAATGTAAAGTTGATCCTTCTCCTTTCTCCTAGCGTGTTCTTACCTCTCCAAAGTTCTCCATCCAAGAAGTAGCAAACTACATATTTATATGAAGTAGGGTTGAGTTGGATGAGTTTGGCTTCACCTATATTGGATTGAAGAAGCTGGGAGCGTCCAGACGTGCTCCTCAATATGCTCCCAACTACTGATTTCTTCTGCCCCGGTCCTGTATGACAAGGCGAACCTTGCATCGTTGTCCAAGCTTTTTCTCTTAAGATTTTATTTCGTCAATTTTCTTCCTATTTGATCCTTTTTCGCGCATGTTTGTTCCTACACATAAGAAATACGTAATGAGAATATTTTCACTTCAAAAGCGGTCACAAAAGAAATAATACACAAACACACTCAAAATATGCACTTTTCACTCATTATCATAAACAACTCAGCACTCATCAGTCAACCACTTGTGACTACGATGCGAAATGAGTAAAATAAAGTACTCAATTTTATTGAAATGAAATATATTTTCTATAGCATGAAAAGAAATATTGAAATAAAGAAAATAAAGTTTATACAACAAGAAAAGAAATTATTCATTTTGAAAAAAAAAATATTTTTTTCTACATCATGAAAAGAAAGTACTTTTTTTTGTTGAAACAAAAGAAAATACTTTTTCTACAGCACGAAAGGAAAGTACTTGGTTTATGAAAAAAAAATTATACAGTACTTATTTTATTAAAATGAAAGAAAATATTTTTTCTACATTATAAAAAAAGTACTTATTTTATTAAATTGAAAGAAAATACTTTTGTACATCATGAAAAGGAAGTATTTATTTTGTTGAAATGAAAGAGAATATTTTTTCTGCATTATAAAAAAATTTATTTTGTTGAAATGAAAAAGGAAATACTATATCTACAACATTAAAAGAAAATACTTTTTTTACAATAGGAATTGAAAATATCATTTTTGTGAAAAAAAAATACTTTTTCTATATCATGAAAAGAAAGTACTTGTTTTCTTAAACAAAAGAAAATATTTTTTCTAACACATGAAAAGAAAGTGATTCCCTTTCTATTTTCTCGGGCGATGGACGCACTGACACACCATATCCAAGAAGAGGTGTCATGGTGTATGTTGTTCGTTGATGATATAATTCTGATTGATGAGACGCGAGACAACGTTAATGGGAGACTGTAGGTATAAAGGCAGGCTCTAGAGTCTAAAGGTTTCAAGTTGAGTAGGACTAAGACATAATATGTGGAATGTAAGTTCATCAACGTGATTTTGGAAGCGGATGTGGAAGTTAGGCTCGACTCACAGGTCCCCAAAAGAGAAAGTTTTAAGTACTTAGGGTCAATTATCCAGGAAGATGGGGATGTTACGTACCGTATAGGAGTGTGGTGGATGAAATGGAGGTTGGCGTTTAGAGTCCTGTGTGACAAGAATGTGCCATCGAAACTCAAAGGTAAGTTCTATAAAGCGGTGGATAGACCGGCCATGTTATAATGAGCTGAGTTTTGGCCAGTCAAGAATTCAGATATCCAGAAGATAAAAGTAGCGGAAATGAGGATGTTGAGATGGATGTGTGAGCAAACTAAGCTGGATAAGATTCGGAATGAAGATATTCGGGAGAGGAGGGGGCGTGGCTCCCGTGGACGACAAGATGCGGGAAGCGCGACTCAGATGGTTCGGGCACGTGTGGAGGAGAAGTCTAGATGCACCGGTTAGGAGGTGTGAGTGGTTGAATTTGACAGGGACGAGAAGAGGCAGAGGGTGGAATAGGAAGTATTGGGGCGAGGTGATCATGCATGACATGGCGCGACTTCAGATTTTGGAGGACATGGCTCTTGATAAGAACATGTGGAGGTCGAGCATTAGGGTAGTAGGCTAGGGGGTAGTCGAGAGTTCTTCCTTCTTTTGTACCGGGTAGTTTGTTAGAGTTTCGTTAGGTTTGTTACCGGTCTTCGTTGTATTCACATTGGTGTTTTGCCTATGGTTATTTTCTTTCTGGTATCTTTTATTGTTATATGTCTTTTCTCTTATTTCTTTTCTGATATTATTATTTTTCCTGTTGAGCCGAGAGTCTCATGGAAACAACCTCTCTGCCTTTTTCGGGGTAGGGGTAAGTCTGCGTACACTCTACTCTCCCCAGACCTCAGTAGTAAGATTTTACTAGGTATGTTGTTGTTGTTGTTGTACGAAATGAAACTGATAATGTGTTAAATGTTTAATTGTCACAAGATATCTCGAAACCAACGAAATTTTTTTTTACAAAATTTCTTACCACTCTAACGTGTTAAATCATTGTAATTTTTTCGATTAATACTTTTGGAGAATCGATCATCACTATCAACAATGTCATTTCAAAGTTTAATCTGTCATCCCTATATGATTCCAGCGACAACTAAACAACTTCTCGTGAAATTAAACATACAAGCAGTGGCAGAAAGATATATATAATTATTTTGGAAGCAAGAGTTAAGAGAAGAAAGTAAGAGTTTTGAAATACATACTTAATTTAATATATGTGTGTCTTTTTAATTACACAAATGTATATGATTAACAAATTCTGCCGAATGCGCAAAAATGTTACACCCGTCACTGCTTACAATATAGGTGCAAGATTTCTGTCTCCCTACCATGTACGTATTTTGTAATTTTCATAAGAGGCTGTTGTCCATTATTAGATGCACGTGCAAATGTTTGTCCATTTTTCATTTACTTCACAGCATTAAAGGAAAAACTACCAACTAATCTGGGACAGTCGGAAGCCCCATGATGTGATGTGAATCACATACTCTGATTGGTGACGTGTACATCTAAATTGGTTCACAATCCAAATATACAAAATCTGTATATGTTAGAATTGTTACGATAACTATATACACCCCGTTTCAATTTATATGAATATGCTTGAATGGACATGAATTTAAGAAAAAAATAAAAATATTTGAAATTTATTATTTTGAACATGTTAAAAAGGGACCCAGAGTATTTGTCTGGTTATAAAAATATCTCATTAAAGGTTGAATTCTAAGTTTAAGCTAAATTATTTCTAAATTTAAAAAATGTTTATTCTTTTTGGAACGGATCAAAAAAGAAATATCGCATAAACTAAAACGGATGGAGTATAATGACAAAAGTTTTTGTAGAGAATGGTAACACAGTAATTGTTGTTACGTTTTGAGCAATAATATTGAAGGTTTAGTAATGATTACTCTGCTCGGATTCATTCATAGTAAGTAATTAATTTATTTTTTTGTTTTGATCTAAAATAAGTATTCAGTTATAAAAAAATTGAATATATTTTTATAAGATTATTATTATGTACGTATTCCTAAAAGGTCTTTTACTCTTCACATTAAATTATATTGTAATATTTAATTAAGGATAATTTAATTATATTAATTATTTTTATTTAAAATTTAGTATTTTTTTTAATGGTTATGCCCTTATTACTTTTTAATGTGGACTCTTGTTTTTGGCGCTAATCTTAGTAACAGCAACAGATGTATCTATTGATTGACTCCAAAACTTGAAAGACACTAGCTGATAACCCTCAAATGTATTGCAAATTAATTCAGTCATTATACTATAAAAGAAAGCGTAGTTATTTCTCGGAAAATGGTAAGTCTAATAGTAGCTATGTCTCCAGCAATTAGGTTTTCTCCTACTTGAAGGTTTTGATTTTTAAATATAAGATGTCCCTGCACTATTATTTTATATTAAGACATTGTTAGACCTTGACGTGTGAAAGTTTAGGACAGTTGACCTTAACCAAAAGTTACTTAATTTTAATATCCGAAGTGAATGTTACATTTTTTCTATTCTTATCCAAAACAACATATCCTTGTGACAGAAGAAAAACATTTCAAAGATTACATGATCCTCTTTTCACTCATTATTCATTCATTCTAATGTTGGAAACAGCTAAAAAGTGCACATCGTGTCTCAACAAATACTAAGGGGTCGTTTATTCGAATACCGAGTTATGTAGTAACTAGTAATGTAGGTGCTGACATGACCGATTTATTTTTTATGATTGATAAAGGAATACACGCATGAATCATGTCCATGGACAGTATACACATCTCACGGTCAGATACAATTAAGCCAAATACATATATGTGAAAGAGATAAGTATAAGTGGTTATATTTGATAATCCTTAAATGAAAAGATTTCATAATTGATAAGGAGAATTGACTCCTTACTTGAAGAGAACTCTATCCTAGAAAAGGAAAGAGTTAGCGATTGAAGTTAACTAGAACTGTTCCACCAAGGAAGAGTAAAGCATCTGGTTAATAGTTAATCCGAATCCTACTAACTCTATATATATCAATTTTGTTCTCTTATGACGAACTCGCGCTGAAGTTAAGAAAGAATTGAGAGCAAAATAGCAAGGCATTTTGTAAGCAATTCCTGTATGTTGGAAGAGTGTGAACCTGGAGAAACATGAACCAAATAGAGCATGTGTCGTCTATCTTTTTTATTCTAGTTCAATTGTAGTAGGAACTTTTGAGTTGTACCTTCAACTTTTGAAGAAGCAAACTGTATTAGGTACTTGACTTGTATCATTCAAGTTAGAGTTGGTACAAGGGTTAGAGGTAATCCATACGTTTACAAGAGTTTGTAAACATTGTTGTTTCGGCTCAGAGTTGTAGCAAAGTTTTGAGGAAATCCTATCGGGAAGTAGGTTGTGATTTTTTCAACCTTTTAAGCCGGGTACCTTTTTTACGTAAAATACTTGAGTTCTTTACTTTCTGTATTACTTATTCTGCAATTGTAAAGGAACTAATAGAAGATCCTGGTCTTTCTATAATCCAATGCACACAAAAATTGGACATCACATAAATTACCCCTCATCTTATGTGACATTGAAGTATAAAACACTAACTGTATCGGAGTGGGTTATCCTTGAAGATGCCAGCATAATCCGTTGAAATTCATGATGTGTTGGAAGTCCACCTGCTAGTAATCTGAAAATTTCCAATTGGAAAGACAAAAAGTTGGGTTTAAATTTTCCAGTTCTATGCAGTTGGGATTTGTTTCAGTTGTGACTAGTGTAATATCGGGTTTTATTGTCAGTTGTAACTTGGGTGATACCGGTATTTAATGGAAACTATCTTAAGGTGCTTGAATGTAAATTTTGAAGGTCTTCGGAGATGATTTAAGACGAGTATCACTCTGTAATCTTCATATTGGAAACTCGATATTGAAGACATTTCATCTTCCATGTAAATTCGTATATATCCTCAATATATTAGTGTATAACCCCTTGTATATTAGTGTATATTTTCCATGTATAACCGTGATCTCTTATAATCTTTTACAGCAGTGTATGTCTTGGAAAATGAGTGTGATTACGCTGATACATTGTCCAATTGCAATTTCACGATTGGGGTCTTGATAGGTTTTGTGGCTGATGAACTGAGGATTTTTGGGCCAATTCATGATTCAAGAGCTTTACAGTAATGTGAATCCAGGAATCACTCTGGTTTCGTGGATGGGAAAACGAATTGGTACGAGTTGGATTTAACAAAAACAAGACATGAAGATGCACTGCCAAACAATCACCAAAGAACAACGAAGAAATCTATCTGTGGCCCATTTCCACCTACCTTGTAGGTCACGCAGGTCATATCCAACTGGTCAACGGCTGCGAGAATCCATTTTATTGAAAAGTTAAT
Source organism: Nicotiana noctiflora (assembly GCA_032618575.1). Classification (NCBI taxonomy): domain Eukaryota; kingdom Viridiplantae; phylum Streptophyta; class Magnoliopsida; order Solanales; family Solanaceae; genus Nicotiana; species Nicotiana noctiflora. The sequence continues at coordinate 164,292 of JASVEL010010458.1, read as the reverse complement.
AAACAACCCATCCATGTTTTATCAAAATATGGATAAACAGTTGTATTTAATTAATCTATAAATATTGAATATTTCTCGTCATTCGTTTCAGTAAAAAAATCAAACATATTGACTAATGACATGTTCAATAGATCAGGAGTTGTTAGCAGACAAGTTTAGCTATTTCAGATTATTGTATATAAAGCTTGATCCGTCATTAATTATAATTAAGTAAATATAATTCTGAAACAACTCGATGGAAGGAACACGGAACTAATTTGACAAGAACGAATAAGCACTGAGAAGCGTATATCCCCCAATAAGAATGCAGATAGCATTGTAAGCAATAAAAAAATGCGTAGCGAACTTTCGTTATATGCAAAAGAAAGAATAATTTGTAGACCTTAATGTAATATATTCCATAGTAACTCGGTAAATAGAAAATCACAATAACGTAACGAGCCAATAACGGTCAAAAAAGACAGCCACACCAACATTAAGATATAACCAACTCAAAATGCGATCAAAAGAACTAAAATCCACTTCTCAATTATCTAATTCCTCCAGTTTCCATCAGAGTCACCACCACCCCTTGAGTAGCGTGATCCACCATCACCACCGTATCCACGGTCACCCCCGCCATATCCACGGTCACGACCACCACCGTAACCACCGCCGCCGCCGCCGTAACCACCACCGCCACCCTCGCGTCTTCCACCTCCATATCCTCCCCCTCCGTATCCGCCGCCTCCCTCACGACGTCCACCGCGGAAACCACCGCCGCCGCCTCCACCGCTTCCGCGTGATTGAGCTTCGTTAACGGTGATGTTACGACCGTCAAGGTCTTGGCCGTTCATCCCTTCGATAGCGTCCCTCATGGATTTCTCATCACCAAAGGTAACAAAGCCAAATCCTCTAGATCTACCGGTTTCACGGTCATTGATGATCTGTAAAATCAAGATCCACACCAAAACAACATCAGATCTGCCAGATCTACACTATCACAGGAAAAAACAAAGCAAAAGAAGGACTACGTCCGAGCTTGCTCGAAAAGTAACATTCATTCAAAGCAAATTGGACCAAAAAATAGAAATAACCGGTCTATCTTCATCTCTTTTATAAGAAGAGAAGTAAGACGGAACGTACCGTTAGAGAGAACGAATAATAGTATCAAACAGTAACAGTAACAGATGAATCAACAGTAACAGAGAGAGACATAGTAACAGTAACAGATGAATCAACAGTAACAGAGGGGTAAACGAAGCCAAATCACGGCTCAGATTCCGATCTCTGCTCTGCGACCGACAAACGGACCTTCGATTCAAGCACCTCGCCGTACTGAGAGAAAGCATCGCCTAGGGTTCGATCAGTGGTAGCCCATGCGAGCCCACCGACGAAGCACCTGTATTCAACTTCAGCCATTGATATTTTTTTAAAGTATAGAGAGATGGAAACGGAGGAGAAAGGGATGAGGAGAAATAATAGAAAGGCTGTGTATTTATAGGCTGTGTATTTATAGAGGAGGATGCTAGGGTTGAGTTAATTTCGCACTCTTATTCAACTTGGGTTAGAGGTCTGGTTTCGGCTCTTGTTTTTTCCGAATTTCTTGCAATAGTAAACGTTACTCAACGCGATTTCTTTGTCTTTGCCGTAGTTGAAGACGCGTTGAGAAGCTCTTACTTCACGCGTTGGGAAAAACTTTTCTTTCCAGTAAAAATTCTGTGTATCAAAGTGCACTTTAAAAATTCTTATTTTAGTATCAAACGATTTCTGTGTATCAAATATGCACTTTAAAAATTCTTATTTTAGTCATATAATATAATAGATCCATGATCATGAAACAATCAAAATAATTATTTGATAGCATATCTAATCATAATACATCGTAAGAGCCTAAATCTATATTATAAAAGCACAAAAGCTCTGTAGGAAATGTTGATTGACTTTTTATTCTATATAATAAATTTTATATTGAATAGAAAATTAATTTAAATATTTTAGTAAATACGGATTTTAAAATTAATTAAATTATATTTATTGAATCTTTTTTATTTAAACTATATAGGAAGTATAAATAATTAGAACTTTAACACGAATTAAATATTAAAAATAAAATGTCTAAGTTAATATGTACATACACACGCAGTGAATTTCAATAACTTTTCATAGTAATTTGTTCATCATATTAAACTTTTATATTTTAGTAATGCTTTCTTTGTCTGGCGCGTTTCGACAAAATTATGTAATTTATAAATTCTTTTTATCTTAGCAACTAAAACCTTTACTTGAATAACATTGAAACCTTTGAAAGGAGATAAATTGAGAAGACACGAAATTCAATTTTTTAGTTTATGTTATAAGAATTTTTTTTAAAGAATAATAGTAAGTACTAATTAAACATGTTTGTGCCTTCTCGCATAAACTTGAGAACAGGTTTTGAATAATATTTATAGAAAAAGTTTTAATTCTTCAAGGTATGTGTTTTTGCTGAAACTAAAAAAGTAGTATAAAATACTGGTAAAATTGAATTGATAAAACTAAAAAATCTAAGGTAAATATATTGAATAATATTGAGGAACAAAAAAAAACTTTATAAAGTTAGCTATATATGATTAATATTTAATTAATTTTAAAAGCTCACACTTTTTTTATAATTTAAAATAATCTAAAAATATATATATGTAATTTTCTTAGCCAAAATTACTTACTAAGATAGGAAACACACATAACGCGCATATACTAAAATTAGTAGCTATAAATATCTAAAACCGTATCGGTCAATCTATAAACCGATGTTTATGAAATTTCCAAGAAACTCCTACTAAATATGGACGAAACAACAATTTTTCCTTTGTGGTTGACATAAATATGTACTACTATTTCTAGGTTCTATACGCTTACTCATTTATGCCATAATCTGTTTCTAGGCTCTAAAATACTAATCATGATTTAAAAATACTCTATTTGTTTCATATGTATCGTATTTCTTTTTTATATATTCCTTAATAAATATTAATGAAAAAAGGGATTGGACTATTCTATCTTTATTTGTGTTTTAAGATATAACTAGTATTAGTATTCGCGCGGATGTGTGCGCATATGTGTGCACACTAAGCATGTCAAATATTTAAGTTATTTAGATTGTATGTAAATAATTTTAAAATTTACACTTTCTCAGTAAATATAGATAATCATTGAATATTAACTATTTCCTCCGATCCAAAAGAAGTGATTTTTTGGATATTTTTACATAAATTAAGACACTCGCTTTTTAGCATTAATTAACAATGAAATTGACCATGTTAATCTTTACTATCTCACATAAATATTCATACCACATATTCCAACACTATTTACTCCAAGAACAATATAAGAAATAATAATTAATTAATTCTTGAAATCTGAAAAGAATCACTTATTTTGGACCACAAAAAAAATAAAAAATTACTTATTTTGGACCGGAGGGAAGTACATGAAAAAAAATTAACCATTTCTTCTATTTTTCTTTTTTGATGTCATTCTTGTCGGTGACATTGGATCCTAAAAATAGTTAGGAAAGAAAATAATAACTCATATTTATGGCAAACTAATTAAATGTTGAGACGGTGAATGACTCTTTGGATAAGACTTAACTCTTTTACTGCTACTTGTATTTGGTGTTGTCACATCTCCCTTTTTATCATTTGAGGAGATATATAAGGGAGTTTTTTTAATTAAAGCGACATTATTCGAAATGAGATTATTTTATTTAATTTCTTCAGAGTCGCCACTTGGAATAGTTTATTCGGGTAGGGCTCAGGAGCCCCGAGCGTCAAACGAGCGAGGTTCGAGCAAAGTAGAAAAGTTGAAAAATAGCTGAAGGTTGTTGCTTCTGTCATAACCGCATCTGCGATACTAGGACCGTAGAAGCAGGACCGCATATGCGATCAAACCATCACAGAAGCGGCCAAGGGCCAAGCCAAGGGAAACCACATAAGCGGCTTCATGACCGCTGGAGCGGCTCCACAAAAACGGTCCAGTCACCTTAGGTTGGTTCTGCAGAAGCGGCTCGAATCCGCTGAACTCTGGAATAGTTCCTCAGAAGTAGGATCCAGATTGCAGAAGCGGTGTAGGCATATTGGGCCAGATGCGCAAAAGCGAGCCCACGTCCGCAGAATCGATTTTCGCAGAAGCGGTCATCTCATCGCAAAAGCAAAAACCGCTGGGCAGTGAGTACATTTAATTTGAACTCAAAGGCCATTTATTACATTTCTACTACACACTTAGGCGATTTGGGGGCTTCCAAATAGAGGATTTCAACATAGCACTTCAAGGTAAGTTAATTTCATTCATTATTAGTTTAAATACATGTATATTAAGTTGATTAAACACTAAAAGTTAATCAAAAGGGTTAGAGCTAGACCTAGGATTTAAGTAAAACCAATATTTAACCACAAAATTTGCTATGAAATAAACTAGAATTTACATATTGTCGACCCTTGGGTAATAGGGAACAACATTCTTCGGAAAATCTCGGAATTCGGGCACGTGGACCCGGGGTCGGAATTTAGGAAACTTGTGAAAAATATTGGAAAATTACTTAAATAGTTACTTCGACCTTGTAAGCTTTTATTGACTACTTCTTGCTTTATTTAACTAGTTTGTGATCATTCGGCTCCGAATTGAGGGCTTGAGCTTGTTTTTGATATTAGAAGTGTATTTTGGAGTGAGGTGAGTCTCATTTCTAACATTGTAAGAGGGAATTATCCCCATAGGCATAACAGTTAAATTATTTATCATTGTATTTGGGGGCTACGTACGTACTAGGTGACGAGAGTCCGTGCATAGCAACTAATCTGCTAAGTCCGGATAGTTTAGAACACATAAACATGCTTTACATGATAATCTATATATTTAATTATCTTGGATTCGTATGAACTCATTGATTAAGAAGAATGATATTAGAGGATGACCCTAATCCTATTTGGTCCTTTAAAAGAGAATAATGGGCATTTATGTGTGTGTGTATATATATATATATATATATATATATATATATATATATATATAGTCGCTTGTCAATGAGCTTATTTCTTTTTGACCGCATCGCACGGGTGATTCACGAGCGGGGTAATAAATACATCTATGGTTCGAGTCGTTCGACCCTCGGTAGTGCACAATTTGCTTTTATATTGGATCGGGCTGTATGTTCATTGGTGATTATATGTGCATGACTTATTTGTCATTCTACTGTGGGTTAGACTTCATAATTGCTTAAATATATAAATGGACGCTCATGATGAAAATCTAAAGGAAGAATTGTTGTTTATACTTGATAATCCTATTATCTGAGTTATTTATGCTTATTATAAATCCTCCTCATTTTACATGACCGTAAGCACGTTATTTTTGCCTCACGTGAATTATTCCCAAAGAAATCAAAACAAAAGTTGTCTTGTTTTATTGTGTGCAATTTTGTGAATTTTTCGTGATGTTTTAGTAATGGTTTGTGTTGGCATCTTTATTTGCTTAAATTAATAAAAATGCAAAAATTTGTTGCATTTGCATTTTAGGATTTAATTCTACAATTAGGAGTAATTAAGTTTGTGGTGTCAAAAATAAAAATCACAAAAGATAATGTACTTTGCATTTTTAGTGTTTAGTGTCCAAATTGTGTGATTTTATTTTTAATTGGTGTTTAATTTTTGTGATAATCATTATTAAGAGTTAATTAGTATTTTTGGTTTTATAAATTAATCTAGGATTTTAGGTTTTAATTTAGGAGGAAAAGAGAATAAAAGAAGGAAAGTATTGGGCTAATTTATTTAATAAGTCCAAATCAAAATACACCCAATCTAGGCCCAAAACAAACCACATCTGGTCCATCTTCAACGTAAACCAAACGACGCCGTTTATGCACCTTCAATCTAAGTCGTCCATTCTTATTGATCTAACAGCTCCAAAGCATCCCCTTGTAACGACCCGACCGGTCGTTTTAGAAAATTACGCCCCAATCCCTAATTTAACTGTTCCCCTAAGTTCATTTCTGCTATTGTGGGTTGCCGGGAGAGTCGGTTTCGAAAATTTGAGCATTTTGGGACACTTAGTCCCTAAATAAGAGCTTTGAAGCTAGAAAACGGTCCGTAGCCGGAACAGTGTTAAGACGATCTCGGAACGGAAATCCGATGGTTCCATTAGCTCCGTTAGGTGATTTCGGGGTTGGGAGCGCGTTCGTAATGTATTTTGGAGGTCCGTAGCTCAATTAGGCTTGAAATGCCGAAGGTTGAAATTTTGGCGAATCCGAACGATAGGTGAGATTTTGATCCGGGGTCGGAATGGAATTTCGACAATTTCTGTAGCTTCGTTATGTGAATTTGGATATGTCCGCAAAGTTTCAGGTCATTCGGACGTCGTTTGGTCGGGTTTTCAATCGAATGTGTAATTCAGAGAGTTTTAAGAAATTTAGGCTTGAATTCGATGTGAATTAGGGGTTTTGATGTTGTTAGACGTGTTTTGAGGATTGGAACAAGTTCGAATAAGGTATTAGGATGTGTTGGTGTGTTTGGATAAGATCCCGGGGGCCTCGGGGTGGTTTCGGATGGTTAAACGGGAGAAAAATCATGGAAATTGCAGGTTAGGGAATTCTGCCTCTGTTGTTTTCGCCCCTGCGGAAATAGAACCGCAGAGGCGAGTCCGCTGAAGCGGAAAATGGAGCGCGGAAGCGGACTGGAGCGCAGGGGCGGTCCTTGTCCGCATGAGCGGCCTCGCAGGTGCGAGGATGGGGACCGCAGAAGCGGTCAGGAGACGAGTTGGGGAATTTCGCAGAAGCGGACAAGCCTCCGCTTAGGCGAGTCCGCAGAAGCGGACTGCTGTTCGTAGGAGCGGAGAGTTCCGCGGGAGCGGACCTTTGTCCGCAGGAGCGGCCTCGCGGAAGCGGCTTTAGGCTCGCAGAAAGCGGAATGGGCCAGCGAGGCCTGGGCTTCGCAGAAGGGACAAAATGTCGCGGAAGCGGATCCGCAGAAGCGGAATTTCGTCCGCAGAAGCGGAAATCGCAGGGAGTTAATTATGTCAGAAGTTAGAAATTTCAGAAACATTTCCAAACTTTGAGGGCTCGGCTTAAGGGGTGATTTGGACGATTTTGAAGGGAGATTCAAGGGGTTTCTTCAGGTAATCAACTATGGACTCAAATTATGATTATTGTTGACAATATTATGCAATTATCTCATGAAAATGGAGGAATTTGGGGTGTTTTATGGGGGTTTTTCACCCTAGGCTTGAACTTTAGAAGATCAAGGTTTTGAGTGGGCAAATAGAGTCCGAATTTGATAAACTTTATATGCTTAGACTCGTATTGAGACAAGGGTTCCGAATATATAACTTTCGTGATTTTTCGATAAGCGTACCGAAAGTCGGATTTTGGCAACTTGTGGGTTTTGGTATATTTTGAGTTATTTTGATTGGGTAATGCCCAATTGGCCTATTTTGATGTGATTCTATTAATTTTTATCAGATACTACACTTGTGGAGGCCGACATTCGCGGCAAGAGGGTTATTTCTTAGCGGTTTCGTACCGGAATCGAGGTAAGTGGCTTGTCTAACTTCGTGTGGGGGACTTTCACCCCTAGGATATTATTGTGATACTTTAAATGCCTTGTACGCGAGGTGACGGGCGTGTACATGCGCTGGTTGTTGAACACATACTTTACTCAAAATGTTCAATGAGTGATATTCCTGTTTTTAGTTGTTAAATTCGATATTCCTACCCGGTAGTAGTTAGAAAAGCATGATTAGATAGAATATAACTGTCTAGTTGCTTAATTGATTTATTTGAGTTTTCTTGGTAATCGCTGGCGCTGTTCATCGGCGAAGTTATCGTTAAGCATATTATACGTCTCTCTCTGTATTCCTTTACTTGTTGTGGTTATGGACTACGGGTTCGATTCCCGAGATCTTGAGGTTATTCAAATATGGACTACGGGTTCGATTCCCGAGATCCTGAGGTTATTGAAATATGGACTACGGGTTCGATTCCCGAGATCCTGAGATTATTGAAATGTGGACTACGGGTTCGATTCCCGAGATTCTGAGATTTATTGAAATATGGACTACGGGTTCGATTCCCGAGATCCTGAGATTATTGAAATGTGGACTACGGGTTCGATTCCCGAGATCCTGAGATTATTGAAATATGGACTACGGGTTCGATTCCCGAGATCCTGACTTATTGGTAGGGACTGCGGGTTCGATTCCCGGAGATCCTGAGTTATTGAGATATTATTGAGACATGGGCTGCGGGTTCGATTCCCGGAGACCCAGAGGTACTGAGAATGGGATTGTGGGTTCAATTCCCACAGATCCTGGATTTTGTTTATTTGAGTTGGTTATTTGTTGTTAGTTTAATTGTAGACAGTTGCAGTAATCATCATAATGTTGTTATTTCGGAAATTATTATCTTTTAAACTGTTTATTTTGTTATCATCATTATATTATTGTTTTCTCGGTAGGGCCCTGACCTACCTCATCACTACTCCATCGAGGTTAGGCTTGGCACTTACCGAGTACCGCCGTGGTGTACTCATGCTACTCTTCTGCACACTTTTGTTGTGCAGATCCAGGTACATCAGAGCAAGCTCGTGCTAGGTGATTTCCGCAGCTTTTCTGGAGACCTCGAGGTATGATCTGCTACGTCCGCAGATCCGGAGGCTTTCCTTCTATTCTAGTAGTACTAGTTGACATTTTTCTTCATGTCGTTGTTAGATACTCTTTATACATAGAGCCACAGTTGTATTTCCCCTTTTAGTCCGTGTTACCGTGGGGTTCCGGATCTTGGTAGTGTTTTATTCATTGTGTGATGGATGTATGTGCCAAGCGGCACGGATTACATATCTTTTATGCTACTTTCCCGCTGTTTCTTATTTAAGTATTTATAACTTGTATATTCCGTAACGTGTTAGGCTTACCTAGTTCGTGGGGACTGGGTGCCATCACGACATGTTCACAATTGGTGAACTAGGGTCGTGACAAGTTGGTATCAGAGCTCTAGGTTCATAGGAGTCACGGGACACGGACCGGTTACTTAGAGTCTCGCCGATCGATACGGAGACGTTTGTATTTATCTACGAGGGCTATGTAACCGTTTAGGAAACTCTTCATTTCTTTTGGATTCCTTGTCGTGCGACATTTTTGACATCAAAAATCTAAACTATTGCTTTCTATTCTCTCGCAGATGGTGAGGACACGATCTACTCGCGATGATCGGGTACCCGCGCCCCCTGTTGCCGCCGTTCGAGGCCGGGGCCGAGGTAGAGGACGAGGACGCGCCCGGGGTGCAGCCACGCACCCTCGCGCACCGCCGGCCGAGGTGCCGCGGTAGACCGAGTTGGAGCGCAGGCACCGGTACACCAACTACAACTGCTACTACTCCAAGCACTACAGGAGACCCCGGCTCAGCTCACGAGTATGTATACCACTTTAGCCCGGGCAGGATCGCTTCCTCTCGTTGCGGCTACATCTCGGGCCGGGGAGGGGCCGGACTCCCGCGGCCGTTACACCGGAGCGGCGTGTGCCGGTGGGACAAGTTCCGGATGTTTTGGTTATGCTCTCCGCCGCCCCGAGCACAGCCCGGAGGTGGACCAACCGCCTCTGAGGACGAGCAGCATAGATTGGAGAGGTTCAAGAAATATGACCCTCCAGTGTTTAGTGGTTTGGCTTCGGATGATGCATTGGGTTTTCTAGAGGAGTGTCATCGTATTCTTCGTACTATGGGGATTGTGGAGACCAGCGGGGTTTCCTTCACTGCGCTTTTCAGTTTCGTGGGGCCGCTTATGATTGGTGGCGCACGTATGAGCTGGATAGTCTAGAGGAGTCTGCTTCATTGACTTGGACGCAGTTTTCAGATCTGTTTTTGAGGGAGTTTGTTCCACAGAGCCTTAGGGATTCTTGGCGCTCGGAGTTTGAGCGGTTGCGACAGGGCTCCATGTCAGTATCGGAGTATGCTATCAGTTTCACCCGCCTAGCCAGGCATGCACCGGCTTTGGTAGCCACGGTTCGGGAGCGAGTGCGGAGATTTATTGAGGGCCTTGTTCCGCCTATCCGATCCAGCATGGCCAGAGAGCTTGAGACAGATATATCTTATCAGCAGGCAGCTAGCATTGCCAAGAGGATCGAGAGTATGCTCCCTAGAGAGCGGAGAGAGAGAGAGGCCAAGAGGTCTCGTGAGTCGGGCCATTTCTCTGGTGCCCGCACTTCATCGGCCGGTCGTTTTGGCAGGGGTTATTCCGGTCGACCAGTTCACTCGGCATTGCCCGCAGCCGGTAGTACTCCAGGTCTTCCAGCACCTCAGGAGCCTTATTATGCTTCACCAGTTTCTAGTGAACCTCCTGCGCGGGGTCCTTCCAGGGGTCAGACTAGTGGGGGTGAGGCCGGTCAGTCACAGCCACCGCGTCCTCCCAGAGCTTGTTTTGAGTGCGGGGATACTCGCCACCTGGTTAGGGAGTGCCCCAGGCGCAGGAGAGGAGCCCCTCATCAGTCATCACAGCATCCGCGTGGTTCTCAGGGCGAGCAGGCTATCATTCCAGCCCCAGCTGCCACTCCACCTGCCCAGCCATCCAGGGGCGGGGGTCAGGGTTCCAAAGGCCGCCCTCGAGAGGGGGGACATGCCAGATTCTATGCTATTCCTGATCGCGCTGCGGCTGTTGCATCTGACTCTGTTATCACAGGTATTATTCTGGTTAGTCACAGGGAGGCATCGGTTCTATTCGACCCTGGTTCCACTTTTTCATATGTGTCTTCTTACTTTGCTTCTCATCTGGGTGTGCCTCGGGATTCTTTGAGTGCCCCCATTTATGTTTCCACTCTGGTGGGTGATTCTTTGGCTGTGGACCGCGTATATTGGTCGTGGTTGGTTACCATTTGTAATTTTGAGACCAGAGCGGATCTATTGCTGCTCGGGATGGTCGATTTTGATATTATTCTGGGCATGGACTGGTTGTCGCCCCATTATGCTATTCTTGATTGTCACGCCAAGACCGTGACGCTGGCTATGCCAGGCATTCCACGTATTGAGTGGAGTGGTACTCTAGATCACACCCCTAGCCGTGTTATTTCTTTTCTCAGAGCTCAGCGTATGGTCGAGAAGGGGTGTGCTGCTTATCTAGCCTATGTGCGGGACGTCAGTATTGACACTCCCTCTATTGATTCTGTTCATGTGGTACGTGACTTTGCTGATGTATTTCCAGCTGATCTTCCGGGCATGCCGCCCGATAGAGATATTGACTTTGCTATTGACTTGTTGCCGGGCACTCAGCCCATTTCTATTCCACCGTACCGTACGGCTCCTCCTGAGTTGAAGGAGTTGAAGGATCAGTTACAGGAGTTATTGGGCAAGGGTTTTATTCGACCCAGTGTTTCGCCTTGGGGTGCTCCTGTATTGTTTGTGAAGAAAAAGGATGGTTCTATGCGTACGTGTATTGACTATCGTCAGCTGAATAAGGTTACAGTGAAGAACCGGTATCCTTTGCCCCGTATTGATGATTTATTTGACCAGTTACAGGGCGCACATGTGTTTTCTAAGATTGATTTGCGCTCCGGGTATCACCAGCTGAAGATTCGGGAGCCAGATATCCCGAAGACTGCCTTCAGGACCCGGTATGGTCACTATGAGTTCCTCGTGATGTCTTTTGGGCTGACTAATGCCCCAGCAGCCTTTATGCATTTGATGCACAGTGTGTTCAGGCCTTATCCGGACTCGTTCGTGATTGTCTTCATTGATGATATTCTAGTATATTCCCGGAGCCGGGAAGAGCACGAGCAGCATTTGAGGATAGTGCTTCAGATTCTGAGGGAGAAGCAGCTTTATGCCAAGTTCTCTAAATGTGAATTCTGGTTGAGTTCGGTGGCATTTTTGGGCCACGTGGTGTCGAGTGATGGTATTCGAGTAGATCCGAGGAAGGTGGAGGCCGTGCAGAGTTGGCCCAGACCCTCCTCCGCTACTGAGATTCGCAGTTTCCTTGGTTTGGCGGGCTATTACCGTCGTTTCGTAGAGGGGTTCTCTTCGATTGCAGCACCTATGACTAGATTGACCCAAAAGGGTGCCCCTTTTCAGTGGACAGACGAGTGTGAGGCGAGCTTTCAAAAGCTCAAGACAGCGTTGACTTCGGCTCCTATATTGATGTTGCCTACAGGGGTACGGGTCCTATACCGTATATTGTGATGCCTCACGAGTTGGACTCGGTGCGGTATCGATGCGGGATGGTAGGGTGATTGCCTACGCGTCGAGACAGCTCTGAAGGTGCATGAGAAGAATTACCCCGTTCATGATTTGGAGCTAGCTGCCATTGTTCACGCCTTGAAGATTTGGCGTCATTACTTATATGGGGTCCCTTGTGAGATTTACACTGATCACCGGAGCTTGCAACACTTGCTTAAGCAGAAGGACCTGAATATGTGTCAGAGGAGATGGTTGAAGCTATTAAAGGACTATGATATTACTATTCTCTATCATCCGGGCAAGGCTAATGTGGTTGCCGATTCCTTGAGTCGTCGAGCGGAGAGTTTGGGGAGTTTAGCATATCTACCAGTTTCAGAGAGGCCTATGGCGATGGATGTTCAGGCTCTAGCCAGACAGTTTGTTAGATTGGATCTTTCGGAGCCCAGCCGGATTCTGGCTTGTGTGATTTCTCGGTCTTCTCTATCTGACCGCATCAGGGAGCGTCAGTTCGATGACCCTCATTTGCTTGTCCTTCAGGACAGAGTTCGGCATGGTGATGCCCGAGATGTTACCATCGGGGATGATGGAGTTATGAGGATGCAGGGGCGCATCTGTGTGCCCAATGTAGATGATCTTCGAGAGCCGATTCTAGCAGAGGCCCATAGCTCGCGGTATTCCATCCATCCGGGAGCCGCGAAGATGTATCAGGACTTGAAACAACATTACTGGTGGAGGCGGATGAAGAGGGATATAGTTGATTATGTTTCTAGATGCCTCAACTGCCAGCAGGTGAAGTATGAGCATCAGCGTCCGGGTGGATTGATGCAACAGATCGAGATTCCCGAGTGGAAATGGGAGCGCATTACCATGGACTTTCTATCTGGACTTCCACGGACGGTTAGGAAGTTTGATTCCATTTGGGTTATTGTGGATCGGCTGACCAAGTCCGCTCATTTTATACCGGTGAGCACTACATATTCATCGGAGCGACCGGCGGAGATCTATATCAGGGAGGTAGTTCGGCTGCATGGTATTCCAGTTTCCATCATTTCAGATAGAGGCACTCAGTTCACTTCACGGTTCTGGAGAGCCGTACAGCGGGAGTTAGGTACTCGGGTGGAGCTGAGCACAGCATTTCACCCCCAGACTGATGGGCAGTCCGAGCGCACTATTCAGATTTTGGAGGATATGCTCCGTGCGTGCGTGATCGAGTTTGGAGGTTCATGGGATCACTTCTTGCCACTGGCGGAGTTTGCTTATAACAACAGCTACCAGTCTAGTATTCAGATGGCACCGTACGAGGCCCTATATGGTAGGAGGTGCAGGTCTCCCGTGGGTTGGTTTGAGCCGGGCGAGGCCAGGTTGCTAGGTACCGATATGGTTCGGGATGCTATGGACAAGGTCAAGGTGATTCAGGACAAACTTCGTGCAGCCCAGTCTAGACAGAAGAGTTATGCGGACAAGAAAGTTCGCGATGTGGCTTTTATGGTTGGCGAGCGAGTTCTGCTTCGAGTCTCGCCCATGAAGGGCATTATGAGGTTTGGTAAGAAAGGAAAGCTGAGTCCTAGGTTTATTGGTCCTTTCGAGATTTTGAGGCGTGTTGGGGAGGTTGCTTATGAGTTGGCCTTACCTCCCAGTCTAGCCTGAGGAGAGTCTGGGCAAACTTTGCACGGCCTGTGATGACCCGTCGCATGTGTTGGATTTCACTTCGGTTCAACTAGACGAGGATCTGTCTTATGTTGAGGAGCTAGTGGCCATTCTAGACATGCAAGTCACGAAGCTAAGGTCAAAGAACATCGCTTCAGTAAAGGTGCAGTGGCGAGGTCAGACGGTAGAGGAGGCGACTTGGGAGACCGAGAAGGATATGCGCAGCCAGTACCCTTATCTTTTCACTACTCCAGGTATGTTTTCTATGCTCGTTCGAGGACGAACGAATCTTTAAGTGTGGGAAGATGGAACGACCCGACCGGTCGTTTTAGAAAATTACACCCCAATCCCTAATTTAACTGTTCCCCTAAGTTCATTTCTGCTATTGTGGGTTGCCGGGAGAGTCGGTTCTGAAAATTTGAGCATTTTGGGACACTTAGTCCCTAAATAAGAGCTTTGAAGCTAGAAAATGGCCCGTAGCCGGAACAGTGTTAAGACGATCTCGGAACGGAAATCCGATGGTTCCATTAGCTCCGTTAGGTGATTTCGGGGTCGGGAGCGCGTTCGGAATGTATTTTGGAGGTCCGTAGCTCAATTAGGCTTGAAATGCCGAAGGTTGAAATTTTGGCGAATCCGAACGATAGGTGAGATTTTGATCCGGGGGTCGGAATGGAATTTTGACAATTTCTGTAGCTTCGTTATGTGATTTTGGATATGTCCGCAAATTTTCAGGTCATTCGGAAGTCGTTTGGTCGGGTTTTCAATCGAATGTGTAATTCAGAGAGTCTTAAGAAATTTAGGCTTGAATTCGATGTGAATTATGGGTTTTGATGTTGTTAGACGTGTTTTGAGGATTGGAACAAGTTCGAATAAGGTATTAGGATGTGTTGGTGTGTTTGGATAAGATCCCGGGGGCCTCGGGGTGGTTTCGGATGGTTAAACGGGAGAAAAATCATGGAAATTGCAGGTTAGGGAATTCTGCCTCTGTTGTTTTCGCCCCTGCGGAAATGGAACCGCAGAGGCGAGTCCGCTGAAGCGGAAAATGGAGCGCGGAAGCGGACTGGAGCGCAGGGACGGTCCTTGTCCGCATGAGCAGCCTCGCAGGTGCGAGGATGGGGATCGCAGAAGCGGTCAGGAGACGAGTGGGGAATCTCGCAGAAGCGGACAAGCCTCCGCTTAGGCGAGTCCGCAGAAGCAGACTTATGTTCGTAGGAGCGGAGAGTTCCCCAGGAGCGGACCTTTGTCCGCAGGAGCGATCTCGCGGAAGCGACTTTAGGCTCGCAGAAGCGGAATGGGCCAGCCAGGCCTGGGCTTCGCAGAAGCGACAAAATGTCGCGGAAGCGGATCCGCAGAAGCGGAATTTCGTCCGCAGAAGCGGAAATCGCAGGGAGTTAATTATGTCAGAAGTTGGAAATTTCAGAAACATTTCCAAACTTTGAGGGCTCGGCTTAAGGGGCGATTTGGGCGATTTTGAAGGGAGATTCAAGGGGTTTCTTCAGGTAATCAACTATGGACTCAAATTATGATTATAGTTGACAATATTATGCAATTATCTCATGAAAATGGAGGAATTTGGGGTGTTTTATGGGGGTTTTTCACCCTAGGCTTGAACTTTAGAAGATCAAGGTTTTGAGTGGGCAAATGGAGTCCGAATTTGATAAACTTTATATGCTTAGACTCGTATTGAGACAAGGGTTCCGAATATATAACTTTCGTGATTTTTCGATAAGCGTACCGAAAGTCGGGTTTTGGCAACTTGTGGGTTTTGGTATATTTTGAGTTATTTTGATTGGGTAATGCCCAATTGGCCTATTTTGATGTGATTCTATTGATTTTTATCGGATACTACACTTGTGGAGGCCGACATTCGCGGCAAGAGGGTTATTTCTTAGCGGTTTTGTACCGGAATTGAGGTAAGTGGCTTGTCTAACTTCGTGTGGGGGACTTTCACCCCTAGGATATTATTGTGATACTTTAAATGCCTTGTACGCGAGGTGACGGGCGTGTACATGCGCTGGTTGTTGAACACATACTTTACTCAAAATGTTCAATGAGTGATATTCCTGTTTTTAGTTGTTAAATTCGATATTCCTACCCGGTAGTAGTTAGAAAAGCATGATTAGATAGAATCAAACTGTCTAGTTGCTTAATTGACTTATTTGAGTTTTCTTGGTAATCGCTGGCGCTGTTCATCGGCGAAGTTATCGTTAAGCATATTATACTTCTCTCTGTGTATTCCTTTACTTGTTGTGGTTATGGACTACGGGTTCGATTCCCGAGATCCTGAGATTATTGAAATATGGACTACGGGTTCGATTCCCGAGATCCTGAGATTATTGAAATGTGGACTACGGGTTCGATTCCCGAGATCCTGAGATTTATTGAAATGTGGACTACGGGTTCGATTCCCGAGATTCCGAGATTTATTGAAATGTGGACTACGGGTTCGATTCCCGAGATCCTGAGATTTATTGATTATTGGTAAGGACTGCGGGTTCGATTCCCGGAGATCCTGAGCTATTGAGACATGGGCTGCGGGTTCGATTCCCGGAGACCCAGAGATTATTGAGACATGGGCTGCGGGTTCAATTCCCGGAGACCCAGAGTTATGGAGACATGGGCTGCGGGTTCGATTCCCGGAGACCCAGAGGTACTGAGAATGGGACTGTGGGTTCAATTCCTACAGATCCTGGATTTGTTTATTTGAGTTGGTTCTTTGTTGTTAGTTTAATTGTAGACAGTTGCAATAATCATCATAATGTTGTTATTTCGGAAATTATTATCATTTAAACTGTTTATTTTGTTATCATCATTATATTATTGTTTTCTCAGTAGGGCCCTGACCTACCTCGTCACTACTCCATCAAGGTTAGGCTTGGCACTTACTGAGTACCGCCGTGGTGTACTCATGCTACTCTTCTGCACACTTTTGTTGTGCAGATCCAGGTACATCAGGATAGGCTCGTACTAGGTGATTTCGCAGCTTTTTGGGAGACCTCGAGGTATGATCCGCTACGTCCGCGGATCCGGAGGCTTTCCTTCTATTCTAGTAGTACTAGTTGACATTTTCTTCATTTCGTTGTTAGATACTCTTTACACATAGAGCCACAGTTGTATTTTCTCTTTTAGTCTGTGTTACCATGGGGTTCCGGATCTTGGTAGTGTTTTATTCATTGTGTGATGGATGTATGTGCCAAGCGGCACGGATTACATATCTTTTATGCTATTTTTCCGTTGTTTCTTATTTAAGTATTTATAACTTGTATATTCCGCAACGTGTTAGGCTTACCTAGTTCGTGGGGACTGGGTGCCATCACGACATGTTCACAATTGGTGAATTAGGGTCGTGACACCCCTATACCTGACCCATTTCGTTTAAGACCGATCAAGTCTCAATGAAAGACCAAATGCTGCCGTTTTGTCAAAGGCCAGCGGACGGCTGTCAAGTATTGCTTTGTTAGTTGGGCCTTCATGGCAGATGTTAATACAGAGGTTTCTTCCATTGATTCAGTTCCGGTATTGAGGGACTTTTCAGATGCGTTTTGTGAGGCCGAACATAGGACTATATATGTTTATTGTAATGAGAAAATTTGACTCGATGTGTATTTCCTTTTGTGAGATATATGTGTGTATTGGGTGGCACCCACAAGTATATATCTGGATCGGGTGGCATGCCTCTATGGGTATGTTATCGAGATCGAGTTGCACGCTGCAACAGTGTGATGTGAAGAATAGTCTTATTTGTATATTACTTGCTTCACCGTGAGTGTGATTGATTGCTTGGTTTCAAATCCTCAATCTGTGTGTGGTTGTCCGTTTTGAGCATGGTGACTTGAGGTGCTTCATGGGTAATAGTGTTTGGATAGAATCATGAGTTGTGGCAAGGCCACGTGATGTTATGACCTTTCGAGGAGGATTCAGGTAATCTATTTCTATGATGTGAGATGGGATCTCAGTTTTGTGTTGAAATGGTACTGTTGAGCATGAGGTACAACTCTTTCGTTTGAGTCATTGTCATGATTGGAGTATGTTCAGACTGCTTCTTATTGGCGCGTGTATTACGAAAGTTGTGGCTCAATCCTGAATCAATGTGTCATATCACTAGAGTGGTGTGTTGGAGTCAAATTGAATATTGGAATCATTAATGAGTACGAACATAATGGATGTCAGCTTGTTAAAAAGGTAATATCGAGGTTTGGCCAGAAAGACTGTCGTGGTATGAGTCATATGAGGAATGGATTCATGAATGGTTGATCTGAAAGATGAGGTCAGTATATCGCGTGTCTCTCTTACCATTGGCGGTATATAAAGGTATTGAAATGAGACTTTATATATTAGGAGATTTTCTATCGATATTTGGTTGTTATGGGCAGCTGTTGTGAATGAAATTTATCGCTGCATGTGTGTGAGTTATGTGGTATACCATGTGATTGCAGCTGAGGTTGCAGGTATGGATTATTACAGCTGGTTCAGGCTTATTCTGAGTAAAAATGTGAGGTTCGGATCTTATGTAAGATTTCAGAAGGTGAAATGTAGTTCTATAGTTTATGGACTAAATGGGTTGTAAAATTTCAGCTATATTGTATTGTCGGATCCATATGAGATAGGGTGATGTGGGATCACCCCGAGTATATGCTTGGTGAGGTCATTCAGCTATTGGGTTGCTTCTAGTACAATTGTGGGTCCGCTCGAGGACGAGCATTTATTTAAGTTGGGGAGGATGTGACGACTCGACCCATCGTCACATGAGTTACCATCCTGTTTCCCCCCTATTGTGATGCTTCATGTTTTTATCTCGGTATTTTAGTTGATCGGGTGTAATTGAATTGGTTTTGATTAAAAATAAGGCATAGGAAGCTTATTTTAGAAAAGTCAACTGGAAGTTGACTATGTGGTTGGAGCGCTCGGATATGAATTTAGGTGGTTCGATTAGCTTCGGGTGGTGATTTATGACTTTGGGGAGCAATCAAAATTGAATTTGGAGGTTCGGTGTAGAAATAGGCTTGAATTGATAAAGTTGGAATTTTGGCGAAATACGATTGATAGGTGAGATTTTGATCCGGGAGTCGGAATGGAATTCTGAGAGTTGCAGTAGCTTTGTTAGGTGGTTTTGGATATGTTTGCAAATTTTCAGGTCATTCGGACGTCGTTTGGTCGGGCTTTTGATCGAATATGAGTTTCAGAAGTTTTGAAAAAAAATTAGGCTTGAATCCGATGTGTTTTAATGATTTTAGCATTGTTTGATGTGTTTTGAGGATTGGAACAAGTTCGTATGATATTTTGGAGTAGGTTGGTGGTTTTGGTTAAGGGTCCCGGGGGCCTCGGGATGATTTCGAAGGTTCAAACAGATCATATTTAGCGTGTATAAAGATCAGGTGTTGTTGTCATAACTGTTGCAGACCGTTGTTCATCGCGTTCGCGTGGTGGTGGACGCGAACGCGTAGAGTAATTTTGGGAGCCTGGGTATTTTGCCTTCGCGTTCGCGAAGGAGGTGATGCGAACGCGTAGTTGTGGGATCTGGTGAGTCGCGATCGCGTGGAGCATGTCCCATTCGCATAGTGGAAGGCAGTTGAGCATCATGTTCGCATCTGGTTGTATGCGTTTGCGTAGAGGAAAAGTAGGCTGAAGCAAAGTTGTTCATCGAGAACGCGTGAGTGGCATCGCGTTCGCGTAGAAGGGAAATTTTCTGGACAGAAGGCTTTTTAATTAAAATTTTAGACGCGAACCCCTCGTTATTTCCTCCATTTTTGCACCACCTTGAGAGCTCTTTGATAGATTTGGACGGGGATTTCGACGGGAAGTGATTGGAGGTAAGTTTTATGAGCTAATTACATGATTTTATTGAAGATTCATCCATTAATTCTCTGAAATTGGGTATAAAATTGAAGAAATTAGGGCTTGGTTTTTGCTATGTAAATTTGGGATTTGGTGGCCCATTTGAACTCCGATTTTTATAAATTTTATATGTACGGACTCGTGGCGAGTCGAGAATTCCGAAAATGTATGTTTTGTAATTCTTCGAGAAGCGGACCTGGGGTTCAGGTTTTGCTAGATTCGAGATTTTTGTTATATTTTGATTGTTTTCGATTGGGTGTTGTTCCGTAAGCCTATTATGATATATTTGTATTGATTTTGGCTAGTTTTGACATGCATGGAGGCCGGGTTGAGGAGCAAAGGCATCTCAGGCTAGAGTATTTGCCGTTTCGAGGTGGGTAATACTTGTAAATGATGTCTTGAGGGTTTGTAAACCTCGGACTTGCACATCATAGTGCTGTATTAAGGTGACTTGCACGCAGGATAACGGGCGTGGGGTAGAGCACCTTTGGGGATTGTGACTTGGTCCGTCCCTCTTAATAAAAACACTACCTAATTTTTTGAAGTTGAATTGACACCCTAATAAAGATATCAATTATCATGAACTGGACTGATTGTCATATTTTGGGCTTCGTGCCGAATATTTGAATCCTTCAGGGATTGATATCGCTATTTTGACATTATTGTGCATATTTTCATCTTTGTCTAAGGTTTTAAAATGGTATTTTGCAACTCAGCATTTTTATAAGATTTGAAAACTTAAATGATGTTTTGATGACATGTTTAGCTGAGAGCTGCTATGTTACTATTGCCCAAGAGTCCTATGAGCATTTATAACTATGCATGAATCGGGCTGTACGCCGTAGCGGGAGTGATATTGATACTGCGCTTGGGCTGTAGGAGCCCCTCCAGAGTCTGAACCCCCACAGTGAGCGCGGACGCTTAAATGGATCGGGCTGTACGCCACATCGTTATGTGCATTGCACTGCATTGCATTCATGCATTGATTTCTATTTGTACTACGTGGCATGGCATTTAGCACTCATACATTACTGGCATACATGTATTACTTGACTTGTTGACCAGATACCATGGTGAAAATTGTTAAAGGAGTGCTGAGCCCAATGGGCTGATTTGAGTGCAGACTTGCACTATTTGATGCTGTATCCAGGTACTTAACTGTTAATAATGAAAGAAAGAGATGTTTTAAAAAGAGATTTCAAAATTTACCTAGATATGTTATAAAGGATTACCATGAAAGTGCACTGCAGTTTAAAATGTGGTTCTGTATTTATAGTACGAGATAGTGCTTTTGTGTGGGTTTTTTTTCCTCAACATTATTTATTTTTATTACCACTGTGTTGGAAGTACTCACTCGACTCCCTGCACCATGTGTGCAGATTCAAGTATTTTGGAAGCTTAGCTGAGCTAATTGCTGCTTCGGAGTGTTATTGGAGTCGTCGAGGTAGCTGGCTGGCGTCCGCAGGACCTGACTCTTCCCTCCTTTCCCCTGTTGTTTTATTATTCTGCGTACATTCAGATTATGTAGATTTTTCAGTATTGTTATGCTACTCTGGTAGAGGCTCTAGACTCGTGACCCCAGGTCTTGGGGAAGTTATGTTATTTATGTGAGATATTTGGGTTGTTTTATAACCATTTTGATTTTCTTCACTGCTAAAGATTTTTAAATAAGTGATTTTGAGCTCTAAGCTCGGGTTGAGAGCGTATTTGGTCGCGCTTGCCTAGCCGTTGGGTTGAACGCCATCACGACCGGGTTGGGGTCGTGACAGAATTATAAGAAAATATACATGACTTTACACCATAATAAAAAATGGTCCATATTTTAAGATTTACCCTACCTAGCCCATATTGTACATATTTTGAAAGCATTAGCAAATTCAAAATTCGTGTTCTTAAAACTATTACTTCTAAAAGCTATGGAGTTAAATCTCACAACCATTGCTATGCTTCAGAGCGCCATGTATTTTCTACTTCTCCCCATATTTGCAATGTCAGAAAATTGAAGAGTAGAAGTCCACCGTTGAAAGCCATTCAAAGCTTTGCTTTCGAAAATAGGAATTTTTGAGTTTGTTAGTTGTTTGGATTGGATGTTGTTCCAATTGAATAAAAATATCAAAAGAAGTTCAAATTTTTAATTTGAAGTGATTTGGAGTAGATTTGAGTTAAATTTCAGAAAAGACGCAAGGTAGAAGACGGGGTTAGTTTTTTGTATAATAGTCTATGTGAGTGTATACATACTTCTTATACACTATTATACACTTTTATACACCTTTATATAAGCATTTATATACAAACCTGTTCTACGATTTTCAGTTACAATTCTTATTCAATATCAATCCAAATCTCCATTAAATGACTTCAAATTATATACAACCTCCTTATATTATTTATAACAAGTCTAAATAAACCCCACTCTAAAATTCTCACAAAATCAAGTTGAAAATTTAAACCCACATATTTAAGTTTGTTAAATCTAATTTTCACTGCCCAAATGCATTTGGTTTGTTGAACTAATATTTGAGTCACCGTTATTGATTCAAAAATTAACTTAAAAGCTTGAGCAATAATTTTTATAAAGTAAATAGTAATTTCGATAATTTATTGGAGTTGAATGTTGAGTATTAGCCTATTATTTTTGGGTTAGTTGATTATAAATTGAAATATAAGCTATAAAATTAAAAAACAGGAAGATCAGTGAAATTTTTCTAAAAATTTTTATCCGCACTTAATACTTACCAAATTAGTAAATAATTTAATCTTAAATGTTTGTCGTGTGATTATATACCACTTAAATTTCAATTAAGTAATAAATTTTTATATACAAACACATGCATTGTATTAATTTGCTAAGTACAAGCATAGTAAAATTTTGAAACTACAATTTGAGATGAAAAGGCTAAGACCATGAAAAAAACAATTATTCACTTTCATTTTTAAACTGAAGTTATGAGTGCAAAATATGTACAATTTGATTAATGTATATTATCACTTAAATTTATAACTCATATACTATTTAATTAAATAGCTCGCTAAATACCGGATGGGCAAAGTATTTTCCCTGAAACCACACTCACCCACCGCCACCCCCACCCACCCCCACTCCCACCCCAGAGTTCCCCCCAAACCACGCTGCCAGCCTCTTCCAGAGCAGCCACTCAGAAACCTTAATAAAAATCTCCCCCCTCTCTCTTGCACTAATTCAAATGATGAATTTGATGGAAGTGAATGGTTGAATAATGGTAAATATGTCAGTTACGGAGCTGAAAAAACGGCACATGGCCGCTAACCAAACTGTAAATACTCTCCGTGAACGTCTCAATCAGAAGCGTCTCCATCTCCTTGACACTGACGGTTGCTTCTCTCTCCCTCCTTTCCTTCATGAATTGCATATTTAACAAACAGGAGATCTAATTTTTTATTTTTTATCTTTTATTTTGGCAGTTGCTGGGTATGCAAGGTCACAAGGCAAAGCTCCAGTCAGCTTTGGCCCGACGGATCTGGTTTGTTGTCGGATCCTGCAAGGACATACCGGTAAGGTAGATATTTTCTGTCCTTGTGCTTCTCTTCCAACACATTAAACCTATTTGACTGACGACTACTCTATGCTGCACCAAGGCTTGTATATTGAAGCCAAAGAACCTTAACTAGTTATTGTGTTTCAAGGGCAGGGAATTAAGCCTTAATAATTTTAGTTTTATCTGTTTTAGAAAATTACAAATTTGATCTCAGCAAGTGTCCTTAGTGTTGCTCTCTTTGACCAACTGCTTCTAGTAGGTTAACACTAACATGTATAGTGTATGTTTCGAAAGTATGGACTTACAGTTATGTATTGTTTACTCCAATTCATAAGTTGCCAACAAATTGCTGGCCTCGGTTTTACTTTATATAGTTCTTCCATTTTATGATTTTCCTGATTCTATTGCCTAATAAGTTGTCACGGAATACGACATTATTAATTTTTTGCAGTCAAATCAGTATTTTGTGTTTCTTCATCAAAAATAGTAAATTTAGTGTAGTGCTAGTCTGTGAAACCTTTTGTATTGTCTACACACTTGTTTATACTGTGGTCTAAAGTTTTTCTTCGTTATAGTGAGAATATAATATGATCTACATAGAGTAAAGTTATATAAGAGCTCGGTTTTTTTTTTTTGAAAACATAACATGGTGACAAATGGTGCAATTTTGTTTTAAGCATGTCTCGTCACGAGTTCTATAACTGGTATTCATCAATCAGGTTATTGAATTAATTCTCCTCGGAACTTGGAAGAAAGAAACTTGTAGTTTTGATATGCTAAAGAGACAACAACAACAACAACAACAACTACCCAGTATAGTCCCACATGGTGGGGTCTGGGGAGGGTAATATGTACGCAGGCCTTACCCCTACCCGATAGAGCAGGGAGGCTGTTTCCAATCGACCCTCGGCTCAAAGACAAGAAGAGGAAAGAAAAGAAAAAAAAAACAAAACAAAGATATGCTAAAGAGACAATATTTTGGAAAAGATTGTTGTTATTTGTCCACAATATTTGCATCCAAAATATGAAAGTCTACAATGCCTTAACTAAATAAGCGGATGACTTCATCGTTTCTCGCTTCTTTTTCTCTAAAAGTGAATCTCTTCCAATGCAAAAAGTGTTGACCGCAAAAATTGATCATAACATATCTAATACCTACTAAAGGTATTATATACTAGACAGTCGTACTAGAATCTAAGTGGCTTGTAGTTCTCATAAATTTTCAACAAATACGATCAAAACCATGGAGGAAGATGACAATTTGGTTAATGTAGAAGAAATTCTAGTTTTCAGATAAATTATTCTATTTTTTTTTAGATGAAAGTGATGTCTCTAATTGAATCCATGACGTGGTGAACTATAAATGAAGAGTGATTATTTTGTAGGATTATTAAGGTGGGACACTAGAGACTTTAATGAGATGCAGGTCAGTGAAATTCTAGAAGTATTAGAAGGTCCAAAAATTGGAAAGACTTTTTTCTAGTATAGACAAATTGTTTGATTTATACATGAAACATGGAAACTAAAGGATTTAGTGTTGTGAAATGATCAACACGTAAGATGGTGAGTCCACCAAGTACATTTTTTTGTATGTGAGAGGTAAAACTCTTTATGGCAAGTATGACGAGAGGATTAAATGTCTAGATAGAGTTAACAATGTGATAATGGTGAAGTAAGGTGCCTTGTAAGCAAGGTAGTTGAAGTGCATTTGCATCCAATTAACCCTGACATGTCTTGGCTTATTGTTGACCATAAAAAATGGCATAGGCATCGAATGGGATAATTGAAGCAGATGACCGATCAAGTATTAGAATTTGTGTGAGTGAGGTTTAGCAATTGGCATGGGAGTGTTGAGCGAATGGGATGCTTATCCGAGAACTAGAAATTTTATTCACAGTAACAACTGAGACGGTAGGAAGAATGCTAAGTCCATCCGCTTTTTTATGAAATGCAAGGAAAGGATAGGGCTTCCTTCATTTGATGGATGTAGACTCGGAAGGTAGATTGAAAAATGGTATTTGGAGTCATCAGCTGGTAAAGGATGCTTATGGACCTTATGATATAGTTAACTTCAATACCACATACCTTGTGGATATGTATTGACCGCCATTTGCAACATTTATGAGTGTTAATTGCCTTTGTCCGGTAGTACTTGGGTGTGCACTGGTATAGCATAAACACGCTGAAATATTTGGTGGATGTTTACTACTTGAATTTATGCTACGGGAGACATTCATCCAACTTGTATGTTGAGTGATCAATGTGAGAGCATAAGAGCAAACAATAGGTCAACTGATGCCTGACACTATCCGTCGTTTTTGCCTACGACATATATACGTAAAGATACCTACTAAGTTGAAAGGTGTTGCTGAATATAATATGTTGCAGCAAAGAATGAATTCAAAGCAAATTATGGTTCACAGGAGAGGAATTTGGAAGAAGATGGATCGAATTTGCAAAAAGACATGGTTTTTGGAAAGTAATAATTGGATGATCAAGTTTTATGGTGAACAAGAAAGTTGGGTACTTTTTAATCTCAGAAATCTACTCTGTTGGGATGAGATCTACACAAAGGAGCAAGGGAATGCATTCCTTGTTTGATGGTTATATGAATAGTTGGAGTAAAGCTTGCAATTATAGCAAAATGCGATGATGAGATAAAGTTAAATAAAAGTCCAGATACACCAAAGTGAAATGTGATTTTGGATTTTTGTGGGTCGAACAACTCCAATCCGCTCTTACACGAACATTGTTTAAGATGGTCCAAAAGGAATTGATGCAATTGTTGCACTGTTATTTATTTATTCTATTACACAAGAATGGGAATGAGGTAGCTACACTGCCCGAGATGAATATTATTTACCGTTCGACTAGAAACAACTTTTTCGGGAATCAATACTGACCTTGAGGCAATATCTTCAGTGCACTTGCAAGATGTTTGGGTTAATTGGTATTATAAGCTGCCACATAATGAAGGTGATGTCTCATAAATGAGTGCACAAAGTGAATCCCAGTACATATTGAGAAGATGATGAAATGATGTGTACTGTTATTTCTTGAAGATTTTTTTTACCGGAGGTTACCTATGTCACACCCCCTTTTTACCTTTAAAAAGATAGTCTTTTTCCAAAGTCAAAAGATTTTCAATTTGAAAGTAATAAAAAGATGTTTCCAAAAGGGTTTTTCCTGGAGTCGCCACCTAACAATGGAGTTTTGTGTGGTAGGTCACCTTAAAACAAGTTTAAAAGCATTTTCCTTTTGAAAACCAAAATAACTCCATTTACTTGTTTGCGAAAGAGGATTATAGGCAAGGAAATTCTTTTGACGGGAAGGTGTTAGCCACCCCCAAGTTCCATGGAGAGCATGATTGCTTACTTGATCAAGTTGGCTTTTTGAAAACACTTATATTGAGACCACACACACAATTGGTGACACCACTAAGGGGAATGATAGCAGTTGGATTGGGAGGCTTGGATTAAATTTAAGATTTTGATTGGCCGGTGGGTTGATGGGTTTTGGGCTCTTGGATAAGGTGGCTTTTGGGCTCAGGCTGTGGCATCCGAAGTTTGACCTGGCTTTGTAGAAAATTTGATTCAAAACAAGACCTAACATTACCTAGCTCAAAAATCTCTCTAAAATAAAGTAAAATACTACCAAAAATACTAATTAATTCTAGTTAAATCTTTTCGACTAATTTAATATCAATCACATCCAATAAATTTCCATCTACCAAAAGTTTTCCTCCAAATTAAGAGAATTATGAAATTCGGTAAATATAGTTAGTGTAATATTACTCGGTGAAACTACAATTAAACAAATGAAATAACTTAGATTTTAAGAATACTTAGTATGGGGAAACATTTTAACATAATGTATTTGGTCCACATATTATTAGTAAAAAATTTAACAAAAGAAAAGAATGCTTAGAAACGGTCATTCTTGTTTTGCACCTTGTAATACTTCAGTATTTTCACATACCCACATCTCATTAACACCTCCCGTTCCCCCATCTTGATGATCCTCAAAGAAATCATTCTCTTTTCATAGATCGTCATGTCATGAACTCCATTAGACTTTATTATCATATGAAAGATTGAATTTTCTTCCTCATTAACTAGGCTATCATCCTCGAAGAGCCAAACACGTCATTTAAAGTCTCTCTGACATTAATGTCATGGCTGAGAGGTTGAGTTCCTTCTTCATTAACTTGTGCCATGGTTCTGACCATGTTTGTTGAAAATATTTGAGTATCAAAGCTACATAAAAACTAGTATGGCTGTATGGACTTATATATAATGGTCCGCATAATTACCTTTAGTAGCTTATTAGACATTTAATGGTCATGTTTTGTTGCTATCATTTTTTGCATTGGAAAATGTGGAGCTAATTTTTGGAGCGAAAGAAGTAACGGGATAGGATGAAGTTACTCACTTATTTAGTCAAGCTGACATTATCAGAGTTTGGACGTTTTGAACTCAAATAGTTTGGAAAAATAACAGCACCCTTGAAATAGCTTCTCGGACAATAGACCCTGCCTTCGTAGGGGTAGGGTCCTTTGGCAGAATTATATATCCTTTCTCGAGCATAAATGGTCCTGTCTTCTTTCTCATCAGTTGTTTCCTTGTTCTACATGTCATTTTTCTCATTAACCTTTATATCGTGTCCTTTCCATTAGGTTTAAATTTTTTGTTTGTCATTCTGTTTTGTGATGACACGAATCCTTGTATCTTCTTTTTTCATCTGTTATTATCATTGTTCGAAAAACATCTATCTTCTGGATAAAGCGTGATCATCTTCCTGGTAAAGTTATTTGGCACGTCTTGTTAGGCAAGATTGATTGTCGATCATAAGATGCCACCGTTCTTTTCCTATTCTTGCTTGTTCATTCTTTTGTTGGGAGCTTGATAAGTCTACTGTCTAGGAATTTCTCTTATGTAAAGTTTCAATTGTTCATGAAAATTATTTTTGAGCAGATTTGTTGATACAAATTGATGTGCGGAAATTAAGAAACGAAGATTAAAGGATAGAAATTAAGACTAGACCAATATGAGGTGCAATGTCAAACAATTGATATAATCATTTACTCAACAATTACAAGACTTATAGCACCTAATCTATAGGATTTCCCTCAAGACGAATTATACACCTTAAAGAGTTAGATCAACAAGTAGGAAATACAAGTTCCTCGTGATTCATCAACATTCTTCAATATTCAAAACAAGACTGAAAAAGAAAATGACCGCATCCTATTATATTTGTATATTAGGTCTAAAGGAAAGACTTAAGTACCCATAAATGGACCAAACTACTATACCCCAAAGCGAAAATTTGTAGCCTAAGTATCCAATCATTGGCAATCATGGCGTAAGTCACGTGATTGAGCATAAGATCCCTAGTTGGACCGTGTCCCTCAACCATGGCCGGGGGCCGGGGGGGGGAGAAGGAGGTGACGTGTAGCTGCGAAGGGTCTTGATGCTTGTGGTGATCGTTGGGGGAGTCTGGAACCAAAAGGTTGCAAATTTTGACTCGAGAGCAAAATAGGTGAAAAACAAATGTGGAGGACAATTTTATGTATAACACATGTAAAACATGCGCTATACCTTAAAGGTCAGTTGTCTCCTTAAGGTATATCACATGTTTTAAATGCGTTATACTCGAAATTTTGAAACCTATAGTATAGCCCATATATTACGTGCGCTATAGCTGAACCTAAAAAGTCGGTCAGGTATAGCACATGTAATACATAAATAAAATAAACCCCTTCTTCTTCCACGACAAAACCTCTCTCGCTCCCTCCTATTTTCTAATTTTCTGTTGGAGCCCATCTTCTCCCCCAAAATCACATGCCGCTGGTATATACGGAAAAAAACACAAGATTCAGGGTTAGCTTGTGGTGTAGAACTTGATTTGTGCTCGATTTGGTAGAAAATGCAGCGTATATTCACCGTTAAGAAAAAAGGTATTTTGATAAACTCTTCATATAAATTATTTATATTTTGTGTAACTCATTTTTATTAATAAATTTATAAATTAACTAAACATGCACCAAATCATGGCATAAATTAATAAAAATGAATTACACAAAAATATAAATAATTTATATGAAGAGTGTTCATCCAAATACCTTTTTTTTGAAAGTTTTGAATGGTGAATATACGCCGCCTTTTCTACAAAATTGAGTTCTACACTACAACCTAACCTTGAATCTTGTGTTTTTTCGTAATATAATAGTGACACGTGTATGGAGACAGATTCTCGAGTCTAAGAGTTCCAAAATAAGCAGGTCTAAGATAGAATACCTGGAGTGCAAGTTTAGCGCAAAGCCGAGCGAAGTAGGCAGGGACGTGAAGATTGAATCTCAGGTCATCGGCAAGAGGGACAGTTTCAGGTATCTTGGGTCGGTGATTCAGGGGGACGGAGAGATAGACGGAGATGTCACCCACCGTATAGGGGCGGGGTGGTCGAAGTGGAGGCTTGCATCGGGAGTCTTGTGTGTCAAGAAAGTGCCATCGAAACTCAAAGGGAAGTTTTATAGAGCCGTAGTTATACCTGCCATGTTGTATGGGGCGGAGTGCTGACCGGTTAAGAACTCTCACGTCTAGAGAGTGAAGGTTGCGAAGATGAGAATGCTCAGGTATATGTGCAGGCACACCAGGTTAGACAAGATTAAAAATAAAGTTATTCGGGAGAATGTGGGGTTGGCCCCAGTGGATGAGAAGATGCGAGAAGCGAGGCTCAGGTGGTTTGGGCATGTGCGGAGGAGAAGCCCTGATGCCTCGGTGAGGAGTTGTGAGCGGTTGGCGACAGGCGAGGCAGAGGGAGGCCTAAGAAGTATTGGGGAGAGGTGATTAGGCAGGACATGGCTCGAATGCGGATTTTCGAGGACATGGCCCTTGATAGGAAATTTTGGAGGTCTAGTATCATGATTGTAGGATAGGGGCTTCTAGAATTTTTGGTACTCCTTTCCCGGGGTTGGGTGGGGCTTGGTAGGGCTCTCCATAGATGATTTGTGTATTGGAGTGTGTCCCCCTTATGGTATTTACTGTTTAAATTATTGCATGTCATTGTTCTTATGTTTGGAGAATTATTTATGCGATTTCCGCTGGAGTTACTAATACTTTTTTGTTTTTATTTTTGTTTTTCCTTTCCTTCCCTGAGCCGAGGGTTGATTGGAAACAACCTCTCTGCCCTTTCGGGTAGGGGTAAGACCTGTCTATATATTACCCTCCCCAGACCCCACTTTGTGAGACTATACTGGGTTGTTGTTGTATAATAGCGACACGTGATTTTTTTTTTGGGAGGGGGGGGGGTTGGGGGGTTCCAATGGAAGATTAGAAAATAGAGGGGGGACCGAGAGAGGTTCTGTCGAGGAAGAAGAGGTTTATTTTATTTATGTATAGCGCATGTAATACATGCTCTATACCTAGCAGCCTTTTTAGGTTCAGCTATATGACAAGTTTTAAAATATCGAGTATAGCATGTTTTAAATGTGTTATATATAAAATTGTCTTCAACACTTTTTTTCACCCATTTTTGTCTCTTGAGTCAAAATATGCAATCTTTTGGTTTCGGACTCCCTTAGGGGCGTATCATCTATGAAGTGCGTGATTAAAGATCTCAAAGGAAGACATTGTTCTTCAAGTGGCTCAAAGGAAGACATTGATTTAGCAATTGAGAAGACTACATACATGATAAAGGAGCTTTTTTTTTTGGGAGAGAGAGAAATTCTTAATATAACTAGTCTGCATTGACTATTCTGTTGATTACTAGAAGAGTGCTTTTGGAAGAGTTCAGATATTTGCAGCGTCCCTTTGGGTGCCTCTTATAGTTATTTGTCATATGACTTAAGATGATGCAGCGCAAGTTGTTGACATCGTAGGTTAGCTTGAACTTTTAATAGATGCACAAGTACTGTTGGTTCTTGTTAACCAAAAAGTTTTCTGTTATCGTAAACAACAGGGGGTAAGAGAAGGCAAACAACACGAAGAAGAAGAAGAGAGAGAAAACGAGAAAAATTATTGGTGAAAAAAGTTGGAGAATCTAATTGCACTGGGTTTGTTGTCAAATCCTTGAGACCTTGACAAGTGATACACTGCAATTGATACTGCACAATTTTGGAAAAGTCTTATTCATTAATAATTTCCCTGTGGGACTATACTGGGTAGTTGTTGTTGTTGTTATTCATTAATAATTTGCTTCAACTTAGGGTAAATGGTACTTCCATCTAAAAAAAAATTACTTGTACTTAATGAATTGTTAAAACCCGGTTAGCAGGCTAACTTCGGGCCACCAACAAACTTGGAGATGCAAAAGCGCAATACTACCAAACCAAGATAACATTTGGGAGCTGTTACTCAGAGGTAGATCCATGATTTTGGGAAGATGACAACACTATTATGAAGAGGTGAATCCATGATATAAATTTTACGGGTTCAACCTTTAATTCTTCTAGTACACCGATTAGGCTTTTGGAATTATAAGTTCAAAATTAACTTTTTCCAATTATATATATATATATATATATATATGGTAAAAAAGAAAAATAAGAATTTCACTGTGTCAGACTTGAAAATTGTAAAGCATAAACCAAACAAAGAAAGAGAGAAAAAGAAAAAGTACTTAATATGCAGAAGTGAGAAGTGACACCTGACATGCTAATCTCGTGTGGGTCCGCCCAGTTCTAGAAAAAGAAATTAAAAAACAACAAAATTGACACAAAATTTGAATTACTAACCTTACTTAGAGAGGTGCACTCAATAACCATCATATGAATATCATATGATACTTTGTGTTAGGGTGCACACATATATATTTGAGTATTTAAAAAAAATATTACTATACATGATCTCTAGGGAGGGGAGCATGGATTCACGTATCCTCAGGACCCCCCCTCCAGGTACGCCCCTGCCATTAGTCAAGTTTGTGAATGTTCTGAGGATACCCAGGACAAAAACCCACCCACATTTGAAGGGACCTTATAGTTATAGATAACTAACAAAAAAACCTCGTGACAAATATTAAATCTCACCAGATAACCTACGAAAAAAAGGTATTAACCAGACTGGTGAAGAATACTTTTACACCATTATGCTTGCTCCTGAGTTTGATTCTCCCTGTGGTTATAAAATTTTAGAAATCTAATTGATGTATCTTCATCATATTTCGCATTTCGCCTGTGCTTTTTAATTGCTGATTGGTTCACAGCTTATGTGAAGTAATGCGAGGGTATTGATAAAAGTTGACGGGGCAGTAATCTCAGTTTCACTTTGACTAGAATTAAGTCTTTTTGGATCCTAGGATGATACTAACTAAACATGGTTTTGCATGACTAAACTTCTTTAAAAACTTTTGGCAGGTATATTCACTGGACTGGACTCCAGAAAAGAATCGTATTGTGAGTGCATCCCAAGATGGCAGATTAATAGTATGGAATGCTCTGACCAGCCAGAAAACCCATGCAATTAAGCTTCCATGTGCTTGGGTCATGACCTGCGCCTTCTCTCCTTTTGGGCAGTCCGTTGCCTGTGGTGGACTTGATAGTGTCTGCTCTATCTTCAATTTAAATGCACCTACTGATAAGGAGGGGAACCTTCCGTTATCAAGAATGCTTAGTGGGCACAAGGGGTACGTGTCAGCATGTCAGTATGTTCCAGATGAGGAAGGTCACATGATAACTGGTTCTGGTGATCAAACATGTTTTCTGTGGGATATTACCACTGGCCTAAGAACGTCTGTTTTTGGAGGTGAGTTTCAGTCTGGGCACAGAGCTGACGTGTTAAGGTAGGTTGGTGACCTATGGTGTTATGCAATATTCATTACGTTTTTTTGAAGTTTGTCAACATCATTTTTTCATTTCTTTTGATTGGACAGCGTCTCAATCAGTGCATCAAATCCAAAACTGTTCGTGTCTGGATCCTGTGATACAACTGCCCGTCTGTGGGACACCCGTGTTGCTAGTCGAGCACAGCGAACATTCTATGGCCATGAGGGAGATGTTAATACTGTAAAGTTCTTCCCTGACGGTAATAGATTTGGGACTGGTTCAGATGACGGAACTTGCCGATTGTTTGACATTAGAACTGGACACCAGCTGCAAGTGTACTACCAACCGCATGGTGATGGCGATATCCCACATGTCACTT
This sequence comes from Nicotiana noctiflora, assembly GCA_032618575.1. Taxonomy (NCBI): domain Eukaryota; kingdom Viridiplantae; phylum Streptophyta; class Magnoliopsida; order Solanales; family Solanaceae; genus Nicotiana; species Nicotiana noctiflora. Next base: position 130,987 of record JASVEL010010458.1, on the reverse strand, counting down.
CCATTGCATTTTCCATCTCTGGTCGGCTTCTGTTTGCTGGGTACTCGAATGGTGACTGTTACGTGTGGGACACACTATTAGCAAAGGTAAAGCAGAGTTGCAGTTTGTTTACATTGCTTATGAGTTGGGGTTAAAGCTCAGTCATGACTCTACGTTTACATTAGGTTCACATCAACCTTATGTTAGCATTTGCTGTTTCAAATACTAGGTGGTTTTAAATTTGGGATCACTTCAAAACTCTCATGAAGGTCGGATTAGTTGTCTTGGATTGTCAGCTGATGGAAGTGCCTTATGTACAGGAAGTTGGGACACAAACCTGAAGGTAAGTTTTTTTTTTATGTTTTCTTACAAGGATGAGGGTTAATTGTGCAACCAAAAAAGCTATCAAGTAGTGATTTTTTTTTTCTTTTTGTGATACAAGTTTCATTCATTGCCACATTGATTATTTCCCATGTATTCTTCTGCTCTCTGCGATCTTAGACCTGTGTGAGTGAAAAGATATGTTAATCTTTCATTTTCCGCTGGCAGATTTGGGCATTCGGAGGTCACAGAACGGTGATCTGAGTGATGAAACGTGCTACCTCTTTCCCTTTTCTGTCTCATTTTCAGGGACTGCCTGGCATATGGTCGTGTTTTCTTGGGATGGTCATCACTTGTAGATCTCTTTGTATTTCAGCTGTGGTTAGAGAATTGTAAATTTTGTGCGATTACATTTACTAGTTTCCCTGTTTTTTCTTTGTCATAATTAGCGAGGCTTCCATCTGGCCTTAATTAACCCCCCCGCTTATGTTATAAAACAACTCGATTACAATCAGAAGGCAAAAATTTTATTTCTTTATAGTTAGGTCCGTACCTTTGGGAATATCTTTACTTGGTGGATCTTCCTATATAACTTCAATATATAGATACTCGAATTTAAGCTTTCAAAAGGATTTAATGTGTAAATATTTTAAGCTATCAGTGTATTATAACCTTAGCAGATTATCTCTCTTATTTTCAAGTTATTAATTTCTTTTATATAGACAGTTATCTGCATAAAAGTTAAAACTCCTTTTCAAAATAGTCCTTACTTTTCTTTACCGGTTTTTCTTTTATATAGACAGTTATCTGCATAAAAGTTAAAACTCCTTTTCAAAATAGTCCTTACTTTTCTTTACCGGTTTTCTAGAGTGTATTTTGATTATCGCATCCATTAATCTGATGAATGTTCACACAACTTTAGCAACAAGGTCTTTAACCCCTCCCTCCTTTCACTAAAAACAGTAAGGTAGAAGTTAAACATCGTGCCAACTCGAACCCAATTCAGCGTAATTTGAGGAAATTAATTTTCCCACAAAGCAAAAGAAGAGTGAATGTAAAAATTTAGAATGAGTACAAATGTGCTGAATGCCAAGTTTCAGGCTTGGGAAAATTGCTCTAGAAATCACTTTAGCATAGTAGAGTTGGATAAACTACAATAATCAACTCATGTCTCCAAAATAGACTACTAGTTAGTCATATAAATGAATGAATTACCATAACTCGTCAAAAAGTATCTCGCAGTTCTCACAGAGCCTATTGACTTTTGACTTTGTCAAAATCCCACCACAGTATCACCTGAGGACTACTTCACAACAAGTATCTCTCGGTCTATGTAAAGAAACCTAGCCGCTTGCAACAACTTCATGAATTGCATCACTTATAGATATATCTTCTGACCTAACAGCCAGCTTCATTGCAACATCCTTTGCCCCATCCAATCCAAATGATAACCGAACAAGTACCTTTACGCTGCCAATGTATACACCAGATAATAAACATGTGTGCGATCTTGAGTTGCTTGGGACTACCTCAGTGCCCTGCAGATACATCAGATGCTATTTCATCTTCCAAAGAGAGAAAATATGCAGAATTGCCTGCAAATATTTGACTAAAATGCAATACGGCATTCAACAAAACAGTATCTCCTGCTCTTAAAAAGGAGTTTTGACAAAGTGTGTTCAAGTTGATAAACCTCGCAAGGTTGCATGCCAAGAAGGTTGATGACTACATTTACTGCTTCAGTCAGGCTTTCCCTTGGGCCAAGACCATATTCATCTACGCGTTCACAATCTGGTCCCAAGCTCTCCCATGCATTCCTAAAATTGGAGACTCCCAATTTCAGCATGTAATCTGCAGTGACAACCTCAAGGTCTTCTAGTTGGTATTCATCTTCAACACCATCATCTTCAGCCTCACCAGTGGTTGGATCAACCTAGTGGATCATCAAATTCATTAACATTACACCTTTGCATTTAACCAAGATTAAGAATAAATATGAGCAGTATACCATCCAACTTTCATTTCAAATCTTGGGAAGCAGTAATATGCAGAAGAGATAAAATGTTAAATCGGCAAGGTTTCGAGGATACATGAAAAACATTGAAACCATGTCCCATGTCTAGTAAAGGTCTCAACAAACGACCACAGCCCAAATGATATCCAGAATAATGCCAGATATGTTATATACAGATAATAAAAGACACTATGTACTTTATGTACAAGTATCATAACCCTGAAAAGTAAATCATTAGTCCTCTCCCAAGTTATACGTAGATTCCATAACACAATTTTTGAAGGTAATAGTTCTCATGAGAAGTATACCTCTTTAACAATGAATCTTAGCGTGTTCGAGAATTTCCCAACAGCAGGGACTCCTTCAGGTTTCTCAAAAGCCACAAATGTCTGCCCTGGAGTATCATATGGAAGAGACTTGAGAGGTTTGGATGCTATTTCAGAAAAATCCTCGGCTTCAGACGGATCCACAATAACAGAGACCTGGCAGGGAAAACATTGTTTGGATGAATAAGTGGGCCAAACATCAAAATGCAAGAAATTCTTCAAAGAATCTTAGAATAATAAGCAGATCACTTCAAAATGCACGAAATTCCTTGGAAAAAATCATTACATTTTCCAACAGTTGCTCAGGAATGGTATTGGTGCAGTTGTACTGGAACACTACATGACTATCAAAAATGTGCTTCACGACATTAACTGCATACTCTGTTTCAGCTTCTGTGAGCTCCACTGGCGCCGATGACTGAAACACAAGATAAAGAAAATTACTCACTGAGACAGCTGAGAAAGACATTAGAAAATAAACAAGAAAAAACAATGAAGAACCTTGAAAAGCTTCCCATAGCTAGCGAATTCTGGGATAGATGACAGTAATCTTTCATATGAATCAACAGTAGAGGTGGAGCCCACAGGTGGAGCACCCAAACCAGTTGGCTTTTTACCCGGTGCTTTCTTCTCTGCCAAAGGCTGAGATTTAACTTCCTTGGGAACAGAAAAAATATCAAACGCCTCCTCTGATGGCTCCTGCAGCAATTTAAGCAAAATAATCAGATAACCAATAATAAAAGAACCAGAGGTCAAGAAAATTAAGAGAAGATACACACGTAGTTCTTTAAACTTGTCTCCAGGTTAGTGAGAGGGACACCAAGTGACCCGAATAGGAACTCTTTCACCTCATCATCAGTTTCAACAACTGCACCACCACCTCCAAGGGTATTCAAATATAGTGTTGCCCTATCGCGAACCTGCCAAAAGATTGCCACTCACAAGCTTAAAGGAATAACAATAATGGTAGAAATTTTCTTTTCTTTTACCAGCAATATTAACACATAAGAAACAGGTAGTGGAAGCTTTAAAGCTCAACCGATGATGCAACATCACATTTCTGACAAGAGCCTTTGCATATATAATAGTTCAATTTAAATGCAATTACTTCTTATAGTATTAGATATGAAGCTGCTCCATTCTATGAGAGATAAACAGCATACTTTGATACCACAGTCAAAACCCATACCCCCAGGAACATGGAAAATACACCCAATTACACATTTGAAAAAAAAAAACTTACAATTTCCAAGGGAAACATTAATGGATGGGAGGGCCAGGAGGAACTTAATAGGAAGGATAGAGACTTTATACATGTTCAGTTAGGAAAGGACATTGTTTATAATTAAAAGTCAAATACTTTGCAATCTGAATGGGATCCTGAACAAGGAAAAACGAAAAAATAGCAAATATTTCTCATATGTGATGCAAGAAGTTTCACTAATCAAAGATATGTTCTCATAACTATCATGAAAAAGAAAAAGGACAAAGGAGAATCATCAATAATATAAACAAAATCACTAAAAAAGCAAAATATGTAAAACATCATGACTAACCTCATCATCACTGTCGAATAGGCAACGTTTCAATAGCACAAATATACGGGGCTGCAGCATATTAGAGCAAACGTTTTATCAAGAGTCAAAATGTGGCATTCGGTCATTACACAAAGAAAAACAGAGAGCAACCCTACCTTCAATGAATCAACCAAGGCACCAAACTTAGCTAAGGTGCTCACTGCACTGGCCCGAACAGTTGCATTCTCAAGTATAACTCTATTGTATATATATCGTATGTACTTACTGGGGTCTGATGTCTTAGGTCCTTCATTTCCAAGAAAATGTAGTATCTATAGATACATAAAAGGAGATCAATAAATAAATAGATCTCATAAGCTGAGAGAGAGAGAGAAGGTTCAGCAAAACAATTTAGATTAACAAGAAAACCATGAACAATGGAGATTGAATGGAGAAGGCAAATAACCTGAGTAGAAAGGTATGTAAATTCACAGTCCTCAATAAATTCACACAAGTGAAGCAGCCCATTTTCTTTAGCATCTGGAATGTCTCTGATCAGGATCACAATTGAGTCAACAATAGCCTTTTTGTACTCAAATCCTCCTTCTTCCCTCAAAATATTGCTTAAGAAATTCATCCTACAATATGAAAAAATTAGCAAATATCCAATTCCAGAAGTTAAACAAAAATGGTAGTATTATATTTGTTTTGGAGGCTTTTCTTGGCGGATCTATGGAACCAAAAAAGTTCATGTAGGAGTATTTATATGCACTTTCTTAAAAGTCCATGATTACTCACAAAGATCTGTACTTCAGGGGAAACTTCAAACACAATGATTTAATGGCTTCCACCACAACAATCTTGAACTCATCAGCAATGTCAGACATAAAATTAGTTATCTGCTTCATCAAACGATCAACACTTGATTCATTGCCGGTCTTAAGAAGAGTCGTTATGGCAAGAGTTGCTATGCTCCTATTCTGATCAGAAATCAAGCTCTCCATATCTATGTTGCAGTTTGTCACAGCCATAGGATGTGTCATTGCCACCTGCACACAGTTCAAATTCCTAATCCTTCTGCTTCAATTACAGGCACAAAAAGGGTTTAAACTATTATAGAATCAGATAGGAGAAAACAAGCATTTCTATTTTCTTGCACAAAGTATTACTCCCTCCATCTATTTTCTTGCACAAAGTATTACTCCCTCCATCCAATGATGGCACTTGACTGGACACGGAGTTTGAAAAGCTAATTTGACTTATGTAGTATATTAAGAGTACTGGAAAAAAGTATTGAAGTAACAACTGAAAAGTTAGTCTGATGGATAAACAATAATAAAAGAATTTGAAGTCTTAAAAGTTGTATAGAATAATATTATTAGTAGAAAAGTGTCAAATGTCTCAAAATAGAGAAGGTGCTATATTAAAATTGGGATTCAGAGGGATGACGGGCCAACCACTTGGTCCTTCTTTCAGTCGCATACAAACACAATACTCTTTCATTGCCTAAGGGGAATTCTGGTATTTGTACAGATAAATACGCTATGACAAGAGGGGTTGCTCTGATGGTAAGCAACCCCCACTTCCAATCGAGAGGTTGTGAGTTCGAGTCTCCCCAAGAGCAAGGTGGGAAGTTCTTGGAGGGAAGGATGCCGGGGGTCTATTTGGAAACAGCCTCTCTACCCTAAGGTAGGGGTCTGCGTACATACTACCCTCCCCAGACCCCACTAAGTGGGATTATACTGGGTTGTTGTTGTTGTTGTTGTTGTTGTACAGATAAATACGCTGAGTTATCCCAAAAGGAAAAACATGGGTAAGTTTGTATCATTCATTGGCATAACTACTTAACCAAAACACAGTTACCGCATTGCCAACTTAACCGTTCACAATAGAGCTTGCAGACCAAAGAAAGTACAGACGAATCACCTTATTCAAGGTTCGAACAGCAGCAAACCTAAGAACTGGCTTGGAAGAGCTTAAAAAGAGCTGTAGAACAGTGATTGCAGGAGTTAATTCTCGACTAGTCACACCACTAAGCTCTGTGATTGCCCTGGCAGCTTCAAAAATAACCATTTCTGCTTTGTGACGAAGGCAGCCCTCTAGATAGTCATAGAATGGCCTATCCCCTGTTAGATTACTCATGGCAGCTTCTCTTATAACCTGAATAGATATAAAATCCCAATTCTTAGTAAAATCCCGTACTATAGTAGAAGTCCAATCAAGTTCTGATGTTAAATCTCAAAAATTAGAAATGAAAGAAAAAGAAGGCACCTGACTAGTATAACGAATCAAGAGGCATTGAGCTAGAGGTGAGCGAACAGTTCCTCTTGTCAAACTGGTAACAAGCTTGCTCACAGCTAAACGGTCATTTTGCCTTATCTGTATATTTTGAAATAAAACATATCAGTGCATGCAAAATGTTACTTATTCAGGATCTACTGCTAACAGTTTGGGGGGGGGGGGATTAGCCAGCTGTAACTGAAAACAAATTATAAAGAAAAGTGATTCACCATATTTTTTAAGAGCTCATAACATGGTGCGGTGCTCGGATCCTCTCTAATCTCTTACAACCCCCCCCCCCCCCATAACCACCCCCACACATATAATTGGGAAAATACATTAAACAAACCATAAACTATACTCGTTTTGCTAGTTTCATACTTAAAATATGTGATGTTCACAGTATCCCCTGAACTATAATTTTTCCTACTTAAGACTCTGAACAACCCATAGTTTAAGTATGAAAGTAGCAAACGGGTATGGTTTAGGGGTTTTAATGTATTTTCCTATATATATTTGGGGACTAAGTCTTTTTTTATAATTGGTACACCAGAATTTAGTAATCACATACAAAGAAAGGATTGATGATAAAAGACAAAATTCTCGAAAAGATTAGCAAATTACTTGATAAACCATGAGTGCTCATACCTGGTGCAGCAGCGCCAGCGCATGGAATTGAACGAGAGCTGCCCTTGACTGAACAGCTTCTTGGACCTCATTGCTCCATCTTTTCACAATCTCCGGATTTGTCTGGGAAAGTCATAAACAAAGAGGATTTCAAGAAAGCTACCACCAAACAAGCAACCAAAGGAAAGAGGATTCTTCAAAATTCTGGGAGTACCTGAAGCAAATGGATTCCACTAACAAGAGCGGCACTTGCAACAACAGGGTTTTTGTCAACAATCGCTTGTTTCAAGTATCTCTCAATTTGTGTGAGAAGAGTCCCATCTGTGATTCGGCAGAGGACTCGAATAGCATTTGCACGATACATATCTGTTCTGCTATTCATGTCCTTCATAAGAGAGCTAGTAACGATGATCACCTTTGGGAGCAAAAAAGAAATGAAAGTTATTCTCATCCACAGAATAAGTAGAACTTTACAAATCAACACGGGAGATCAACTAGGATCTTACCTCATCAGCTGAGGGAGAAAGCTCTTTTATTATCAAGTATACCATTCTCCTTAAACCAAGATCCTTTGATTGAAAGAGTTTTGTGACAGCAAAGAACACTTCTGTAGCTTCAACCTACAAATTAATACAAACTAAGGAAATGAGCTCTCATGATGAAAAAGAGACAATGTACTCGAAGTGACACAAAGACCTTGTACAAGGACAAGATAATTTGGTGGTTTTTTACAAGAAAAAAGCAGCAAGAAAAGAAGCTTCATAAAAAGAGACATAGGAGCTAATTCATACACGGTATTAAGGTCCATGCAAATTAGTCAGACCTCGTCCTGTGTTTGAATTACCTCCCGGAATTAAACCTACTTTTAAAATGAGGTAACACCCGATCCTTCAAGAGGGATCATGATTAGGAATATCTTGAATAAGGAATGATATTATGTCCCTCACATCTTATAATAAGTAAGGAAGTTTTGTTCCATTCTCTTCTACTCAAACCCTACCTCCAAAAACAAGGCAATCATCTCTTCTCTTAAATCTCCACCTTTTTTTACTATCCCACTGGCAACAAACATCTCCTTTAGCACGTCAGTTTGTCTCCCATCTTATCCACCATTGATTTCCCCTCTTCTATTGCACCTCATTTATCGTGAGCTTACTCCCCATTACCTCTTCCGCCTCCCCCTGGTCCAACAATTTGATAGGTTTCCTATTCTAGTAGAAATATGTAGATGATATACTGGTGGGTGGGTGGGTGGGGGGGGGGGGGAGGAATACCCTGAACATAAGTAGGTGGACCTGCAATGCAAGTGGCACTTGATTAGGGCAGAGAGGCTTATTACAAACGAGGCCCTCACAACAAGAAGAATAACTAGTTAATTAAAAGTAAAGGCTCTTTTCCTGTTTTATGAATTCTACAGCTCTCTACTTAGCCACATCTCTTCTATTGGTTTTTCTTTGATAGCTTAAACTAGACTACAATTTCGAAATAGGTTCACCTTAATAAATATAGGCCAAGGACACAATGAAAGGGTTAATATGTACTTAGTCTCGTATGAGAGTCTAATCTCCTTATAAAAAAATGAGAGACTAGTCTCCTTATTATATTACTTTGAAAAATGTAGGGGGTCAGATTTAGCACTTAGCTGCTTTTCTTCGACTGTGGGATTGCATAAACAGGTACTATGAACTCCCTCCCCCCCCCCAAAAAAAATCCCCCACCCCATCCCACACATCTAACTAAGAGCAATTAACGGTTCTGAAAAAAAGTTTTTCATTTGTTGAGCAGAGTATAGTTCACTTCCCCTTTTTCTATAGCTTCTTTCCACCACAAAGCCGCCAACCTAACTCCTAATCTAGTTTTCCCGTCCCCTCTCCCACTTAGAAACCCTACGACAAACTCCCATATGCGTCTTCCTCCTAAGTTTTAAAATTTTTTCTATTTGTACTTCTCCATCTTTTCAGGCTCTATTTTCTATAATTAAAAAAAAAAAGACTTTTCTTGTATTCATATTCAATTGAATTATTTTGTTTCATGTAATTTTTAATTTTTTGAGCAAACCACGTTCTCTCTCTATAACCACGTTCTCTCTCTCTACGCAACAGCAAATCTCAGGTAACACCCCAACGGTCAAAACCAGGCCATCCAGCCACACCGGCGACACCCACCCCAGCAGGTAACCGCCTCCTTCCCCTCATCTCTTACACCCCTCCTCCTTTTGTAACACCCACCAGCAGGTAACCCCTCCCTCCCCTCATCTCCTATGCCCCTCCCCTTCCTGGAGGCGTAGCTAATGAGGCTTGTTTTGCAGTAGATATAAAGGAGATCTGCTACTGCTTTGATTTTATTAATTTATTTATTTTTGATTTAGCACTGTTTGCTTGGTTTGTATTATTCCTTTTCCATGTTGAAGGTGCGGACGTTTGGATAAATATTAAGATTTACCATTTCGAATAACAAAGTTCTAACCTTCTCCCACGGGCCAAACTTACTAAGACCATCAATCAATGAACTATATGTGACAACGTCTAGAGGAATGTCAAAATTCTTCCATTTCCACAATTTCTTTTCCTCCTCATAAACCCACCTTCATTCGTTGCTACGCCGCTGCCGACTCAGCACCACCTGGGTTTGGCAGAATTAGTCAAAACTCCGACGAAATTGCTAATAACCGAATTGGGGATTACTGCCGGAGACACCCATCTCCAGCGACTTCCCCGTAAGTCCACCCACTTCTCTCTCTCTTCCGACTCTCTCTCTTGTCCCCCCCACCCCCATCCCTTTCCCCTTTTTTGTGTGTGATTTGCAGGTACTAGAGGCGGCGGACGAGGCGAGCTTTTGGCATTTGGAAGCGAGGAGCAAAGCTACATCGGCCAAAACGAGTAGGTTTGGCGGCAGTTGACCCGGGCGCATCAAAGCTTACTTTCAGGTTTTTCCACCGGGAGTTGGTACCTCCCGATCTCTTGTCTATTCTGTACGTCCTTTTACGTATTTTAACTAGCATCTTGTGTGTGGTTTACTCTATCGTTATCTAGCAAGCATCCTTTAGCGTAATTCTATTAAAGTTCGTCTCTTTTACCGTAGTCGTCTGTTGGAGGGATAGTGGCCGCGGCGGAGGATGGTACTGTAAGGTCATGTCCTCGGGGGTGGGGGTGGAGGTGAGCAGGGGGGCAGGGAGCGGTCCTGTGGGTAGGGCGGGAGGTTTGGGTGGGGAGAGGTTAAAGGACGCTCAGAGATTGAGGATCGGGTCGTGGAACGTAGGCACACTAACGGGTAAGTCCATTGAGTTGGCAAAGATTCTCCAAAAGAGGAGGGTCAACATAGCATGTGTGCAGGAAACTAGGTGGAAAGGGACGAAGGCGAGGGATGCAGATGAGTTTAAGTTGTGGTACTCTGGGGTTGAGAGGGGTAAGAATGGAGTAGGTATCTTGGTAGATAAGAATCTTAGGGAGTCCGTGGTTGAGGTTAGGCGAGTGGACGATAGGTTAATGTCTATTAAACTGGTTATTGGCGGTAGTGTTCTCAATGTCATTAGCGCTTACGCGCCGCATGCAGGCCTAGCTGAGGAGGTTAAAAGGCGTTTTTGGGAGGGCTTGGATGAGTTGGTGAGTAGTATTCCCCAATCTGAGAAGTTAGTTATCGGAGGGGACTTTAATGGTCATATTGGGGCAGAGGCTGGTGGTTACGGTGGGGTGCATGGCGGCTTTGGCTTTGGGGTTAGGAACGGAGGGGGCACTTCGCTGCTTGATTTCGCTAGGGCTTCGGAGCTTTTGATCGCGAACTCGTCATTTCAGAAGAGGGAGGAGCATTTGGTTACTTTCAAAAGTTCCACGGCGAGGACTCGGATTGATTACCTCCTCCTCAGAAGGAGCGATAGAGGGTTGTGCAAGGATTGCAAGGTTATTCCGGGAGAGTCCCTTTCAACTCTTCATAGACTCCTAGTGATGGATGTAGGTCTCTGGGTGAAGAGGAAGATGAGGGGTTCTCGGGGCCGACCGTGGATTAGATGGGGAACTTTGACTAAGGAGAAAGCCCAGGAGCTGGAGAGGAAGCTAGTTGATGGGGGAGCTTGGAGTAGCTCTGGGGAAGCGGACGCAATGTGGTCAGTGACGGCGAACTTGGTTAGGGAGGCTGCGTGAGATGTGCTTGGGGTAGCCAAGGGCTATTCAGGCAGGCACCAAGGTGACTGGTGGTGGAATGAGGTAGTCCAAGGAAAAGTGGAGGCGAAGAAGGCGGCGTTTGCTAAGTTGTCAGGGAGCTCAAGCGAAGAAGAAAGGAGAGCGAACAAGGAGAACTACAAGGTGGCGAGGAAGGAAGCGAAACTGGCGGTCACGGAAGCTAAAAATGCAGCGTTTGGGCGCATGTACGAGGAATTGGGGGAGAAAGGCGGGGACAAAAAGTTATTCCGGTTGGCTAAGGTGAGGGAGAGGAAGGCGCGGGATCTAGACCAAGTTAGGTGCATCAAGGACGAGGATGGTAGGGTTCTGACGGGGGAGTCGCAAGTCAAGCGGAGATGGCGGGAATACTTTCGAGACCTGCTTAACGAAGAGGGGGATCGAGTCTTAGAGCTAGGGGAGCTGGGGCATTCAGAGTGTCCTAGAGACCTCGGGCACTGCAGGCGCATTGAGGAGGAGGAGGTCTTGAGGGCATTGCGTAGGATGAGTAGGGGTCGAGCGACTGGGCCATACGAAATTCCGGTGGAGTTTTGGAAATGCATGGGTAGGTCAGGAGTGGAGTGGTTGTCCAGGTTGTTCAACGTGATCTTTAGGACCAAGAGGATGCCGGAGGAGTGGAGATGGAGTACAGTGGTTCCCTTGTACAAAAACAAAGGGGATATCCGGTGTTGCAACAACTATAGGGGTATCAAATTAATAAGTCACACCATGAAGGTCTGGGAGAGGGTGATCGAGGCGAGGGTGAGGGAGATGTCATCTATATCTGTGAACCAGTTTGGTTTTATGCCGGGTCGCTCTACTACAGAAGCTATCCACCTTGTGAGGAGGATGGTGGAACTGTTCAGGGATAAGAGGAAGGACCTGCATACGGTGTTTATCGACTTGGAGAAGGCGTACGATAAGGTCCCTAGAGAGGTTCTGTGGAGATGCTTGGAGGCGAAGAGCGTGCCAGAAGCCTACATCAGAGTGATCAAAGACATGTACGATGGAGCCAAGACTAGGGTTAGGACGGTGGGTGGCGACTCGGACCATTTTCCGGTGGTTATGGGGCTACATCAAGGATCTGCGCTAAGCCCTCTCTTATTTGCCTTGGTAATGGATGCTCTAACTCGCCATATTCAAGGGGATGTGCCATGGTGTATGCTCTTTGCTGACGACATAGTCTTGATAGACGAGACGAGGGATGGTGTTAATGCGAGGTTGGAGGTCTGGAGACAGACCCTCGAGTCTAAGGGTTTTAAACTAAGCAGGTCTAAGACAGAATATCTAGAGTGCAAGTTTAGCGCCGAGTCGAGCGAAGTAGGCTGGGACGTGAAGCTGGGATCTCAGGTCATAGCCAAGAGGGACAGTTTCAGATATCTTGGATCAGTGATTCAAGGGGACGGAGAGATTGACGGGGATGTCACTCACCGTATATGAGCGGGGTGGTTGAAGTGGAGGCTCGCATCAGGAGTCTTGTGTGACAAGAAAGTTCCACAGAAACTCAAGGGGAAGTTTTATAGAGCGGTGGTTAGACCTGCCATGCTGTATGGGGCGGAGTGCTGGCCGGTGAAGAACTCTCATGTTCAGAGAATGAAGGTCGCGGAGATGAGGATGCTCGGGTGGATGTGCGGGCTTACCCGATTAGATAGAGTTAGGAATGAAGTTATTCGGGAGAAGGTGGGGGTGGCCCCAGTGGATGAGGCTGCGAGAAGCGAGACTCAGGTGGTTCGGGCATGTGCGGAGGAGAAGCCCCGATGCCCCGGTGAGGAGTTGCGAGCGACTGGCGGTGGTTGGCGCGAGTCGAGGCAGAGGGAGGCCTAAGAGGTATTGGGGTGAGGTGATTAGGCAGGATATGGCTAGAATGGGGATTTTCGAGGACATGACCCTCGATAGGAAAGTTTGGAGGTCTAGTATTAGGGTTGTAGGGTAGGACCTTCTAGAATTCTTAGTACTTCTGTTAGGGGCTGAGTGGGGTTTGGTAGCGATCTCTATAGTTAATTAATGTATTGTATTGTGCCTCTTATGGTAGTAACCGATTGGTATTATCGCATGTCATTCTACTTTTGGTTTTATGTTTAGATAATTATTTATTTGATTTATCCCGGATTTACTAACATTGTTTTGTTGTGTTTTGTTTGTTGATTTTCTCTCTCTTTTCTGAGCCGAGGGTCGGCCGGAAACAGCCTCTCTACCCTTTCGGGTAGGGGTAAGGCTTGTGTACGTATTACCCTCCCCAGACCCCACTTTGTGGGAACATACTGGGTAGTTGTTGTTGTTGTTGTTGTAATTTTTAATTTTATTGGTTATGAAGTTTTTCATAGATTTTTGTCTTGCATCAACCAATGTTTTTTTTTGGGGAATGGACATGTTATTATGGAATAAATATTAATGGATAGAATAAAAAACTACTCCCTCTGTTCCAGTTTATGTGAACCTATTTCCGTTTTCGTTTGTTCTAAAAAGAATGACCCATTTCTAAATTTGATAACAATTTAGCTTAAATTACAATTCTACCCTTAATGAGAAGCTTTTATAACCACACAAAAACTCTAGGCCCTTTTTTTTACTGTTTTAGGACCACAAATTTCAAAAGTCTTCATTTTTTCTTAAACTCCGTGCCAAGTCAAACAGGTTCACATAAATTGGAACGGAGGGAGTCAAAAACCATTAGGTAATTCTAACTCTTTCTATTGCAAAACACTATTATAGTTTGTTTCAGTTATTATTTTCCATTGGGCAATTTTAATTATTGCAAAAGTCTGTTATTGTTTGTTTAAATTATTATTTCTTATATAACTTATTTTTTTACAAAGTATAATGGAGTTTTACGAAATTAAAAGTATTAAAACCCCAAAAGGTTTTTTTTGGTACTAGAGGAATCAAATCCGACTACATAGAGAAAGGTTAGAACAATATTAATGGTAATATATCTGTTAATTAATCTTATATACTGAAGCCCCACGTATAATAGGACATCCTCTAATTGATCATGCACTAATGCAAGAATAATAGTTCCAAGTATAATTCCCCCATAATTATTCAATCCATGACGTATATCTAATATTATCCTATCCGGAGTACCAAATGTCTCTAACACAAATACATCTACATATGTCAAAACAAGTATTCATGCCACTGGCAAATGGCATTGTAAAAATATTAGGAGAGGAAACATATACTAGAAAGAAACTGGTACAGTTCTAAATTTTAGGCACATAAATGAAGGAGAACTTGGTAAATACTTAGAGGAACCTACTTTTTTGCAGTATCAGCACACTTATTGACTAAATTATCTATCTGATTGAGTAATCTACAATTTTTTTTACATATATGCACTTTATGCCCCATTTTGAAGGGCCAATCTATGAGTTCAAAATTTATATTTTTTCTTGAAAAGGGGGGAAATTGGGCAAGATCCACCGAAGCCGGTAGCACATTACATATTCAATTCTTTTTTAAAAAAAAACTAAAATATGATTACACAGTATCTCGCGTAAAGGCATTGAGACTTTTCAGACTCTAGCTTACCAGGTCTAACACAAAGTACACAATAGTTATTTTAATGAAAAACGATCTTAATACAGCCTATATGTGACACACTGTTACAAACATCCTTCACTCTAGCTTCCATGTTTTAAGCTAAATGCAATAGGTGGTCTTTCATCGAGCTTACGTAATGATATTGAGCTATGAGTGCAGTTAAAACCATCTAGAGATCGTAGATATAATAAGTAGATAAGAACTTCTATTTATGGCCCCATAAATCGAGAAAATATAAGCTACACTAGAAGGTAAAAAGTGAAATAGAATAATGTTGTGCAATATCCAATATATTTTCCCACTATCTAGAAATTTGCTTTGGTGACTTACAACAACAACAACAGCTACCCAGTATAGTCCCACAAGGTGAGGGTCTGGGCAGGGTAACATGTACGCAGGCCTTACCCCTACCCGATAGGGCAGAGAGAGGCTGTTTCCAATCGACCCTCGGCGAAAGATCGAGAAAAGGAAAGAAAAACAAAAAAAAAGAAAAGGAAAAAAACAAAAACAAAACAAAAAGAAAAAGCATTAGTGACTCCAGAATAAACCACAAAAAACCGACATATAAAAGGGCAAAGTAAACAAAGCAACAACATGAATAAAAGGCATTAGTAATTCTAGGAGTACTCACAGAGATATTAACCTATCGGGAACCCTCCCCCGACCCATCCCTATCCCGCGAAATAATAGAAGCCCCTAACCTACAACCTTGATACTAGACCTCCTTCCTATCAAGAGCCATGTCCTCGGAAATTCGCTTTGGTGACTTAATTCTCATAAAAAAGGTGGTCTAGCATGAGAGTGATGTCACATACTTATTCTTTCTGCTTAATAGTAACAACTTACTTAATGTACAATTCATCAAAAGAAAATAATTGAGAAAAAGAGAATAGATGCTTGACTGCAAAAACAGAATTAGCTTAGAAACTAACCTTTGTAAACGTCTCACCCTGATTCAGAAGATACAGAAGCTTTGTAATGACCTGAAAAAACCCAAAAATAAAGGAAGTGCTAACAAGTTAGTCTAAGTAAATTAACATGACATAAAATCTACAAGAGTTATAATTTGCATGGCAGAATCCGAAAACAAAGATAACAATAGAACAGACATGACATAAAATCTACAAAAGTTATAATTCGGATGGCAGAATCCGAAAACAAAGATAACAATAGAACAGACCTGTGAGCATCTGCGTGCATCCAATTGCGGATCATTGAAAACCCTAGCTTCCTGAAGCACAGCCCCCTTCTCAATCCCCATAAACGGAGAGTACTCCGCTGCATTGTTATATAAATCCAATATGAATTGCTCTTCGACTATGAACGAAGTAAGTTCCTCCTACTAGCCAATGACTACATCACATAGATCAAGCAAAAAGCACTAGTCTGGAGAGTTTTGAAAATGACACATTAAATGAACCACAAACAGTTAGCTTCCTCAACATTTTCACACTAAACCAACAAATGAGCAATTTCAACTCAATCAGCGAACTAAACCTCAATCCTTAATTAGTCAGATTCTACTATATCAATCATCTTTATCCACTCGGCTCTATTCAGGTATATATCCATAAGCGAGTGAGTTCTAGAAGTAAAAAGCACAAAGAGAAATAAGGTCTATGAAGCTTTAAGCGAAAAGCAAAAGTAAAGCACGTGTCTGCATGTTTCTTCGAAGTGAAGCACACAATTTATACCAAACAAATACTCCACCCCCCCCCTCCCAATTTCAATTTATGTTGCATAGTTTGACTAGGCACGTATTTTAAGAAATAAAGGAAGACCTATGAACCTTATGATTATAGGCATGTCATAATACTTGTGTGGCTATAAAACTTTTGAGACTTGTGCTCTTTTTTTTAACGATAATCGTGGTGTCCGGGTCAGCTTGTGCGCGACTCGATTAACTCCACGGGATACTTGCTACCTCTTACTGGCACCAGATACCAGGTAGCTCCATCCATCAAGGCTTGGACAGATGGGAAGAAACCACCTAGTATTTTTGCCTCAGCTGGGATTTGAACCCGAGACCCCATAGTTCTCACCCACTTCATTGACCACTAGGCCAGAACCTTGGATGCTTTGAACCTTGTAGTCTTAAACATGCCATTACATTTGTGTGGCTATAAAAGCTTGTCATTAAGGTTAAAATGAGAATTTAAGTTAGATTGATTCCAAATTTAGAAAGTTGTCATTCTTTTTGGAACAAACTAAAAAAGAAAATGATGTCACATATACTGGAATGGGAGGAGTATGAATTATCGTACTATAGTAATAAATTACAGTAAAAATAATTAACTTCAGGCATCGATTAAACAATGATGCCGAGATCGGTCCAACTCCTCAAAGTTAAAATTTAAAGAACCAGCCCTTTTTTGTTTGGATCATTGTGTGTGTCGTTGTTCGAAGCGCATATTTCTATGAAGCGCATGGCTATGAAGCAATAACCTTTCGCTTTGCAGCGACGAAGTGATTGGCTTCATCAACACTATCGTACGCTCTTTTCAAGAATCAAATCAGGTCTGTTTCACTCAAATCTTCAATAAGTTAGATGAGTAGCTTTTCAACTCATCAATCACTCAATTGTGCCTCAATCCCATATCAGTTCGCCTAAGCTATATGAACCACCGAATCCATTATGTTGAATTCCTTTATAGTAGGAACTTTTTTACGTGAAAAGCTATTATGTCGATTCTTCTCAAAACAGTGACAACAGATCTCCATATTTCATTATTTACAAAATTTAGTGAGCATATCCAAATTTCCTACAGATTGCTTCTTTCAACTCATTTACAGTCGATGTGCCTATGGTGCCAGTTCATATGAATCTACACAGTTCGTGCCGCTCTATTCAGGTATATCTAATTCCAATACTAAAAAGTGTTCAAAGCTGAATTCTAACTGATTTGCACATTGCATCAACGATACACGGTTATCAGAAAGAAAAAAGGTAAAAAGGCTAGTAACAGCAGCTGATTATTAACAGATCAACTATAATCAGACACATTTTCATCCAGAAACATAAAGTGAATGAAGCATTAAATCACAATGCAGATCTATACAGTCGTAAAAGAAGCGGATCAATTCGGATAAAAAACACCGAGAAATTCAAAGAAGATCAAACATAAACTTGCCGCCATATAAATGCTGACGCGGTGGAAACTTCAATACATAAATCCTAACAGATTGACAGCAATAAGACTCGATATTCACCGGAACACATAATATTAAGAAGAAATCAAAAAATGCAGATCTAAAGCGTCGTAAAACAGCAATACGTGAATAATTACATGTTAAGACTGTAAAAACTTGAGAATTCAAAATTTTGTACCTTCGTCATCGCGATCGTCGTCTTTCTTCAGGAGAGGCTGAGCCATGTTTTTACGAGAGGAATTGCAGAGAGATGTTGTGAGTATTCACCAAGGAAGGTGAAGGTGAAATTATTAGATTAATCTCTATAATATACAGTCTCACTGTATTTATATGCTGAGTAGTGAAGTCGAAAATTTTGATGTCTGAAGCTCTCTCCGTGTGCGAGCGCTGAGGTGAGTTAGGAGACGGGTCAATTGGATCTACTGTAACCAAAAGAGGGCCATTTCCACAAATAGCCACTTTAAGTTTGTCTTTAAAATATGACCACAAATTAAAATTGAGTGCAATTTTAACCATTTATAACCATAGTCTTCTTGGTGCCTTTTCTCCGCTTCTTGAAGTTCCCTTTCAGCATCCTCTTCATCCTCTAAATCGTATCATTGCTTTAGAGGGTGGTCGCATTGGCTTTTAAAAAATAACTTACGAGCTAAAAGTCAAAAGTCATAAGTTGAAAATATCCAATTTGTTATGAATAGTTTATTTAGAGTGAATATCTATCTTGTGGAGAGTTTTACTTTGTGACTAAGTCATATTTCTCCTATAAATAGAGAGTTCTATTCCATTGTAATTCATCTAAATATTCAATAAGAATTCTCTCTCCCTACTTTTCTCTACAATATTGTTCTTTCTTTATTTATTATTTTATAACACGTTATCAGCACGAACTCTAATAAACTGAGTTCCACCCATCTACAAATATATCCTACGTAAGAAAAGCTGATGAAAGAAAGTCTATGAACTTAATGGATCCAATTGGTACTGTTGAAAGTATATCAGAGGTTAGTACACTTTCTTTAGAGCTACAATATATTGGCGTGATTTCAAAATAATTTGTTATATATGCCTTTTTTTATGTGCAAAACCCAGAATACATTAGTGGCTTATTTAATACTCAAGTTATAACTTGAGTATTATATGTCACGACCCCAAATCCGGTCGTGATGGCGCCCAGCACATTGCTAAGCCAGCCTGACCAATCAATATCAACAACGGAGCTAGAAGCTCTCTTTAACCCATTTAAGCATATTAATTCACGAAGCAACAACGATACATATAACGAAAACGGGGAACCAAGTCCCATAATACATCAACTCCCATAGACCAAAGGGTCAAGAGTCATGAGCCTCTACTGAACATGAGTGTATAAAGGTTTACAAAAGAAATACCAAGTGCGGAAAGAAATGTCAATACGAAATCAAAAGACAGTAGGAAGGAATATCGGGTCCTGCGGACTTTGAAGCTACCTCGTATATCCCACAGATGTCGCCTCGCACAGCTACTGGATCACTGCTGAGAGGTACCTGGATCTGCACACAAGGTGCAGGGAGTAAAATGAGTACTGCCAGACTCAGTGGTAATAAACAAGGGTAAGACAGCGCAGATAAGAAATCCGCAATAAAGCACTATGTAAAGCTATAATCGAATACCCTGTCACAGAATCAATATCAACTGTACTTGTACCAATAAGTACCAGCAAAATAGTATAACAGCTAGCAGATGTAGCTAAATGCAATGCAATGCATGATATGACCGCTACGGCGCGTAGCCCGACTCCAATTTTGGGTACCCGTGCTCACTGTGGGGGTTCAGACTCGGAGGGGCTCCTACAGCCCAAGCACATCTCATAGAGATATTCCTGTGACGTGCAGTCCGATCCAACATATATCTCGCTGCGGCGCGCAGCCCGATCCACTACTAGTCAGCTAATATGCAGATACAGCCTCGCAAGCTCAAAAGTAGTTTTTGAAAACTCTTTTATCATTTTTCAGTTGGAAAACAGTAATATCAAGTTCCAGAGATTGGAATTAGCATAATAACAAAAATAGCTGCGGACTAGTAGTAGACTAGCATGTCTATATGACAAGACAATGATAACGATCCTCGCGGGATCCAATAACTGGCTCACGGCCCACAAGTATACTCAACCGCCCAAGAAGGGGGTTCCTCGGCTCAAGAGTGGCCATTATCACAATATATATATATATATGCAACCATCCGAGAAGGAGGTTCGACGGCTCGAGAATAGCCAATAATACGGTATCAACAGGTCGGACTAATATATAGTCTCCAGTTCATGATCGACCCCGCACTCTCAAGAGTGTGCGTGTCTCGCCGCTATACAGCGTCATAAAGTGGTATACCGGGGTTTCGAACCCGCTGGTCATCACCCACATCTATTACTCACCTCAATACAGCGCGACGACTACTCCGCAATGCCCTTGCCACGAGAATCAAGCTCCGCACGCGTAGAATCTGATTCAATACGGTAGAAATACAACAAATTAGGCCAATGGGACTACACCCAATCAATACAACTCAATTTACATCAAAATTGCCAAAGTTGTCAAAACCCGACTTTCGGTACGCTTGTCGAAAAATTACAAAAGTCACATATTCGGAACCCTCATCTCAATACGAGTTTAAGCATATCAATTTTACCAAATTCGGACTCCATTTGCCCATTCAAAACCTTGATTTTCTAAAGTTCAAGCCTAGGGTTAAATCTTCCATGAATCACCCCAAATTCCTCCATTTTCATGATATAATTGAATAATATTACCAATACTAATCATAGTTTAAGTCCATAGTTGATTACCTGATGATTTACCTTGAATTTCTCTTCAAAATCGCCCAAATCGCCTCTAAAGCCGAGACCCAAATGTGTGAAATGTTCTGAAATTTTTCTAACTTCCGATACACTTAACTTACAACGATTTTCGCTTCTGCGGAAGAATTTCCGCTCCTACGAGTCCGTATCCGTGACCAAAGGGTCGCTTCAGCGGTTCCAGGCCTAGCCGGCCAATTCCGCTTCTGCGATATACGGACCGCCTCTGCGCGTCCGCTTCTGTGGAAATTATCTCGCTCCTGCGGGTTTTCCCGCTTCTGCGACTAGGCGTCCGCCTCTGCGGACTCGCCTAAGCGGCTACCCTTCCGCTTCTGCGATCCTTCACCCCATGGCCCTTGGCCGCTTCTGCGGCTCACCTTCCGCTCCAGCGGTGCCGCACCTGCGGGCCCAGCTCCGCTTTCGCGATCACAAGCGCTTCTACGCTCCAATATCCGCTTCTGCGGACGCGCTCCTGCGCCCATAATTCCGCAGGAGCGGAAACAACAGAAACAGGATCCCAACCTGCAATTTTTCCACAATTTTCTTCCGTTTAACCATCCGAAAACACCCCGAGGCCCCGGGACCTCATCCAAACACACCAACACATCTTAACACCTTATTCGAACTTGCTCCAATCCTCAAAACACGTCTAATAACACCAAAACCCATAATTCACATCAAATTCAAGCCTAAATTCCTTAAAACATTCCGAATTACACATTCAATCAAAAACCCGACCAAATGACGTCCGAATGACCTGAAATTTTGCAGGCACATCCAAAATCACCTAACGGAGCTATCGCAACTGTCGGAATTCCATTCCGACCCCCGGATCAAAATCTCACCTACCGTTCGGATTTCGCCAAAATTCAACCTTAGCCAATTCAAGCCTATTTCTACACCGGCCTCCAAATTCAATTCCGATTGCTCCCCTAAGTCACAAATCACCTCCCGGAACTAACCAAATCATCAGAATCCGATTCCGAGCCCTCTAACCAAATAGTCAACTCCGGGTTGACTTTCCTTATTCAAGTCTCCTTCAAAAAGGCTATATGCCTCATTTTTCAATCCAATTCACTCCTAATTCACCCGATAGACTCTAACACTGATATAAAATCGTAAAACATGTATTTACAACATAACGGGGTGGCAATTCTCGTGACGACGGGCCGAGTCGTCACATTATAACTTGAGTATTAAGGTATAATTTACAGAAACTGATAACGACAAATAATAGTTTCAAAGAAGATTTTCTTATATCAATATCCTTTACATTATAACTTTGGCATATACTAGTTGCATTGATTATTGGGGAAGCAAATATGGATACTTCACAAAACAAACTTGGATCAAAGTTCAACTGTAAAAATATTTGTTTAATTGATTCATGTACAACACATACAATAATCAAAGAGAAGAAATATTTCTCTCATTTAAGTATGTGTAAGGCAGATGTTACTACAATTTCTGGTAGTAGTAAATTAATTGAAGGCTCTGGAAGAGCTACTATAACTCTGCCTATAGGAACAATACTTATCATAGAGAATGCAATGTTCCCCTCCAAGTCCAAGAGGAACTTGTTGAGTTTTAAAGATATCCGCGGAAATGGATATCATATTGAGACAATAGATAAGAATAATCTTGAATATCTCATCATTACCAAATATGTCTCTGGCCAGAAAAAAGGGCTATTGAGAAGTTCCTATCTTTGTCTTGTGGCTTGTATTGGACAAGAATTAGTGCAATTGAGGCACATTCTATTGTAAACCAAAGGATTACCAATTGCAATACTTTTGTACTTTGGCATGATCGATTGGGACACCCTGGATCAATTATGATGAGACGAATCATAGAAAACTCAAATGGGCATCCATTAAAGAATTTAAAGATTCCTTTAAATGATGAATTTTCTTGCACTTCTTGTTATCAAGGCAAGTTAATTATTAGACCATCACCAACAAAGGTTGGAATTGAGTCCCTTACGTTTTTGGAACGTATACAAGTGGACATCTGTGGACCTATTCACCCATCTAGTGGGTCGTTCCGATATTTTATGGTCTTGATAGACGCATCTTCTAGATGGTCCAATGTGTGCCTATTGTCATCTCGCAACCTCGCGTTTGCAAAATTAATGGCACAAATAATTCGATTACGGGCACAATTTCCCGATAATCCAATTAAGTCTATTAGACTTGATAATGCTGTTGAGTTTTCATCCCAAGCATTTAATGATTATTGCTTATCAATTGGGATAAAAGTGGAACATCCCGTAGCTCATGTTCACACTCAAAATGGTCTTGCAGAGTCTTTAATTAAACGTCTGCAATTGATAGCAAGACCGTTACTCATGAAAACGAGGCTGCCCACTTATGTTTGGGGTCACGCCATTTTGCACGCAGCAATGCTAGTTCATCTCAGACCGACAAATTATCATAAATATTCCCCATTGCAATTAGTTTTGGGTCATGAACCTAATATATCCCATTTAAGAATTTTTGGATGCGCAGTGTATGTGCCTGTAGCACCGCCATATCGCACCAAAATGGGTCTGCAAAGAAGGTTAGGAATATATGTTAGGTTTTAATCGCCCTCCATTATTCGCTACCTCGAGCCATTAATGGGAGATTTATTTAACGCACGATTTGCAGACTGCAGATTCGATGAGATACTTTTCCCAAAATTAGGAGGAGAAGTTGGTAAAACCAAACGGGAAATTTTGTGAAAAAATCCATCATTATCTCATCTTGATCCACATGCCTTTATTTGTGAAAAAGAGGTACAAAAGATTATTCATTTGCAGAGAATAGCAAATCAAATGCCCGATGCATTTACGGATATGAAAAGGATAACAAAATCACATATCCCTGCGGAGAATGTTCCAATCCGTATTGATGTCCCTATTGGACAATCTTCTATTGTCATAACTAATGAGTCAAAAGCACGCATGAAACGTGGCAGACCATTAGGTTCCAAAGATCGAAATCCTAGAAAAAGGAAAATAAATGATCAAAATAACACTATGAAAGAATCTCATGAAGAAATCCATGACTTAATAAATTCTGAGATTCATGAGGAATCCACTGACCCGAGACTCAAGAAAATAAGGAACTATCAATAAATCCAATCGATATTGAGACAAATATGAATCGAGTGGATATAGTGGTGGATTATGTCTTTGCATATAATGTTGCATCCAACATTATGCAAGAAAGTGAGGATCTTGAACCTGAATCTATTGGAGAATGTTGACAAACACTTGATTGGCCAAAATGGCAAGAAACAATCCAATCAGAGTTGAATTCAC
Organism: Nicotiana noctiflora; assembly: GCA_032618575.1. Taxonomy (NCBI): domain Eukaryota; kingdom Viridiplantae; phylum Streptophyta; class Magnoliopsida; order Solanales; family Solanaceae; genus Nicotiana; species Nicotiana noctiflora. The sequence goes on along the minus strand of JASVEL010010458.1, from coordinate 106,951 downwards.
TTGCAAAACGTGAAGTTTTTGGGCCTATAGTCCAAACACCTAATGGTGTTAAGCCTGTTGGCTATAAATGGGTATTTGTACGCAAGAGAAATGAGAAAAACGAGGTACAAAGATATATGGCACGCCTTGTTGCACAAGGATTTTCACAAAGGTCTGGTGTCGATTATGAAGAGACATATTCACCCGTTATGGATGCTATAAATTTCCGTTATCTCATTAGTTTTGCTGTCCATGAAAAACTTGACATACATTTTTAATGGATGTGGTTACCACCTACCTTTACGGCTCACTTGATAATGAGATATACATGAAAAATCCCGAGGGCTTCAAAATGCCTAATAATTCAAAATCCCGGGAAATGTTTTCAATCAAATTGCAAAAATCTTTGTATGGTCTAAAGCAATCAGGACGAATGTGGTATAATCGTCTTAGTGAATATTTATTAAAGGAAGGCTATATAAATGATGCCATTTGCCCATGTGTTTTCATAAAGAAAACAACATCGAAATTTGTTGTACTTGCCGTATATGTTGATGACATAAACCTTATTGGAACTCCTATAGAACTCCAAAAGGCAATTGATTATTTAAAGAAGGAACTCGAGATGAAAGATCTCGAAAAGACAAAATTATGTCTTGGTTGTCACACCTCCTTTTGGCGCGCCCCCTACCCGGGGGTAGATGCGCGAGGGAGTTTTTCCAATTTAAGTGACAATATTCGAAACGGGATTATTTTATTTATTTCAGAGTCGCCACTTGGAATAAATTAAGGTGTCCTAAGTCACCGATTTATTTAAATCCCGAATCGAGGAAATTTCGACTTTCCAAATGAAGTCTGCGAACCAGAAATTCTAAGTAAGGAATTCTGTTGATCCGAGGGAAGGTGTTAGGTACCCTCGGATCCCGTGGTTCTAGCACGGTCGCTTCAATTGTTATAAATGGCTAAAAATACCTGATTTTATACATGTTTATAAATTATATGCTCCAATTAAATCTTTTAAACCGCTATATTAATTTGAAACCATGCCAAAAGAAAGACTAATTGCAACATAGACTCGGACTTTTGACAGATAGGTGAATATAAAAAAAAGTACCCGGATTATTTATTTGAAACTATGCCGATTAAAACCATCGTAAAACTAACCAAAAAAAAAAAAATTTACTTAACAGTGTATCCCTTAAAATTATTTCCAATTAAAGAATCATACCAAATGATATATTATTTCCTAGCTTTGATTTATGGCCGGAGATTGAATGACAAGATATAAGCTAACGGAAAATTGATCAAAATATGCGAAATAGAAATAATTCACCTTGATCCAATTATTAAAAAGTAAGATTGTTTACTATCCTTAATCCGATGTTAATTAGCGAAAGCAAGACTATGCGATTAAAATCGATCTAACATTGGCATCTAGAACCCGGGCTAACTTATCTTGTCTACTTAAGTATAAACAGATTTCAAGGGAAAATCAAGTGAAGAAATTCAAAAATGATTCAAAATACCTTGCATTAATAATTAACATCAACCAAATTAATACCTTAAACATGCTTAAATTAATTGACTTTAACAAATTACCAATTTAATATATCAAGGGAAATCTCAATCCGTACAAATACATTATACAACTAACAAATGTATATCACAAAATTGAATCCGGTTCTAAAAATTACTAACCAATAACCCAAAGTCCCTTTAATCTAATTACTAAAACAAAACTCCGGAATTTCTAATGGTGACTTGATGTGTTCCGGAAATCTATGACTACAGTAAATGATTAAACAAAGATGCAATACATAGGAAAATTTAAAATGATAACAGTAGTTTCTCAGTTGATTCCGAAATGATTCAGGTACATTGAGTGAAAAACTTCAAAGCATTATAGAGGATGAAATACCTGGGATTTGAATTGAAATAGAGCAAAAGAAAAGGTCAGCAACAGCAAGTGAAGAAAAACAACAGTTGGCGGCAACAAACAAGCAACAGCAGTAACACTTGAAACTCCAGTACAACTCAAAGACCTCAAACTTAGACAGAAACAGAATCCAGGCAACGACCCAAAATCAATTTGTGAACCAAACAGAAAACAACGAATGATCTCCAAAGAACTGAACACTCAAAATTCGAAAGAGAACAAAGAACAAAGAATCAATTGAATGTTCTGATTTCTTTTAAAATGTAGTTGTGTCCTCTCTGTGAGTGTGAGTGTTCTGAGTGTGTGCCTGTATGTGTGAATTCCAGAGAGTATGTCTGTGTGTGTGTTCACTGTTTTCCAGGGAGTTCTCTTTTATAACCTACAGATCCCAACCAACAGCCCTTCCTTTTCAGTTTCAGATCTGTCCAGCACCTATTATTCCCCTTTTTCAAACCTTTTTCAGCTGTATATTCCCTCCCATGTGCATCCCTTTACCTTCTAATCACTACTCCCATGTTATCTACTTTTCTCACCTTTTCAAAATACTAAACCAAGCCAGCAAGTCCTCTTTTTATTAAGCAATTCTAAACTAAGTGGTGTATTAGATTAAATGATCCAAAGAATATCCTCTGACAAACTACACACCAGCATACCATTTCAAACTTTTGAATACCAAAACAAACTTGAAACTTCAGTTAGGAATGCAGCTATAACCAACCTACATTCTAAATGCACACTTAGCCAACAAATGCAATCTTAAACTCAGAAGACTGTCCAATTATCCGTAAACTCGGCAATATATACACATTAGGATTCAACAATATCCAAACCAAATTGATTAACAGGGAGCTTAACCAGTGAGTCGAACAAATCAACAAAGCGACTCAAATCCTCAAACAAACAATGCAACAGGAATCTCCACGAAAAATAAAAAATAGTAACATTTGACTATCGACCAAACTCTGTATCCTGGTTCGTAACGGATTTAAACGACATACAATTGATCGATAATCGATAACAAACAATCACAAAAATAGTGATTCAAGCAATTCGGCCAAAACAGTCCAAAATGAAAGAATTGGCTATTCGACGAAGTATCGAATCGAGTTCTTATCTCATAACTTCGTCATTCATAACAGATAATCAGAAGCGAGCAAGTCGACCAAATAAAAGGTCCCAAACAGATGAGGAAAAACAGAAAAATCATAATTGTCCGAAGAAATATCAACAAACGAACAACCATAATCAAAACAAATAAAACAACAAGGAAAGAGAGGGAATAAAACAGTACCTCCGAACAATTCGAAACCAAAGCAGCGGCCGAGAATGAAATTCGTATTCGGGATCGAACGGACCTTAATTGAAATGTTTTCGAGTGAAAACGAATCAATTAAGGCATATTAGACCCCAATTCTCTAAAAATCCGACAATAAATCCCTATTTCGAAATTTAGGGTTCTTGCAACTTTGGTTTTGGGGGATAAGGTTTGGAGAAAGATTCGGACAGAAACTATGGCGATTTGAGAAACGGGGAAGGTCGAGTGGGTGTTGGCCGGTGCCTGGAGTCTGTTGGTCGTGAGGGTGGTTCGGCAAAGAGGGGGCAGCGGCGACGGGAGGCGGTGGCGACTGGTCGTTGTAGAACCAAGGACTCGCTGCTACCTCTGTTCTTCGAATGAAGAAGGAGAAGTTTTGTAGGTCGTTTGGATGATGGATTCATGTTCAGATCGTGAAGGGGGTGTCTGCTCGGAGAAGACAATCCAGGGGTTATTGGTGGTAGTATGGCAGTGGTCGTTGTTGCGGTGGTGCGTGGGCGTTGGTGCTCGGCCGGTGGATGGCAGCGACGAGGGGGAAGGGCCGGCGGCTGTGTGGTTGTTTGGAAGAGGAACGAAGAAGATGAAGTGGGGGGGGGGGGGGGGGGGGGTCGTGGCTGTGACGGCTGGAGAATGAGAGAAGAGAGAAGGATTTAGGGTTTGGGGGTAAATTGAAAATCTGATTTGGGGTCTTTTGGGTATGTTAGAATAGGTGTTTTAATCTAAACCGTTGGATTAAGTGATCCAACGGCTTATATTGAATGAGGCTGACCGGGTCAGTTTGGGTATTGGGCGGGTTTAAGGGGTGGTTATGGATGGGTTGGGCAAATGTGATTTGGGCTTAGAAGAATTAAGTTTAAAAAATGGCCCAAATTTGATTCTCTTCTCTTTGTTGTGTTATTTTCTTTTCTTTTATTTCCTTAAAATATCACTAAAAATTCTAAAATCCTAAATTAATTTATAGAACTAAATTAGTCTATAAAATTACTAGTTAACTTCTAATAATAATTATCACATATAATAACAAAAAATAAAATTGCACAATATGGATATTAAATGCTAAAAGTACAAAAATACATATTTTTGTTATTTTTCATTTTCGTAAGATAACTTAATTACTCTCAATTACAAACATGAATTTATATGCAAAAATGCAAATATTTTTGTATTTTATATTAATTTAAATAATAGACATGCACACGCTAAAAATGCAAATAATAAGAAAAATAACACAAAAATCACAAAAATCACGCACAACACAATACTATTTTATTTTATTTTTTTTTTGAATTGTTTGGGAGTAATTCTCACGTAGGGCAAAAATCACGTGCTCACAGCTGCCCCTCTTTGCGCGTAAATACGAAGAGTTTTTCGTGCAAAGAATAATGAGCAAATACGAGCGATTTTTGCCCGTCCGAGCACTCCGTGTGAAGCATTTTGAAAGAGTTTGACCGAGCCTTTGCTTCGGAGGCTTCCTACATATCCTGGGCTAAACAGGAATCAGGTCAATGTAGTTCGGGAAGTTTTGGTAGCTGGGACTACCGTGGACTGTAGGTGATGCCTTTCGTTGCTACTGTTGCTGCTTACTGCTCAACGACCTCCTTATTACACCAAAAGAAATTAAAGCTGAACTAGCTATGCTATCAAACTATGAGTTACAAGATTCCTATCTATGATTCTCTCGAAAACTTGATCTTGAATCTTAGCTGATTTGCTGTAGACCTCGATCTGAATCTTGATGCTCCACAAGCTGTACGTGCTCGTTTATTTCCGTAACATTGAGTGAAACGGAGTCGGCGGAGCTTGTTACTTCAATCATTTTCTGAGCAATCCGCGCCTTTGTTTACTCCAACGTTTGAAATCTTTTCTCTCGGTTCTTTTCTTCTTTTCTTCACTCTGGATTGACGTTCCATTTGTAGGTTATCTCGATCCTTGCATCCCGAGGTCAAACCTATTTAGACAACAAAACAAACAAACGAACGAAATTTTTCTGCCCCAGTTTTGCTAGGAAAATTTCGTGAGTTAGGTGTGACACAGAAAGTGATTAAAAGACTCTTTGGTATTGGGTAAGAAAGTCATGGTTTCACAAAAGTTCAAACGGCTTTCCGGCCGGGATTTTGTAGAAGAGTTTCACGGCTTTCTGGCCGGAATTCAAACAATATCTAACGATTTTTGGCCGTCAGATCCTCGGTTTTTTGGCCGGGGTAAAAATAAATGGCTCCGCAGTTTTCTGACTGGGAGATCCTCGGTTTTTTGACCGGGATAAAAGTTTCACGGCTTTCTGGCCGGAATTCAAACAATATCTAACGGTTTTTTGGTCGTCAGATCCTCGGTTTTTTGGCCGGGTAAAAATAAATGGCTCCGCAGTTTTCTGACTGGGAGATCCTCGATTTTTTGACCGGGTATAAAAGTTTCACGGCTTTCGGCCGGAATTCAAACAATATCTAACGGTTTTTTGGCCGTCAGATCCTCGGTTTTTTGGCCGGGGTAAAAGTAAATGGCTCCGCAGTTTTCTGACTGGGAGATCCTCGGTTTTCTGACCGGGATAAAAGTTTCACGGCTTTCTGGTCGGAATTCAAACAATATCTAACGGTTTTTGGCCGTCGGATCCTCGGTTTATCGGCCGGGGTAAAAGTAAATGGCTCCACAGTTTTCTGACTAGGGGAGATCCTCGGTTTTCTGGCCGGGATAAAAGTTTCAACGGATTTCTCGCCGGAATTCAAACAATATCTAACGGTTTTTGGCCGTCGGATCCTCGGTTTTTTGGCCGGGGTAAAAGTAAATGGCTCCACAGTTTTCTGACTGGGAGATCCTCGGTTTTCTGACCGGGGATAAAAGTTTCACGGCTTTCTGGCCGGAATTCAAACAATGTCCAACGGTTTTTTGGTCGCAAGACCCTCGGTTTTTTGGCCGGGGTAAAAATAAATGGCTCCGCAGTTTTCTGACTGGGAGATCCTCGGTTTTCTGACCGGGATAAAAGTTTCACGGCTTTCTGGTCGGAATTCAAACAATATCTAACGGTTTTTGGCCGTCGGATCCTCGGTTTATCGGCCGGGGTAAAAGTAAATGGCTCCACAGTTTTCTGACTAGGAGATCCTCGGTTTTCTGACCGGGGATAAAATTTTGGCGGCTTTCTGGCCGGAAAGACCCTCGGTTTTTCTGACCGGGGTCCAAACAGATATTGGACTGATATGATTTGATTCTTTTTTTTTTTTTTCGGAATTTTCATTTTCTTTTATTCTTCTTTTTGGGGCCTTCTTTTAGGCTTTCTTTTTAATCATCAACAAATGCATAAGATAAATCTCTAAAAAGAAACTTACCCTTTTTATGTGTTTTTCTTGTTCCAAAGCCATTTCAAAGCTTGCGTATTTCACTTCTTCGAGTTGTACCTTCTTCTTGCACAATTAAACAGACCTGCCTTCAACAAAGAACATTTTATGAGTTGAAAAAAGTGGTTGACTTTACGGTCTTGATTATCTTCACTGCTTGATCGTTTCCTATTTCCATTGAGAAGTTTGCTACCAATTGTCTTTGGGGTGACTTCCTTTCAAACTGACCGAGTTCATTTCCGGAATTCCATGAGGATTTTCCGTGTGGGTTCTATCCTTCTGCCTTATTCTGTCTCTTCTAAGACCTTAGTCTTTGATTTCCGTTTCTTTTCTAAACTCCTTTTTCTTTGGAAACAATCGATCATCACGATCCAATCGTGGATTGTAACAATACACCACTGAGGCTGTTTTTCTTTTCTTCTTTACCAAGCGGAGTCCTGTAAAACCGGTCCTGTCACCTTCCTTTGTAATAGTTTCAGAATTAAAATTAAACCGAAAGGGATTCAAAGAAGAAGAATGAATCAAAGAATGGAAAAACGTATCAAAGATAGAGGAGTCCCTTTCGGGGGAAAAAAGAAGGACTTATCTGAGGTATATGATGACTTTAACCAACATGACATGCTCCTCGGACCAGATGCTTGATCGTCACAAAACTCCCATTTTCTTATGAACCAAACGGGTCTATATTTCCGAGCTAAGGAGCCGTGCCAGGACCTCTCGTGGTGAAACAAACTTTTCGGTTGATAGCGCCCTTTGCGGGTTTTCGCCAATCGACCTCTCTCATTTCTCTTCTTACCATCGCCGGATAGCACTCTTTGCGAGTTTTTACCAACAGGCTCTCTCATTTTGTATTTCTCTATTTCCATCGTCTTATGGTGCCCGAAGGTTTTCACCAATAAGACTCTCTCATTTTATTTCTTTTCATTCCAGGAACCTCGGATCGCAACAATGATGTTTTCACAACTTCCAATCGATCTTGAAGGACTTGTACTCGGTTCGGGTAACAAGAATTGTAAACAACATTACAACTTTGGAATCATCTTGACGGATCTTAAACCGAATAAAAAAATATCATCTGCCCCAGTTTCATTTTTTGGGGGAAACTGGGATTTTTGGTTTGGTGTGATTGAACCTCAGGAAGAGGTTGCCTACGTATCCTTTCGGAATCAAGTCAGAACGTAGTTCAGGAAATTTGTTTTTTTTTTTTTTTTTTTTTTTTTTTTTTTTTTTTTTTTTTTGTTTGGTTTGGATTCCAAAGAGGGTAGCCAAAGAAAGGTAACCGGCTCAAAGGGTTTACAAAAGGGTTGGTAGTGTTTGGGTAGCGGGAATAAAAGCCTTCAATCATTTCGACTTGTGAGGACCTCATTGAAGCAAGTTCAGACATAATACCTTTTCACAGCATCTGCATTCACAGCCGTTTCAGGATCTTTTCCTTCCATGTCTCCCAAGTATAATGCTCCTCTTGGCAGTATCTTCCTGATGATGTATGGTCCTTTCCAATTAGGAGCGAATTTTCCTTTCGCTTCCTCATGATGTGGAAGAATGCGTCTTAAGACCAACTCACCTACTTCGAAATTTCTCGGTCGTACTTTCTTGTTGTAAGCACGAGCCATTCTTTGTTGGTACAGTTGTCCATGACAGACCGCAACCATTCGCTTTTCATCGATCAAAGTTAATTGTTCCAAACGAGTCTTAACCCACTCGCTATCTTCAATCTCTGCTTCAACAATTGTACGAAGCGAAGGAATTTCTACCTCTGCCGGTATCACAGCCTCAGTTCCATAGACTAGCAGGTATGGAGTTGCTCCCACCGATGTGCGTACTGTAGTACGGTATCCCAATAAAGCGAACGGTAATTGTTCATGCCATTGTCTAGAACTTTGGATTGTTTTTCTCAAAATCTTCTTAATGTTTTTGTTCGCTGCTTCCACGGCACCGTTGGCTTTGGGCCGATAAGGGGTGGAGTTCCTATGCGTTATTTTGAATTGCTCGCATATTTCTTCCATCAAATGACTATTCAGGTTCGCAGCATTGTCTGTGATAATAGTTGCAGGTATACCAAAACGACAGATAAGATTTGAGTGTACAAAATCCACCACAGCTTTCTTAGTGACTGATTTGAGAGTGATGGCTTCAACCCATTTCGTGAAGTAATCGATAGCCACTAGTATGAATCGGTGTCCGTTCGAGGCTTTCGGCTCAATCGGGCCGATGACATCCATTCCCCAAGCGACAAATGGCCACGGCGCTGACATAGGATGCAACTCAGTTGGAGGTGCATGAATCAGATCTCCATGTACCTGACATCGATGGCATTTTCGGACAAAACCGAAACAATCTTTCTCCATGGTCATCCAATAATATCCTGCTCGAAGGATTTTCTTGGCTAAGACATAACCATTCATATGAGGCCCGCATACTCCTGCATGTACTTCGTGCATGATTTTTCCTGCTTCTTCGGCATCAACACACGTTAAAAGGTTAAGAAACCACCTGCATGTCTCCTAATGGTCCTCTTTTGATCTCCAGTAGCATGTTCTGGGTATTCTTGCGTTTTCAGAAATCTCCCGATATCGTAATACCATGGCTTGACGCTCGGTCCTTCTTCGATTGCATTGCAATAACCGTGGCTTTCCCTGATTTGAATTTCCAAGGGATTGACATGGGCGTTGCCCGGATAAGGTAGCATTGAAGCTAAAGTGGCAAGTGCGTCAGCTAGTTCATTGTGACATCGTGGGATATACCCGAACTCTATCGATGCAAATCGCTTGCCAAGAATATTCACGTGCTGTCGATAAGGGAGGAGTTTAACGTCCCGAGTTTCCCATTCACCTTGAGATTGTTTGATAATTAGATCTGAATCTCCCATGATCAACAAATCTTCGATGCCCTGATCAATTGCCATGTTCATGCCCATGACACAAGCTTCATACTCAGCCGTATTGTTCGTGTAGAAGAAACGGAGCCTAGCCGTGGCCGGATAATGCTGACCAGCAGGAGAGATCAAGATTGCCCCAATCCCTACACCTTTAGCATTCACCGCCCCATCGAAAAACATTTTCCAAGCATGACTGTCTTCCGAAACAACTTCTGTCGTATTTACCTCTTCATCAGGAAAGTAGGTATTCAATGGTTGATACTCTTCGTCGATCGGGTTCTCGGCCAAATGGTCTGCCAATGCTTGGGCCTTCATTGCCGTGCGAGTGACATAGACTATGTCAAACTCAGTGAGCAGGATTTGCCACTTCGCCAATCTTCCGGTAGGCATCGGTTTCTGGAATATGTACTTTAAAGGATCCAACCGAGTAATGAGGTGAGTCGTGTGGGCTTGGAGGTAGTGTCTCAGTTTCTGAGCGACCCAAGTTAAAGCACAACACGTTCTTTCCAGCAAAGTGTACTTGACCTCATAACTAGTGAATTTCTTGCTCAGGTAGTAAATCGCCTGCTCTTTTTTCTCCGTCGCATCACGTTGTCCGAGAACACAACCAAAAGAGTTTTCCAAGACTGTTAAATACAAGAAAAGAGGTCTCCCTGGCTCTGGCGGGACTAAGACCGGAGGGTTTGACAAATATTCTTTGATCTTGTCAAAAGCTTCTTGGCATTCAGTTGTCCATTTGATTGCAGCGTCTTTCTTCAACAACTTGAATATGGGTTCACATGTGGAAGTCAACTGAGCGATGAACCTACTGATGTAGTTCAGTCGGCCTAGAAGACTCATTACATCTTTCTTTGTTCTGGGGAGGTAAATCCCGGATGGATTTTATCTTTGTGGGATCTAATTCAATACCTCTTCTACTGACTATGAAACCCAAAAGTTTACCTGACGGGACTCCAAAAGCGCATTTGGCCGGATTCGGTTTCAAATCGTACTTCCGCAACCTCTCAAAGAATTTCCTCAAGTCTCGCACATGATCGCCTTGAGTTCTGGATTTGATGATCACATCGTCCACGTACACCTCTATTTCCTGATGCATCATGTCGTGGAAAATGGCAATCATAGCTCTCATGTATGTTGCTCCTGCGTTTTTCAAGCCGAATGGCATGACTCGGTAATAGTAAGTCCCCCAAGGTGTGGTGAAAGCAGTCTTCTCGGCGTCCTCTTCATCCATCAACACTTGATGATATCCCGCATAACAATCCACAAACGATTGTATCTCATGTTTGGCACAATTATCAACGAGGATGTGGATGTTTGGTAAAGGAAAGTTATCTTTAGGACTTGCTTTATTCAAATCTCGGTAGTCAACACATACTCGAGTTTTTCCGTCCTTCTTTGGCACGGGCACAACATTAGCCAACCACGTGGTGTATTGTACCACTCGAATTACTCCCGTTTTCAACTGCTTAGTGATTTCTTCTTTGATTTTATCACTGATGTCAGTCTTGAACTTTCTTTGCTTCTGTTGCACTGGGCGACAGTCGGGGTAGATTGGTAATTTGTGCACCACTAGATCAGCTCCTAATCCTGGCATATCATCGTAAGACCAAGCAAACACGTCTTTAAATTCAAACAAGAGTTGGATTATTGCATCTCGTGTTTTCTCATCCGTGTGGATGCTTATCTTGGTCTCTCGGACCTCTTCATCAGTTCCCAAATTAACTGGTTCGGTGTCATTCAAGTTTGGCTTAGGTTTATTCTCGAAATGTTCCAATTCTCGATTTATTTCCCTAAAAGCCTCATCTTCATCGTATTCCGGTTCTTGGTTCATTATTTCCAGATTAGGTGGCGTGTTCGGATTTGAGCATGAGTTCCGCAAGCATGTCATGTTATTTAAAGCCGCATTATTAGGATTGAAAAGGAAGAATAAATAACAAAATTAGAAAGAGTGCAAAAGTAAGGAAATATTTATTTTATTTTCTTGGAATTTTCTGAAAACAAACAAAATTACATTGGGGAAACAAAAAAATACAAGAAAACAAAGAAAAACATCCAAGCTACATCCCGAAGTAACTTGTGATGAAGGAAAAACGACAGGACAAATCTACCAGAACTCCTGCCTGATTGGGAAGGGTGTGGCTTTCCAATTTTGCAATTTAGCTTCAGGGCCCACATACAGCACCTCAGCGGTGCTTGTTCCTTCTCCCGATCGGACCATATTAACATCATAGAGCATTTGCCTCATGGCCCCACATATGTCTTCAATTTCCTCCGCTGTAAAGACCTCGTCTTCTTCTTCTTCATTGTACCTTGGTCGGACAAAAGTTTGGTACAGATGCGGCAATGGTTGCGGCAGAACCCATCCTTTCTCCTTTCTCTTGTTGGCCCATCTTTCATCTTCAGGGGTTGGGCGAAAGCCCACTCCGAAAAACTTTTCGGCTACAGGTAAAGTTATCAGCTTCGGCACTCCTTGTAGGGACTTTCCCAAACCTTTTCCTGGCTGGAAGCCATGTTTAATCATTTCTTTCGCCACCATGATGGAGGCATTAGACAAAAAGGTTGGGGGAGAGGGTTCCCTTCTTCGTGTTGATCCGCCAACACAATCTCGAAAGCTTGATAGACAATGTTTTCGCTTCCCGCTTCCGCTTCCAAGCAAGGTATGGATGGATCTCGATAAATTGATTGCTCATCTTCCCCGTGGACCACGATCTCTTGTCCTTTGTGCTCAAATTTCAACATCTGATGGAGGGTAGAGGGCACAGCTCCGGCCGCATGAATCCATGGTCTCCCTAGAAGAAAATTGTAAGAAGTGTCCATATCCAAGACTTGGAATGTCACTTCGAAGTCCACCGGGCCGATGGTCATAATTACATCAATCTCTCCGACAATATCTCTTTTTACACCGTCAAAAGCTCGCACACATATGTTGTTAGGCCGAATCCTTTCAGCTCCGATTCCTATGCGGCCTAAAGTGGAAAGCGGGCATATGTCTACTCCCGAACCCCCATCAACCATGACCCTCTCCATATAGTAGCCTTCGCTTTTGACAGTGAAATGCAAAGCTTTGTTGTGGGCAGCACCCTCCAAAGGCAAATCAGCTTTACTGAAGGAAATCTGATTGATCGCAAAGAATCTTTCTGCCATTCTTTCAAGTTGTTCGGATGAAGTCTCAATAGGCACGTATGCCTCATTCAAGGCTTTTAGCAAAACCTTTTGATGTTCAGGTAGACTTCATTAGAAGGGACAACATCGACACCTGCTCCGGGCATTTACGCAATTGGTCTATCACCTCATAATCAGGCATTTGCATCTTTTGAAAAAAGACCTCTGCCTCTTCCGCACTTACAGGTTTCTTTGACGGGAAACGCCTTTGTGTGGCGTTATTTACCTCCTGTGTGTTTAAGTACTTCTGTCCTAGGACACTCTCAGATGAATTTCCCACAATCTCTTTCCCTTTGCGCGTAACGAGTGTTCGTTGGTAGCTCCAGGGTACTGCGGATGGATCTGTCATTGGTTTTTGTTGCACGCATGCAATAACCACAGGTTCATCTGGTTTTCGGGCCACATAAGTTCCTTTTGGTACATACATTGATGTTTCTCTCTTTAAATGGAACTTCTTGGGGGCACCTATGGACAATGGTTTTTCCACTCTACCTCGTGGGAGGTAAAGGACTCCGCCCTTCCGAGACGATGCTTTCAATTCAATCGTCTTTTCGGATTTGGTTTCAAGAGCTTCAACCTTTTTCCCCATTTTCTCTTGTTTCGGGGTAGCCTCAGGACGCTTCTCTATGTTGGCGATGGCGATTATCGCTTTCAAAGCTGGGTCAAATTCTTTGTCGTCACAAATCATCCCAATCACCGGTCCGTTGTTGTGGGCCGGTAATGGGTTGTTTGTCACATTTGGGATGTCTTCATCTGCGAAGACGATCCTCCCTTGATTGATCAATTCTTGCACTGCCTTCTTTAACGTCCAACAATTGTCAGTACTGTGTCCTTCAACACCTGAATGATATGCACAATATATCCCTCTCTGGTAGGCAGGAGAGTCTGGATTCTGCCTGTTCTGCGGAACAGGCTGCAATAGGTTTTCTTGCCTGAGTTTTGGGAAAAGAGTGGAATACGGCTCCCCAATCGGTGTAAAGCTCGTTTTGGGTTGCTCACGGTGGCGAGCGTTATTTGGCCGTGGATTATACTTGTTTGGGTAAGGAGGTTGGTTTCTCTGGAATGGAGGTGGATTTCTGTTGGCTGGTGGCTGCGGCCGTGCCAAAGGTCGAATGTTCATGACTGCGTAGGGTGGAGGCGGAGGAGCATAAGCCATGCCGTGATGTGGATAGTAATGTTGGGGGCCCCTGTCGGAGAATACCTGCCTTGAGGTTCGATATCTCCTGTCTTCTACCGCTGCCATAGCGGATTCTTCTTTCTTCTTGCTTCGGGGCATCCCTCCAGACCCGCCTTGAATGGCTTGGGAAGTTGCCCGAATGGCCGCTTGGCTCAAAATTCGCCCTGTTTTCAAGCCATTTTCTACCATTTCTCCGATCTTGATAGCTTCGGCGAAAGGTTTTCCCATCGCCGACATCATATTTTGAAAGTAATCGGGCTCTTGAGCTTGGAGAAAAGTCGTGACCATTTCAATTTCGTCCATGGGGGGCTTCACCCTGGACGCTTGCTCTCGCCACTTGATGGCATATTCTCTGAAGCTTTCTGAGGGCTTCTTTTTAAGTTCGATAGAGAATTCCTGTCCGGCGCAATATCGATGTTGTATTGGAATTGTTTTACAAAATCTCTGGCCAGATCATCCCAGATGTGCCATCGAGATATGTCTTGATCCATATACCATTCGGATGCTATTCCGACCAAACTTTCTCCGAAGTACGCCATCAACAATTCTTCTCTGCCGCCGACACCCCTCAATTGATTGCAGGTATTTCTTCAAATGAGCAATGGGGTCGCCATGTCCGTCGTACTTTTCGAACTTTGGTGTCTTAAAACCCGATGGCAAATGGACGTGCGGGAACATGCACAGATCGGCGTAAGATACACTCTTCTGTCCACTCAGACCTTGCATGTTCTTAAAGCTTTGTTCCAAACTCCTCATTCTTTTTGCCATCTCATCCTGCTCGGGGTCTTTGGATTTTGGCTCGGTAGGAACTCATATCGAGGTGGCTGAGAATATGTATTGGCTACAACCTGGGTATGGTCCCGTGTAAGCGGTGGTGTTGGGAATGTAAAGGATGAGGAGTCGAAGAAAGGAGCATGTGCGGTGGGGTGCGTTGTGATTGGAACTGGCAATTCAACGGACGTTCTTGCGGATGTATCATGTGGTGCTACCCGAGGATGGGATGTGGAGGGTGATTCAGAGAGGTTTGTAGCATTGGAATACCCGAACAGAGTAGGCGGGTAATTGATGGGGGTATTTGAAATACCGCTCGACCTGAGAAGAATTTCAGGGAACCCAGGGACCAGACTCGGGGGCTCTTTCCCATTGTTCCAATCGTCCAACATCTCGAGCATGCGGCAACGCAGCATTCTATTCTCTTCCAAAGCTGCCGACTCAGTAGCCGGGATGGTTGCCAATGAGCTTTCCTCTGAAACGGGGATGGTTGCTAAAGGCATTTCTGAAGACATGTCGGCACCCTTTTTGATCTAGTGAAATAGGAATGAGTACTCTCAGGCTGCCGAACTTTTCCTTTGGACCTTGTGAAGTACGAATGTGGTGCTAGATTACCGCAAAGTCAACCACTTTTACTAAAACCTGGATTTTGGCAAACAAACGGTTAGTCTGAAACAACATAACAGATAAGTAATCTCACGTTGGGTGTGATGCACTTATACGGGTGATAATGTTGCTACATGTATTCGTTTGCGATGCGTCATTCCGGTTTGTATTTTCTTTCGCTTTCATCTTTCATCGATCTTCTTTTTCTCTTAACTTCTTTTCCCCCCCCCTTTTTTTTCATTTTTATTTTTATTTATTTATTTTTTAGTGATGGTCGAATCTTATGTGGATTGCCTACGTATCATGTCCCCGCATGAATCAGACCGGGCGTAGTTCGGAAAACAATAGACATAAGATGAAATGTTCATGAATTTTATTTCAACAAACTTCAAACTTGAAATACTTGCAAAATGACAACAATGGAGAAAAACTTGTAAAAGGACAAACGGACTCTAAAACAAAAGACTCTCCTAAGCATGTTCCAACGCCTCGAATCTTTGCACCCGGGGGGCGCTGTTTGGCCTTGCTGCAGTTCTTGGGGTGAGATCTTTCTGTATACTTCCCAATTCTGCCATGACTTGGTGGACACATTCCATGATTGAAGAAAAGAGGGCAGGCCGAGGTACTCGTTCGCAGTTCAAACACCTCATAGTAATGTAGTGCCCGATCTCATTGATCCTGGTTCCGATCATGTCTTTTTCTCTGAGCAGCTGCCCTATGTGCCTGTTCTTTGCCCCTAATACTTGAGAGTTGCCGGAGACATGGTCCAAGAGCCTATCTATCTGTCTTTGCATCCGTGCCATCAAGTTGTGACAACGGTCTCTATCTGCTTTAGCATCCTGGACTTGTCCGAGAGTTCGCTCTCTAAGAGTGGCATTTGCTTTTCTCAAATCAACGATGATCGCATCATAGTCTTTCTCTACTTGTTGTAGACGGAGTGCTTCTTGGTGGGCCGCTCTCTTCCATTTTGTCCGGATTGCAACCAAAGCCGCTTTTGCCTTCTCCAAGTCTTCTTGGTGTTCAAAGGCTTTTCTTTCCAAATCGTTTATCAGCATCTGATCACTCCGACTCCTCCTTGACCTTTCTGCGGCCAATTGCATTTCTTGAATTTGAGTTTGGAGTGCTTCTCTTTCTTGCTCCCAACCGGCCCTTTCCCGATCGAAGTCAGCCTGTTGTATGTCCATGGCCGCTTCCAGGATTCCTTTGTCTTCTTTTAAAGTGTTGATGCAAGACTGGAAATTTTGTATTGTTTCATGCTCAGCCTCTCTAACTCTGGCTTCTATTTCTCTCTCCCAATCAACGGCATACTTCACTGACCTTTCTGACCTTTGCTCTGGTATTGGTTGGTTGTGGAACCATTCAAGATAAGCGAGACTCACTTCTCCCCGTTCCCGATCGGCAACCATCTCGTTGAGGTCGGAGAGTCGACTACCGAACCATACCTTCTGTGCATAAGTCTCCCTCGGGGTCTCTTCTGTCACAAATTCCCATACAAATGATCGCATATCCTCAATTGGGACCCTTTTCTGTTCTCTTCCCAACTGTCGCATGACACGTAGCGGGGCATATGGTTGGAAACCCCTGAAACCCATTAGTATGTAGAATGGGCGGTATGTTGACATATGCATGATTTTGGCGGAAGGGAACCAATAATAATTCCAGGTAAGTTGATCTGCTCTCAAAGAGTTGAGAAGTTCTTGCCAAGTCCTCAAGTCTTCTGGAAGGTTACAACGGGCGGCTCTGTTTGTATGACAACGAATATAATTCAGCCAATCTGCTTTGAAGTTTATCACAATCGGGTGATGATAGAGATGTTCTATAAACCACATTTGTAATAAGATATTGCAGCCTTCAAAATAATCTTGTCCTTCTTGGCACCGAGTTAAGGCCCGGAAGATGTCTCCTAGTATCATCGGAAGAACAGTGTGTTCCTCGTTGCTCAGTAGATATGAGACCACTGCAGCTAAACGGATTCTGATGCGTCCGCCACGTTCGGGAAAAACCATGGTTCCCAAAAAGCGATCATAAAAGCATAGATTCTTAAATCTCCCCAGGCGTCATAATTTAGCTGGTTAACAAATTCAACGTTTGAGAATTTCTCAAACCCTTCCTTATCACCGAATCTGTCGTAGAGATAATCTAGTGGCACCCAACCGTTCTCCAGACAACCGATTGGAACCCACCGGAGACATAGCTTTTTCAAGAAGTTATTCACACTCATCCGCCTAGGAGCTGCAGGTCTCATCTTGTGCAAATCTCTTCCTAGCCCTGTGAGTCCGCCCAATTCTTCCAAAGTGGGTGTCATTTCGCAATCCCGGAATCTGAACACATTGCTTGTTGAGTCCCAAAAACTCACTAAAGCTCTGATCATATTTTTATCCGGTTTTATCATCATGATGTCCGGAAGAAACTTGAGGTGCTTGTGAACTTGATTTCTTTCCCAAGCTGAAAAACTAGTCCACCATTTGCTGAGCCGATCTGGGGTTTTGTCCTGGACCATGAACATAGGTGGCATTTCTTCTCTTACCCTTTTCTGGCCGATTCGTTGCGAGGAAGTCATGCTGATCCTAGAAAAGATAAAAAATGTATTTAAGATTTTTTTTTATTTTTATTATTATTATATATAAAAAACGAGTCTTGTTAATACGGCCTTTCAGCACTTGAAGAAGATTTGAAGGCTGTATAACAGGATACTAGTGTGATGTCTATATTCCGTTTTGCGAAATTAGTCCTCCGACGCCCCTTTTGAGGCGTTTGGCTATTTTCGCAAAATTTCCTAACTCTCGACTAAGAACAAAAATCCTAATTCTAATATTTTTTATTATTGTTTTTTTTTTCTTAAAAAAAAAATCAGTATTAGTTGAACCCGATATGGGTTTCCTACGTATCTCATGTTTGGTGAGAATCAAACTTGCGTAGTTCGAAAATAAAAGAACTAAATCATTTTAAGAAGAGAAAATAAACTATTTTTAAACAACATTTCTAAAACAAATTATTTTCAAAGGAACTAGGAAAAATTTATTTGGAAATTTATTTTCAAAGAAACCAAACTATTTTTGTAAAATTAAGAAAATTTATTTAATTTTTTTTTTCGAATTTATTTTTAAAGAACTAACTATTTTCGTAAAATTAAGAAAATTTATTTGGAAATTTTTTTTTTTGCATTTTTCAGAATTTATTTTCAAAGAACTAACTATTTTCCATAAAACTATTTTGACTATATACCCTGACGTTTTTCACTTCTTCCTCTTTTTTAACAAACCGGTCGGCATGTAAGATCGAAACAAATAAATGCACACAAAAAGATGCAACAAGTTGGTCTTTTTGTTTCGGGTACACCTGTCCTAGACAGGCCCAACCCCTGTGTTGAGCCTCCTAAGTCAAATATGCACATGATGCAAATAAACGTTCATATCGGGGATCCGATATAAGGTTTTGTTATTCTAAGTCATCATCTTGTTGGAAAAAGTGTCTAGACTGGCTTTAACTCGAGCGGACAACTCGAGCCGAAGAGTGTTAGTGCACCGGTAGCATGGCTTTCCGGCTTAATTGACAAAACTCTCCGCCTAAACATGCGTGACTACAAAATCCTTCACCGGGTGCCAAGCACCACAGCTATCTTGAGAAAAACGGGCTATGTCCAGCAAATGCCCGGTATTGTATTTCAGAAGACTCAAAAAAGAGAAAAATGGGTATCGGCACAATTTATATACAGTTCACGAAATATCAAAGCGGTAAAGCAACATTTAGCATATAAAATATAAACATGTAATAAAATCGGATAATAAATAAGCCAAATACAACAATTATTCAAAGCTCGAATTCTTAAAACCCTGAACCAGTGGTTCTGGGGTTTTCATCCCCAGCAGAGTCGCCAGAGCTGTCACACCTCCTTTTGGCGCGCCCCCTACCCGGGGGTAGATGCGCGAGGGAGTTTTTCCAATTTAAGTGACAATATTCGAAACATGATTATTTTATTTATTTCAGAGTCGCCACTTGGAATAAATTAAGGTGTCCCAAGTCACCGATTTATTTAAATCCCGAATCGAGGAAATTTCGACTTTCCAAATGAAGTCTGCGAACCAGAAATTCTAAGTAAGGAATTCTGTTGATCCGAGGGAAGGTGTTAGGCACCCTCGGATCCCGTGGTTCTAGCACGGTCGCTTCAATTATTATAAATGGCTAAAAATACCTGATTTTATACATGTTTATAAATTATATGCTCCAATTAAATCTTTTAAACCGCTATATTAATTTGAAACCATGCCAAAAGAAAGACTAATTGCAACATAGACTCGGACTTTTGACAGATAGGTGAATATAAAAAAAAAGTACCCGGATTATTTATTTGAAACTATGCCGATTAAAACCATCGTAAAACTAACCCAAAAAAAAAAAAATTTACTTAACAGTGTATCCCTTAAAATTATTTCCAATTGAAGAATCATACCAAATGATATATTATTTTCTAGCTTTGATTTATGGCCGGAGATTGAATGACAAGATATAAGCTAACGGAAAATTGATCAAAATATGCGAAATAGAAATAATTCACCTTGATCCAATTATTAAAAAGTAAGATTGTTTACTATCCTTAATCCGATGTTAATTAGCGAAAGCAAGACTATGCGATTAAAATCGATCTAACATTGGCATCTAGAACCCGGGCTAACTTATCTTGTCTACTTAAGTATAAACAGATTTCAAGGGAAAATCAAGTGAAGAAATTCAAAAATGATTCAAAATACCTTGCATTAATAATTAACATCAACCAAATTAATACCTTAAACATGCTTAAATTAATTGACTTTAACAAATTACCAATTTAATATATCAAGGGAAATCTCAATCCGTACAAATACATTATACAACTAACAAATGTATATCACAAAATTGAATCCGGTTCTAAAAATTACTAACCAATAACCCAAAGTCCCTTTAATCTAATTACTAAAACAAAACTCCGGAATTTCTAATGGTGACTTGATGTGTTCCGGAAATCTATGACTACAGTAAATGATTAAACAAAGATGCAATACATAGGAAAATTTAAAATGATAACAGTAGTTTCTCAGTTGATTCCGAAATGATTCAGGTACATTGAGTGAAAAACTTCAAAGCATTATAGAGGATGAAATACCTGGGATTTGAATTGAAATAGAGCAAAAGAAAAGGTCGGCAACAGCAAGTGAAGAAAACAACAGTTGGCAGCAACAAACAAGCAACAGCAATAACACTTGAAACTCCAGTACAACTCAAAGACCTCAAACTTAGACAGAAACAGAATCCAGGCAACGACCCAAAATCAATTTGTGAACCAAACAGAAAACAACGAATGATCTCCAAAGAACTGAACACTCAAAATTCGAAAGAGAACAAAGAACAAAGAATCAATTGAATGTTCTGATTTCTTTTAAAATGTAGTTGTGTCCTCTCTGTGAGTGTGAGTGTTCTGAGTGTGTGCCTGTATGTGTGAATTCCAGAGAGTATGTCTGTGTGTGTTCTTAGTGTTTTCCAGAGAATGTTCTCTTTTATAACCTACAGATCCCAACCAACAACCCTTCCTTTTCAGTTTCAGATCTGTCCAGCACCTATTATTCCCCTTTTTCAAACCTTTTTCAGTTGTATATTCCCTCCCATGTGCATCCCTTTACCTTCTAATCACTACTCCCATGTTATCTACTTTTCTCACCTTTTCAAAATACTAAACCAAGCCAGCAAGTCCTCTTTTTATTAAGCAATTCTAAACTAAGTGGTGTATTAGATTAAATGATCCAAAGAATATCCTCTGACAAACTACACACCAGCATACCATTTCAAACTTTTGAATACCAAAACAAACTTGAAACTTCAGTTAGGAATGCAGCTATAACCAACCTACATTCTAAATGCACACTTAGCCAACAAATGCAATCTTAAACTCAGAAGACTGTCCAATTATCCGTAAACTCGGCAATATATACACATTAGGATTCAACAATATCCAAACCAAATTGATTAACAGGGAGCTTAACCAGTGAGTCGAACAAATCAACAAAGCGACTCAAATCCTCAAACAAACAATGCAACAGGAATCTCCACGAAAAATAAAAAATAGTAACATTTGACTATCGACCAAACTCTGTATCCTGGTTCGTAACGGATTTAAACGACATACAATTGATCGATAATCGATAACAAACAATCACAAAAACAGTGATTCAAGCAATTCGGCCAAAACAGTCCAAAATGAAAGAATTGGCTATTCGACGAAGTATCGAATCGAGTTCTTATCTCATAACTTCGTCATTCATAACAGATAATCAGAAGCGAGCAAGTCGACCAAATAAAAGGTCCCAAACAGATGAGGAAAAACAGAAAAATCATAATTGTCCGAAGAAATATCAACAAACGAACAACCATAATCAAAACAAATAAAACAACAAGGAAAGAGAGGGAATAAAACAGTACCTCCGAACAATTCGAAACCAAAGCAGCGGCCGAGAATGAAATTCGTATTCGGGATCGAACGGACCTTAATTGAAATGTTTTCGAGCGAAAACGAATCAATTAAGGCCTATTAGACCCCAATTCTCTAAAAATCCGACAATAAATCCCTATTTCGAAATTTAGGGTTCTTGCAACTTTGGTTTTGGGGGATAAGGTTTGGAGAAAGATTCGGACAGAAACTATGGCGATTTGAGAAACGGGGGAAGGTCGAGTGGGTGTTGGCCGGTGCCTGGAGTCTGTTGGTCGTGAGGGTGGTTCGGCGAAGAGGGGGCAGCGGCGACGGGAGGCGGTGGCGACTGGTCGTTGTAGAACCAAGGACTCGCTGCTACCTCTGTTCTTCGAATGAAGAAGGAGAAGTTTTGTAGGTCGTTTGGATGATGGATTCATGTTCAGATCGTGAAGGGGGTGTCTGCTCGGAGAAGACAATCCAGGGGTTATTGGTGGTAGTATGGCAGTGGTCGTTGTTGCGGTGGTGCGTGGGCGTTGGTGCTCGGCCGGTGGATGGCAGCGACGAGGGGGAAGGGCCGGCGGCTGTGTGGTTGTTTGGAAGAGGAACGAAGAAGATGAAGTGGGGGGGGGGGGGGAGTCGTGGCTGTGGCGGCTGGAGAATGAGAGAAGAGAGAAGGATTTAGGGTTTGGGGGTAAATTGAAAATCTGATTTGGGGTCTTTTGGGTATGTTAGAATAGGTGTTTTAATCTAAACCGTTGGATTAAGTGATCCAACGGCTTAGATTGAATGGGGCTGACCGGGTCGGTTTGGGTATTGGGCGGGTTTAAGGGGTGGTTATGGATGGGTTGGGCAAATGTGATTTGGGCTTAGAAGAATTAAGTTTAAAAAATGGCCCAAATTTGATTCTCTTCTCTTTGTTGTGTTATTTTCTTTTCTTTTATTTCCTTAAAATATCACTAAAAATTCTAAAATCCTAAATTAATTTATAGAACTAAATTAGTCTATAAAATTACTAGTTAACTTCTAATAATAATTATCACATATAATAACAAAAAATAAAATTGCACAATATGGATATTAAATGCTAAAAGTACAAAAATACATATTTTTGTTATTTTTCATTTTCGTAAGATAACTTAATTACTCTCAATTACAAACATGAATTTATATGCAAAAATGCAAATATTTTTGTATTTTATATTAATTTAAATAATAGACATGCACACGCTAAAAATGCAAATAATAAGAAAAATAACACAAAAATCACAAAAATCACGCACAACACAATACTATTTTATTTTATTTTTTTTTGAATTGTTTGGGAGTAATTCTCACGTAGGGCAAAAATCACGTGCTCACATTGGTTTGCAAATTGAACATTTGACAAACGGAATTTTTGTTCATCAATCTACCTACATAGAAAAGGTACTTAAACGGTTTTACATGGATGGAGCACATTCATTAAGTACTCCGATGGTTATTCGATCACTTGATGTGAACAAGGATCCATTCCGACCTCAAGAAGAGAATGAAGAGCTACTTGGTCCTGAAGTACCATATCTTAGTGCAATTGGTGCACTAATGTATCTTGCCAATATTACAAGGCCCGACATAACTTTTTTAGTTAATGTCTTAGCAAGATATAACTCTACTCCCACAAGGAGACATTGGAATGGAATCAAACACATATTGAGGTATCTAAAAGGGACTACCGATATGGGCTTATTTTATGGCAACAATTGCAGTTCTGATCTTGTTGGTTATGCTGATGCTGGGTATTTATCCGACCCACACAAGGCTCGATCTCAAACATGCTATGTGTTTACCTGTGGAGACACTGCCATATCGTGGCGATAGACCAAGCAATCAATTATGGCTACTTCATCTAATCATGCTGAGATAATTGATATTCATGAAGCAAGCCGAGAGTGTGTGTGGTTGAGGTCTATAATACATCTTATTCGAGATAAATGTGGTGTGAAATGTGATAATTTACCCACTATTTTGTATGAAGACAATGCAACATGCATAGCTCAATTGAAGGGAGGATTCATAAAAGGAGATAGGACAAAGCACATTTCACCAAAATTATTTTTTACACATGATCTTCAAAAGAATGGTGATATTAATGTGCAACAGATTCGTTCAAATGATAATATGGTTGATTTATTCACAAAATATCTACCGACGTCAACCTTCAAAAAGCTAGTGTACAAGATCGGGATGCGAAGGCTTAAGGATGTGAATTGATGCTCTCATCAGGGGGAGTTAATGCGCGTTGCACTCTTTTTCCCTTACAAGATTTTGTCCCACTGGGTTTTCCTTGCGAGGTTTTTAACGAGGCAACCAAAAGGCGTATTATTAGATATGTGTACTCTTTTTCCTTTTCTAGATTTTTTTTCCCATTGGGTTTTATTTTAGTTAAGGTTTTAATGAGGCACATTACTTATTGAGTAGACATTCAAGGGGAGTGTTATGAATAGAATTCTATTTAGAGTGAATGTCTATCTTGTGGAGAGTTTTACTTTGTGACTAAGTCATATTTCTCCTATAAATAGAGGGTTCTATTCCATTGTAATTCATCTCAATATTCAATAAGAATTCTCTCTCCCTACTTTTCTCTACAATATTGTTCTTTCTTCTTTTATTATTTTATAACACAATTTTTAATTTTTGGTTATTTTTATACTTGTATGCCTAAAAATAAGTGTTTTTAATTATTTTTATCAATGTCAAACACTACAAAATAAGTAGAAAAGTGCTTAAAATAATTAGTACTTAAAATAGGCCAATCTAATCAATAATAAGATCTCTTAACTCAGCAATTAGACCACCACCTACACTGCATTCTTTTTCTTTAACAATCAAAACTATATATTTAGTCATTGGTATATCTACTGCCAATTATTTCATATATTCTTGCCTTTAATACTTGGTTTCATTACTTACTAAATTCGGAACCTTATATTCGGAAAAATTAGAAAACGTGTTTTGCCCCTAAATCTTGGATTGAAGAACTATTTTCATATTAAAAATACATACTCCATAAAAGCTAATAGCTGAATTTCAGATGGGTGATTTGAAATCTAATACTATGTTGCAACTTAACTTCAGATCAATAATGTAATGTGATGTTCGAACAGTTGCAATTCAACTTTACACTAATATTTTCAAATTTAGCTCAATATTTGTACTAAAAATTGTATTAAACTTTAAAGAAGTATGAGAAGAAAAATAAGAAGGAAAAGCATGATAACGAGGATGAGGAGAATAGGTGGAGAAGGAGAACAAGGAGAAGAGGAGGGAGAAGAAGAAAGAGAAAAAGAAAAGAATTTAAAGTGAAAGAGAAGAAGAAAAAACTAGGAGAATGAGAAGTCGTAGAAGAAAAAGTGGAAGTAGTAGTAGGAGAAAGAGGAGACAAGTGGTCTGAATCAGCTATTATATTTCCTTTACCTTTTTTTTTCTTGTCCTCCTCTTCTTCGACCTCCGTGTTATAACCCACAATATCATCCCTCTTCATCATTGACATAAAGTCACCTCATTTCACATCCAACAATCAAATATTTATGCCGTCAAATCTCTTTACACCTAAATTTTTAAATACAATAATTTCAAATTAATCGAAGGAAGAAAATGTCAATTTTTTAGAGTATGTCTTTGTTTTCGTTCAAATAGCAATAAGCTTGGGATTAGCATTAAAGAAAGTTCGTACATAAGTGTTATATTAAAACATGTAGAAAAAGAAGCAGCAAATAGTAAAAACAAACAATGACGGGTTTGCAAATGGAGAAGAGGTTTTTTTTTTTTTTTTAATTTGGATATCTTTGCGAAAGAAATTAGGCTTGATATTTACAAACACCGGGTACGAAAAACTTTTGCATTGTTCGTCGAAGGAGACCCATGAAAAAAGTTATTATTCATGTTTTGGTATTTAACTCAGAATTGGTCAAGGGATAAATTAATGTATAAAAATAGAGAACTAAGTTAGTTAAGATAGATTTATTGATTATATAAATACAGAGTGAATAGTTTTTTTTAACTCATACTATAAGAAATTGGATAGGGCCAAAAATATTCCTAACATATTAAAAATAGCTCAAAAATGTCTCTTATTAACCTTTTGGTCTAAAATTACCCTAAGCGTTTTCTTTTTGGTTCAAACATGCCCCTATAACTAATGGACCAACCTTGGTTAATTTTGACATTTTAAAACGTCACGTAGCACATTATTAGCTTGCCACATATATTTTTATATATTAAAATATTATAATCCAAAAAACTCAGCATATCGTGATGGTATTTATCATGTTACTAGGCAAGCCGACAACTCAGACACTTCCAACACTTTCAAATTTAGAATATACTAAAATCGGTTTAAGTAAGTAAAAGATCTCATAAACCGAATAAAATGTCAATACTCAAATCATAAGTTTTCCAAAATTAAGGTGTCAGTGAGTACATGAGCATATATACAATACAAGTCTGAAACACTATATAAGTAACTGAAACTGTAAATAATATTAATGGATAGAGGATGAGAGTCAAGGTTTAGGGATGCCAGGGCAGCTACCTTGAAATTTTCGAATGACTGGGCTACTCTAATAATCACCAACAACCGCATCCTGAAATACCTGGATCTGCATATAAAGTGCGGGGTGTAGCGTGAGTACTACTAACTCAGTAAGTAAAAGGTCTAACTATTGGGCTGAAAGTAATGACGAGCTTCACATGTACAGTTTAGTTACAAAATTATAGTACTGAAATGTAGGCAGGCTTTCAAGTTCAACAGTTAAAGCCCAAACAAGAAAATCATGTCAAGTTTAATTGAAGCAAGATATGGTACATCTCAGTATCTACATGGCAGATGTTGATACCCAATTTTCCTAAAAAATATTTTAAATTGCATATATGTCTTTAAAATCATGCATTGATTAGCAATTGATATTTTTTCACAATTTTCTTATATTTTTATGAATTTATCCAGCATTATTTCCAAGAAATAATTATAAAATTACCTCACAAATGATTTCAAAAGCACTTCCTAATGTAACGTATTATTTTTTGGTCCTATTAAGATTAAATTATTTCATAATTAGCCAACTTGGCACATTTTGGCTATAATTACAATAACTTTGCAATTATAGTCCAATCATATGATTTTGTACTATTTTCATCCAGAATATAATCATGTGTTTTTTTCTAAATAAATATTTTAAAATTATTTTCTACGCATGAAATTTATTTTTTTAATTAACAACTATTTTTGCAAATTATTTTAATTAATTTACATTGGGTATTTATCAAATGGCCACATTTATTTTAATTATAGCCTAATTAAATCATACCCCAACCCAAATAAAACAGCCCAAATACCCTAGGCCCAATACCTTATTCTACCTGACCCAATCCCTTATCTAATCTGGACCGTTGATTAATTTTAATCAACGATCCAGATCTCCCCTTTCCTTAATTAATCCTAGAGACTATCCCCCCCCCCTATTTCTCTCTTTTACTCCGCCATTACACTCTCCCCTCACCTCTCAAATTCTCTTTACTAAAAACTAAATTTCTTAGTAGCCGTCGACTTGCTGGTAACTATGGTGGTTTCACCACCATCCCAGTCCCCATGGCTCTTTCCTACGCCGGGTTACTACTGCCTTGAGGTCCTCAAAGGAACTAGAGGCGGTTCAACTCACCCCCATGGTTTTTATGTCATTCTCATGATAATATTCGCCGTCCGAGTAAGATCCTGCCATCTCCAGCTAGAACTTGTGATTTTTAGGCCGATTCTCTTTCTATATGGGTTATCTTTCTCAAACTCTAACTATTAGCTCTTGATTTCTTAGATCTGTAATAGACCTGGGTATATTCCGAGTTATTTTGCTATTTTCCTTAAAGATTTTATGTTTTTTCTAAAACGACTCTTCATCTTCAAACTAGGGTTTCTTAACCACTTTTCAAATGGCTTTTCCTTATGATTTTAGTATTAATTTATAATTTTCACTATTTTAAACGTTTATTTGAGTTTTCTCTTTTTATCTGAGTTATTATGTTGAAACCCCTAAGTTTCTTGGTTTTAATCCTGGATTCTGAGTCTGTTTTTGTGATAATATTTTTGCTTAATCTGTATATGTGCTTGTTTCTCATGAGCCTTATGATTCTCTATGGTTTTACCATATTTTGTTCATTAGTGTCTCTGACTTTTATTTCTTCTGCCTATGTCATGTTTATTCTATTAATTCATTCTATGCTCTATGTGAATCATTAATTTTGTGTGATTTTAAACTATTTGGCTTATTAGGGTTTCTGATTCTTGCATATTATGTTTTTATTCCGCTTGTCCTCATAAATTTCTCCTAAATTAGTACCATTTGCTATTTTTGAATCTTTGAATCTCTATGACTGACCCTTCACTGATTTCTTGTGATATTCTCTATTGATTTTAACCTTTTCAGATATTTTTTTACCTTAACCTATGGCCGAGCATGTTGTCAACTGATTCTTAAGTATTTTCCTTGATTAGAATCTACCGAACATAGTCTCTATTACATATTTTGTACCTGTACTATGCCGAAAATATTTTCTTATTTGTTATATTCAGCCTTATGTGATGTTCTTCATTATGTATACAACTTCAATGTTAGTATAGTGGAATTGGTTAGGAGTTTTGTGGCTAGAATAATGCTTCCACTGAGTATAGCTTGCTCTAATACTCTACATTGTATAATATTAGCTGAACTTCCTGAATTCACTAGAACACGTTTAATTTTAAAATTTAGCAAATTTAAAGAAATTACTAATGTGTCATTGTGTGGTATCAGCAATCGGTTTGCATCTTCCTCCGTGAAAGTGATATCGTCTTTGTAGACTTCCTAGAGCCTCTTGCTATAGGTTATTAACACTTTCATCTTTTTTGTTGCTGAGAAGGTGAGCTGTTGATTTCATTCCCTCTAAAGATCATGTTGATCATTTGGCGCAAGGGATCTTCTCTTTCTTTTGAGGATTTCACATTGTGCATGCTACAACCATAATTGCTCTTCGCCCGGTGACTTAAGAATTCTCTAAGATGACCATTCTTTAATAATGTTGTCACTTCTTCCCGAAGATGTCGGCAGTCCCAAGCCTGGTCGCCATTCGTCCTGCGGTATTCGCACCACAGATTGAGATCCCTCTAGCTAGGATCAGATCTAACTGGTTTCGGGAACTGTGCTTCTTTGATATTTCTCATGGCTGACACCAATTCCACTATACTAACATTGAAGTTGTATACAGATAACTCGGGGTAAGAAGGATCTTGTGACCCTAATGATTCTTTATCCTGCAGTGATCTATTATTCCGACTGCGATTAACTCTTCAATCTACGGCGAACCTACCCATTATTTGGAAGCCTCTGCTGCGGCCTTCGATCTCTTTGTAGGCAAAAATCGGCCTCTCAAAGTCCGTATGTCCGTGTCGTAATCATATTTTGATTTTTCTCTGTTATTCTCCCGTCTTTTGGCCGATGATGGAAAACCAACCTGATCATCTTTGATCCTTATTTTTTATTAGTACTAGTTGTGAATATCCGCCCAACTCGTTGCTTGGAACTCAAGCAAGCTTTCCTCCAGGTTTTAATAAGCATATGAACTTCTCGGATTCAGTCCCTTGGTGAATGCTTCAGCCGCCCATTCATCTGGGACATTTGGGAGCAGCATTCTCTCTTTTTGGAATCGGGTGACAGACTTTCATAGCAACTTAGATTCTCTTTGCCCAATCTTGAATACATCGCCCTTTCGGGCTTGTACTTTTTTCGCACCGGCATGAGCCTTGTTGAAAGAATCCGCGAGCATCTAAAAGGACTTTATGGAATGCTCAGTTAACAATGATTATCATATTAAGGCTCCACTTGAGAGAGTCTCTACGAATTTCTTCAGCAAAACAGATTCAATTTCATGATGAGCTAAATCATTTCCCTTCATAGACATTGTACAGGTGGTAATATGCTCTTGAGGATCTGAAGTTCGATCGTACTTTGTCACTTTGGGCATTTTAAACCTCTTCGGAACTAGTTCTCGTGCTGCACATGATTTGTATGGCAACTGAGCATATTTCCTTGAGTCCGGTCATTTCAACACCTGTGGTGCTTGGGATTTAATCTATGTGGGTGTTCACTTCCTCATAAACTGTAAGAGTTCATTTTGAAGGGATCATTGTTTTTATTGGGGCACGATTTGCTCTTTCCCCCTCCCCCGCACATCAGAGCCATCTTCGCCCTGGGGTGTTGTTATCAATCCTCTGCTTTGTTTGATTCGCAGCGGGCTTTGACTCCGCCCTAACTTTATCCTGTTGCATAAGGTGACCTAGAATGATAACCTATTGCTCTTGCAAAACCCTTATCGCGTCAACGACATGTTCCTCTTCAACATTATGAGGAGTTGTCTCCCGAACATGTCGAGGATATTGTTTGTAAATGCTTTTGGTTATTATAAATACGAAGTCAAGAATTGTCATTCATTTAGTGGTGGGCATTCGGGCAGTTCAGATTGCATATGAAAGTTCAGTTTGGATTTTCAGTTTTAGAATTGACGAAATGACAATCAAAATCCAATCCAAATAAGTTCGGACTGGATCAGATTTTTTAAGTTCGATTTCGGATTAATCGGTTTGGATATTTTAGATTTTCGATTTTGAGCTTGTAAGTTGAGATGTCTCTTCTTTTTACAAAAATAAATATCCAAATGAAGTACTCATGTTAAATTGCCTGAAAAGTTCTTTATTCTCACTACAATCATCCAAATGAAATATTAAAGTAATAAAATTATTATATTAAAAATAATAATAATAATAAAATACAATAGAGACGGCAATACAACAGATAAGAAGTAAAAATAGTAAAATCATGTCCAAATAGAAAGTATTCACATACTAACTTAGTGTTTAATATTGAATATATATATATATATATATATATATATATATATATATATATATATATATATATATATATATATATATATATATATATATATATATATATATAATATCTCATAGTGTAAGGTATTGAACTTATTACTATTGACATATGGATACTGGACTTAATATAAAGTATAAGAATTTCTGATTTTCAGATATCAAAATTTTGAAGTACCAAATCCAATATCCAATTCGAAATCCAAAAATTTTTAAAATTAAATCTAAGATCCAATCCGTAATCCGAAAATCCAAACCAAAAATCCAAGAAATTTGGATTTCGGGTTTGCCCAAAGTATGCACACGCCTACATTTAAAGGTGAACCAATGTGACAATCTTTGTAATGTCTAGCATCAGAAACAACATTTATTAATCGTATGAAATTGATGACGGTTCTTAAAAAAAAAGTAACACCACTAAATGACAATCATGATCAGAGGCGGAGCTAGGATTTCGAGCTTATGGGTTCGGGATTCTAATTGTCTTAAGTTACTGGGTTCTAAATTAAGAATTTTTATATATTCAATTGATTTTTTAAGATAAATACATGATTTGAACGAAAGCTACTGGGTTCGACTGAACCCGCTGGCCCGCTGATCAAGATGCATCCTTTAGTAAACCTTATTATTAGCACAAAAGGAAAACATAAAGCCTTAATTTATGGAAAAGGTTTTACTGAATCCAAAGCAGCAAAAATTTAGATACTGTAATCTAACTTAATTCCCGTAAATTTATATAATTGCTCAAATTCAAACTTAAAGAGAAAAAACCAAATCTGAAGATATCAAAATCATCCAAATAGTGTCTACACTGCAACATGATTTAATTTAAAAATTAAAACCCACATTGCAGAAAATGCAGAGCCAGGGTCTTGGCCAAAATGAACAGAAACATAAAACTTGGTTACGCATACCAAAACATATGCTTTGCAACTAAAGCTAAAAGTAATAGCAGTAATTATAGTAGTAATATTTTTACATAATCATATTCATAGCATCTTAATACTCACTCCAAATTATGACAAAAAGAAATATAATAATTTCTTGTCACTTAGCGATCAAATGGGCCAGTAGAATCAAGCTGTCTGCAAAGGGTCAGGTACGTGAGGTAAAGAACACGATCCTTAGCACCAGTCCTGTGAATCTTGTTATGTTTGCAGAAATACTTGAGCTGTTCAAGAGTACAACACCCAAGAAACTGACCCAAAAGCAAGAAAAGCCAATTAATCTCTTTTTTTTTGGGTGCGATAATAGGCTTCACACTGTTCTCTTGTTCACAAAACTTGCAGGTTGGCAATATAGGGTTCATCCAAATATCAGGCGCACGGTCATGCATGGCCACCTTGTGTAGAGCAATAAAGGCCCCAACTTGGGCAAACTTTTCCCTTAAATCGAACTCCATTTCATATTTTCGTTCACACCTCTTGCATTGAACATCTCCAGTAATAGTAAAAATCTGCTTCGAGTTAAGGGTGCTGAGGCTGTGAATGATTGCTCGTTGATTTGTGGCCCAAGAGTAAGGTGGTGGGATGGCGTCGCTTTTTCCCGATTCACGAAACTTTCGCCGATTGCGCCGAATTGGACCGTGACCAGATGGGGGTGGAGCGAGTACAAAAGCAGATTGTACGGAGGGGAGTGTTGGTGCAGGAGCTGCAGGAGTAGCAGAAGAAAAAGATGACAGAGACAATGCGAGAAAGTTATTGTCGTTTTGTTGAGAGAAATTTGTTGGGATCTGAAAATTTTGGCTATTGTTTTCATGACTGTTGTTGTTTTGTCCTTGCATGGGGTCGTGCCTCGACATTTTGTATCTGTACAAAGGGATTAAGGAAACATTGAAAATTTGATGAGAATATATATATGCAAAGAGATCGTAGAAAGAGGAAAGGAGAAGGGTTTGTTATGTGTAAAATGTAGAAGTGTGAGGAGTGGATAACTACAAAGAAACAGAAAAGGCGATAGTAATTCCATTTGGTGTAGACTTCTTTTTGAATTTCGGAAAAAAATGCCTTTTCAAATTCGGTTAAAGGGGAAATAAATTCATCATATCTTTATCTAGAATTCATATTAGTACTGGCGATGCACCGTCAGTCAATAGGAACAACTATATTGGTATTCATATCTTATTTATAATAAATATTACATCAAATTTTTTGCTTTAATACTTAAATTAGTATATTTTTTACTGAGGCTATTTTTTTCTTATACTATTTTTGATACTCCTATATATGAAAAAAAATTAAATATTGTTAAAGTGATTCACTAACATGCTTTCAGGCTAAGAAAATAGAAGAAAGCTTTGGAATCTAATTTTTATGGTTAATTTGTATCACAAATTATTTGTAATAATTTATCCGTTCTCATCTATAGAAATATCCTTTGAAAAAAATATTATATTGATAATTATCTTTTCAAATTATCACTCTTATCATATTTTCTCTTTATACTAAAATATAAAAATAAATATTTCTAATTAAATATTGCATTAAGTACACTCAATTTTAAAAAAAAAATTGTCTTTCAATGAAACTAAAAAATAAAGACACTCAATTAAAAAATTAACTACTGCATTTTATGTTATTACATTACTCATTAATATTGTCTAAAAATTGTCATGTGAATTTTTAATAATTTATTACTTAACTAAATATCATTATTCGTTACATAACTTCCCATTATCACTCTATTTCTATCTTCTCTTTGGAGATTTCAGATAATGTTAGTATCTTCACTAGACAAAACTAACAGAAAAGAAAATATGTACCATCAATATAAAAATCAAATGAATGAGCCTACAGTGAAAAATGTATAATGAATACTATCATTTATTCATCATTAAAATATTTGAGTTGATTTGGTTTAAGATTGAAGTATCAAATAGAATATTTAAAAAATAATTATAGATCAAGATAAGGTTATCTTTCAAAATTTAACAAATAACATAGGTTTATTTTCCAATTCAAACTTTTCTTTGTTTTCAATTAAACAATTTAAGTATTTAGTTTGTTAAACTTTATCTCAAGTTATCAATTCAAATTTTAAACATATCTTCCAATATTGTAAAGGGATAATTTCACATAAGAACAAGTGAGCTCTCCATTTTTCAATTTTATAGCCCATATTTCAATTTACAACCAATTAGCCCAAAAATAATAGGCTAAGATTCAACATCCAACTCCAATATGTTTTCAAAATTACTATTTAATTTTTAAAATGGATTGCTCAAGCTTTTAAGTTAATTTTCGAATTAGTAATTGTGACTCAAATATTAGTTCACCAAACCAAATATATTTGGATGGTAAAAATTAGATTTTTAACAAGCTTAAATATGTGGGTTTAAATTTCAAATTTGATTTTGTAAAAATTTGGAGTGGGTGTTATTTAGACTTGTTAGAAATAGTATAAGGAGGTTGTATATAAAATTTGGAGTCATTTAATGGAGATTTGGATTAGTCAGGAATTGCAACTGAAAATCGTGGAAGAAGTTCGTTTACAAACGTTTGTATAAAGGTGTATAAAAGTGTATAATAGTGTACACTCATATACACTATTATACAAGATTATACATAATTATACAAAAAACTGACTTCGCCTTCTTCTTTGCGTTTTTCATAAATTTAACTCAAATCTTGCTCAAATCTACTCCAAATCACTTCAAATTTAAACTTTGAACTCATTTTGATATTTTCAATCAATTGGAACAACACCCAATCCAAACAACTAAGAATTACAAAAAAATCTATTTTCTAAAGCAAAGCTTTGAATGCCCTTTAATGGTGCACTTCTACTCTTTAAGTTTTTTACATTACAATCAGGTGATATGGGGGGAGAAGCAGTAATGGCAGATGGCTCCTTGAAGCAAATGTAAAAAAAAGTGAGAAGAATAGAGTGAAAATAATAGTTGTGAGAACACAAATTTAACTCTATAGTTTTTAGAAGCAATAGTTGTAAGAACACATATTTTGAAATTGCAAGAGCTAGTGTTTTCAAAATATGTACAATATAGGCTAGTTGGGGTAAAACTTAAAAATATAGGCTATTTTTTGTTATGGTGTGAAGTCATGTGTATTTTCTTGTAATTCTTTCTATTGTAAATTTATATAAATTAATCTCTACATTTTAATGGACCTTTATCTGTAAAGATCAAGCGGGCCGTTTGAGAATTTTAGCCCCGATCCCCTAATTTATGTTTCCTCTATCCTATATTATAATTGCGTGACGTGTATGGGTGTTTGATTTTGATTTCGGTGAGTTTCAGAGTGAAAAGGGAAACATAGTCCATAAGTTTGAGGTTTATGTCGTAGAAGT
The DNA here is from genome assembly GCA_032618575.1 of Nicotiana noctiflora. Lineage (NCBI taxonomy): Eukaryota > Viridiplantae > Streptophyta > Magnoliopsida > Solanales > Solanaceae > Nicotiana > Nicotiana noctiflora. The sequence goes on along the minus strand of JASVEL010010458.1, from coordinate 72,110 downwards.
TGACCGTAGTTTGACTTAAGTGAAGATAACCCGGAATAGATTTTTGGTGGTTTCAATAGCTCCGTATGGTAATTTTGGTCTGAGGAACGTGTGTCACGACCCATTTTCAAAATAAATCATGATGGCGCCCAACACCGTTGTCATGTCAGCCAACGCAAAAATATTAATAAATTCTTATTTTACTTACCAAAAACGATTATTACATTTTTCCTAATTAACAAGTAAGACATGTGATAATAAGCAATGTTTAATAATAATTATACAACCCAAAAGAACTATCAACTAATGTGTGTGCCAAGACCTGGTGTAACAAGTAGCGGACACCTAGTAGAACGTACAAAAGAATAGAACTATCCTACTATCCGGGATAAAATAGACAGCTAAAGTAAAGAAATACCCCATCAAGCTGTTGAACGGCACAGAAAGGGAGCAGCTCACCGTGGAAGTCTCGGACTACAAATCAGGGGCGCGCATGAGAGTGGTAGCCAGATATACCCGCCTCAGATCCTGTACAATTAAGTACAGAAGTGTAAACCTGGTCTATAGCTACGAAATCGCCCATAGGAGTGGACACATGAACAGGAGTGCCCAAAGGTGCAGGAGGAATAACCAGGAAACGAGCAAATAGAGATGATACATATGAATAGGTGGACCCTGGATCAAACAATACCGAAGCATCCGTACTGTATAAGGAAATAATACATGTGATGACAACATCTGAGGCTAGTGCATCTGGCCTGGCTAGAAGAGCATAGAATCTGGTTGGAGCGTCGGCTGGTTGACCTCCACCTGACTGAGCAGTAGCTGATTGACCTCTCCCTACCTGACCTCCAGCTCAAGAACGGCCCCTACCAGCCTGCACTCTACCTCTAGGTGGCGGGGCAGCTGGTGCTGAAATCATAGGTTGCTGACCTTGCTGTACTGACTTTCCCCGAAGCTTGGGGTAGTATCCCCTCATATGACCAAGGTCCCCGCACTCAAAACAACCCCATGGTGCGGCGATCTACTAACCTGATGGCTAATCCTGATGGCCTATAGACCCACTGGAAGAGGCCTGAATAGCCGATGAACGGTATGAACTCTCCGATATAGCATTGAAATAAGAATTAGAAGAACCCTGAGGACCTGAATACTCACTGTAGGAAACCCTGAATAGCTGGTGGGCTATAATAACTCTCTGGCATGGTGCCCAAATAGGGGCATGTTGGAGCACCCCGAGCAAGTGGTGGTGCTGAATATGGGGGCCTACTGGGTTGTCCTCTCTCAACCTTTGCCCCTAGCCGGGACACCTCTTAACTCTCCGGAGAACCTAGCCCTTTTATCTTACTGCATCTGCTCCCTACCCCTCAGATGGTAACCCTCAATCCTCCGAGCAATCTCTACTACTAACTGGTAAGGAGACCCCATCTCCACCTCTCGGTCCATGTTGGCCCTGATGCCAGAATGGAACCCTGTAACAAACCTCCGCACCCTTTCTCCATTAGTAGAAAGTATCATCAATGCATGGCGGGATAACTTAGAAAACCTCACCTCATAGTCGGTCATGGACATCTGACCCTGCTCTATCTACTCAAATTGATACCGCAACTCTTCCCTCTTAGAGGGTGGAATATACTTGTCCAGAAACAACTGTGTTAACTCACTCCAAGTGATAGAAGGAAAACCTACTGGCTACCCAAAACATAAGACTGCCACCATCTGCGGGCCCTGCCCACTACCTAGAAAGTAGTGAAGTCAACCCCATGCGACTTCAATATCCTCATGTTTTGTAGTCTATCCCTGCAACTATCAATGAAGTCCTGAGAATCCTCATAGCGCTCACTCCCGAAGACAGATGGGTGAAGTCTAGTCCATTTATCCAACAACTTATGCGGGTAACCATCCGTAGCTGGTCTGGGCTCGGGTATCACTGCAACAACTTGCTGAGCCCCATCTACGGGTAGTGTACCAGGAGTTTGATACATTGAAGTTGCATGACCATGAGCCTGAGCAGTAGGGGTCTGTGCTCCCCCTCCTACTTGTGATGTAGCTGGATTTGCTGGAAATAAACTAGCATGAGTCATGGTGTCCATGAATCGTAGAATACGACCCATGACCTCTTGGAATCCCGGTGCTGTCATAAAGTCTACCAGGGTAGGCTCAATTGCGGGCACCTTGCCCTGATCTTCGATAATAGGATTTCCCGTAGGATCTGCTGGTGGTACTACTGGGATAGCTCTGGTATGCCCTCATCCCCAACCTCGGGTTGGTGCCCTCCCCCAGCTTCTGCCCCGACCTCTCACAACAGGGGGAGCAACTCCTACCTGGTCTGGAACGTGCGTGTCCTTGATCAAAGCAAACTCAACCTTACACTATGGTAGGAGGAGTTGGCGCTAATACTTTTACCCAATAGTGATATCGGGTCAATTTCCACAGGGAGATAGAAATGGAGTTGTGTATTTGCTTAGATAAGGAATGCGTGTTTGCTTCTAATTGAACTTCAAAATTTTTTATGTTTTTGTTGTTAAGTAACTACTATAGTTAACTACAAGCTAAGACAAAATTATGCTACGAGATTTGTTCTAAAGTGTGATTTATATAGAGAAAAGCACTAGGGTTATGGAAATACCTAGGTGGTTAACTAATGGGTAAGAGCTACGAACAATAGATTGACATATTTGGGATCAATGTTATAATCGTTGTACAATTGTACCCACTCTCACACCTCTTGGTAGAGAGAGCGATTTCGCCTAATTGACGCTCTCGAGACCAATTGGGTACGCCAATTAGACCAAACAACTAGGGTTCAAGTAGGGCGATTACTCTCTCGAGGTTTAACCCATTAATTGGGACTACCATTTCTCATGGGTCCATCCTAATTACTTGTTGGGTTAATTTTGGGTCATAGACTCTCTTTTTCAAGAAGGGTCAAGACCCACTAAGTTAGAATCAATGTTTGCAACCACCCGTCCTTAATTAAACCATAAAATTAACCCAAATAACAAAAAACCAATATCAATCTATCATTAATAAGCAACACCCATCAATTACCCACACTAGGGTTGAGCCACAACCTTAGCTAATGGGTTTAGCTAGACATAATGGAAACAAAAATTGAAGAAATAGTAGAAAAAATCGACATATTAATTAACTACAATGTTAATCTACAAGAATCCACGATAAAGCAAGATGAAATTGCCCTAAATAGGCTAAAACTCTCACGAGTTTAGCAACTATCTGATATCTAATACATAACCTTAAAAGGTAAAATATTCTATTTATAGTACACAGGAAAAACTAGACAAAACTACCCATGCGGGGCTGGTGCGGACCGCGCAGAAATGCACGGCCGCGTAGGGGTCTTGGTCTTTAATTATCTCTTCTAAAACTGGGGGCACAGACCGCACAAAAAGGTAATGCGACCGCGCTGGTTGAAGAGCGCGGACTGCACATAAATGGGGCGCGAGCGTGGACAACTTTGCAAAAATATCGAGTCACTAAACATCATCCACGCGAACCGTACTGTTTTGGTGCACGGACGCGTGGGTTTGCCTTGCATTCTCTGGTCTTTGAACCTTCTCAGGCGCAGACCGCATCAGGATGAGCGCGGACCGCGCATGTCACATTTGAAATGTCCAATCTCTGAACTTCCATCACGGCTGCATGGCAAAGCAGTACGGTTCACGCTGGGTCTCTTTGTTCACCACTTCACTTTACTTTCACACTTGGCAGATTTTACTCTGTTTCGAGCCGATCTTCGACATTTGTCTTCTTGTCGCTCAAACCTGCAATCAAGAGCAACTTGTAAGCATTTTGGGACTAATTTATGGCATTATGGCAGTTCACACACAAAGCTTAGGTAAGAATGTGTATAAAACTTGTTAAAATCATAATTATCAACTCCCCCAAACTTAAACCTTTGCTTGTCCCCAAGAAAATAAAATAAGACCTACCCCTCATAGGAAAACAACCAAGTAATTCCTCTATTCTAAAGTAACCTCAACAAGCATCAATTGGGACTAATAATTGCCCTCAATGCGAATGCATCATTAACACATTTAAGCTTTGAAAACTTGTGGATCAAGTGTGACACAAGAGCATCAAGAGTTGACACATATTCATGAAAGAACTTTTCTCAATTACTTTGGTCATTGTAGAACCCAAACTCGCTCATCTTCAACTTTTCCCAAGTAAACCTCACCTTTTAGAGTATTGACACACAAACCGAGTGGATGGATTCTTACTCATCTCTCTCAAAGAAAAGGCCATAAGGCCATAACAAGAATCTTCAGCTATCCCCGTTTTACCATTTAAAATATACTTGGGACAAAAGAAAATAGGGGAGCAATGGAATGAAAACAAAAAGAATCAGAAAGAAATGGGAGAAATTTGAAATTAAAAAAATAAGAAGGATGAATTAATTGGTTGAAGGGACAAACCCGAGAATGAGACTTGAGAAGGAGCTTGTTTTGGGAGAAGAAGAAAAGGAACAGGGAAAAGAAACGAAAACAAATGTTAGAATAAATAATGTGTTATAAAATAATAAAAGAACAAGAACAATATTGCAGAGAAGGAAAGAGATAGAATTCTTATTGAATTTTTGGAAGATTTACAATGGGGTAAGACCCCTCTATTTATAGGAAAAAAATAACTTAGTCACAAAGTAAAACTCTCTACAATATAGACATTCACTCCAAATAGAATTCTATTCATAACACCCCCCTTGAATGTCTACTCAATAAGTAATGTGCCTCATTAAAACCTTAGTTAAAAGAAAACCCAATAGGAAAAAAATTCTAGAAAATAAAAAAGAGTACACATATCTAATAATATGCCTTTTGATTGTCTCGTTAAAAACCTTGCAAGGAAAATCCAGTTGGACAAAAGCTTGTAAGAGAAAAAGAGTACAACGCGCATTAACTCCCCATAATGAGAGCATCAATTCACATCCTTGAGCCTTCGCATCCCGGTCTTGTACACTAGCCTCTTGAAGGTTGACGTCGGTAGAGATTTTGTGAACAAATCAGCCATATTATCATTTGAACGAATCTGTTGCACATTGATATCACCATTCTTTTGAAGATCATGTGTGAAAAATAACTTTGGTGAAATGTGCTTTGTTCTATCTCCTTTTATGAATCCTCCCTTCAATTGAGCTATGCATGCTGCATTATCTTCATACAAAATTGTGGGTAACTAGTCACATTTCAAATCATATTTGTCTCGAATAAGATGTATTATAGACCTCAACCACACACACTCTCGACTTACTTCATGAATAACAATTATCTCAGCATGTTTAGATGAAGTAGCCACAATTGATTGCTTAGTCAATCGCCAAGATATGGCAATGCCTCCACAAGTAAATACATAACCTGTTTGAGACTGAGCCTTATGTGGATCGAATAAATACCCAGCATCAGCATAACCAACAAGATCGGGACTGCAATTGTTACCATAAAATAAGCCCATATCGGTAGTCCCTTATAGATACCGCAATATTTATTTGATCTCATTCCAATGTCTCCTTGTGGGAGCAGAGCTATATCTTGCTAAGACATTAACTAAAAAAGTTATGTTAGGCCTTGTAGTATTGGCAAGATACATTAGTGCACCAATTCCACTAAGATATGGTACTTCAGGACCAAGTAGCTCTTCATTCTCTTCTTAAGGTCAGAATGGATCCTTGTTCACATCAAGTGATTGAACAACCATCGGAGTACTTAATGGATATGCTCCATCCATGTAAAATCGTTTCAGTACCTTTTCTATGTAGGTAGATTGATGAACAAAAGTTCTGTTTGCTAAATGTTCGATTTGCAAACCAAGGCATAATTTTGTCTTTTCGAGTTCTTTCATCTCGAATTCCTTCTTTAAATAATCAATTTCCTTTTGGAGTTCTATAGGATTTCCAATAAAGTTTATGTTATTAACATATACGGCAAGCACAACAAATTTCGATGTTGTTTTCTTTATGAAAACACATGGGCAAATGGCAAAATTTATATAGCCTTCCTTTAATAAATACTCACTAAGACGATTATACCACATTCGTCCTGATTGCTTTAGACCATACAAAGATCTTTGCAATTTGATTGAAAATATTTCAAGGGACTTTGAATTATGTACGTTTGACATTGTAAATCCTTGGGAATTTTCACGTATATCTCATTATCAAGTGAGCCATAAAGGAAGGCGGTAACCATATCCATTAAATGCATGTCACACTTTTTATGGACAGCAAAACTAATGAGACAATGAAATGTTATAGCATCCATAACGGGTGAATATGTCTCTTCATAATCGACACTAGGCCTTTGTGAAAATTCTTGTGCAACAAGGCATGCCTTATATATTTGTACCTCATTTTTCTCATTTCTCTTACGTACAATGATCCATTTATAGCCAACAGGCTTAACACCATTAGGTGTTTGGACTACAAGCCCAAAAACTTCATGTTTTGCAGGTGAATTCAACTTTGATTGGATTGCTTCTTGCCATTTTGGCCAATCATGTCTTTGTCGACATTCTTCAACAGATTGAGGTTCAAGATCCTCACTTTCTTGCATAATGGTAGATGCAACATTACATGCAAAGACATAATCCACCACTATATCCACTCGATTCAAATTTGTCTCAATATCAATTGGATTTATTGATAGTTTTATTTCTTGAGTCTCGGGCTCAGTGGATTCCTCATGAATCTCAGAATTTATTAAATTGTGGATTTCTTCATGAGATTCTTTCGTAGTGTCATTTTGATCATTTATTTTCTTTTTCTAGGATTTCGATCTTTGGAACCTAATGGTCTACCACGTTTCAGGCGTGCTTTTGACTCATTAGCTATGACACTAGAAGATTGTCCAATAGGACATAAATATGAATTGGAACATTCTCTGTATGGATATGTTATTTTGTTATCCTTTTCATATTCATAAATGCATCTGATATTTTATTTGCTATTCTCTGCAAATGAATAATCTTTTGTACCTCTTTTTCACAAATAGATGAGATAATGATGAATTTTTCCACAAAATTTACCATTTGGTTTCACCAACTTCTCCCCCTAATTTTGGAAAAAGTATCTCATCGAATCGATAGTCTGCAAATCGTGCAGTAAACAAATCCCCCGTCAATGGTTCGAGGTAGCGAATAATGGAGGGCGATTCAAACCCAACATATATTCCTAACCATCTTTGCGGACCCATTTTGGTGCGATATGGCGGTGCTACAGGCATATATACTGCGCATCCAAAAAAATTTAAATGGGATATATTAGGTTTCCCCAGACCCCACTTGTGGGATTATACTGGGTTGTTGTTGTTGTTGGGATATATTAGGTTCATGACCCAAAACTAATTGCAACGGGAAATATTTATGATAATTTGTTGGTGTGAGTCGAACTAGCATTGCTGCATGCAAAATGGCGTGACCCCAAACAAAAGTGGGCAACCTCGTTTTCATGAGTAACGGTCTTGCTATCAAATCCAGACATTTAATTAAAGACCCTGCAAGACCATTTTGAGTGTGAACATGAGCTACAAGATGTTCCACTTTTATCCCAATTGATAAGCAATAATCATTAAATTCTTGGGATGAAAACTCAGCAGTATTATCAAGTCTAATAGACTTAATTGAATTATCGGGGAATTGTGCCCGTAATTAAATTATTTATGCCATTAATTTTGCAAATGCGAGGTTGCGTGGTGACAATAGGCACACATGAGACCATCTAAAAGATGCATCTATTAAGACCATGAAATATCTAAACGACCCACTAGGTGGGTGAATAGGTCCACAAATATCCCCTTGTATGCATTCTAAAAATGCAGGGGACTCAATTCCAACCTTTATTGGTGATGGTCTAATAATTAACTTGCCTTGATAACAAGAAGTGCAAGAAAGTTCATCTTTAATGGATGCTCATTTGAGTTTTCTATAATTCGTTTCATCATAATTGATCTAGGGTGTCCCAATCGATGATGCCAAAGTACAAAGTATTGGAATCGGTAACCTTTTGGTTTACAATAGAATGTGCCTCAATTGCACTAATTTTTGTCCAATACACTCTACAAGACAAAGATGAGAACTTCTCAATAGCCCTTTTCTGGACAAAGATATTTTTGTAATGATAAGATATTCAAGATTATTTTCATCTATTGTCTCAATATGATATTCATTTCGGTGGATATCTTTAAATCTCAACAAGTTTTTCTTGGACTTGGAGGAGAACATTGCATTCTCTATGATAAGTATTGTTCATTTAGGCAGAGTTATAGTAGCTCTTCCAGAGCCTTCAATTAATTTACTACTACCAGAAATTGTAGTAACATCTGCCTTACACATACTAAACTGAGAGAAATATTTTTTCTCTTTGAATATTGTATGTGTCGTACATGAATAAACTAAACAAAATACTTTTATAATTGAAATTTGATTCAAGTTTGCTTTGATAGATATCCATATTTGCTTATTCAGAAGAAAAAATAAAAGTAAACACAACCTAGTGATGATAAATTTGGTTAGAACTTTGTGCTGATAACGTGTTATAAAATAATAAAAGAACAAGAATAATATTGCACAGAAAGAGAGAGAGAGGAAATTCTTATTGAATTTTGGGATGATTTACAATGGGGTAAGACCCTTATATATATAGGGTAAAAATGACTTAGTTACAAAGTAAAACTCTCTACAAAATAAATATTTACTCCAAATAGAATTCTATTCATAACACAATGAACTAAAAGGAAATTATATGGTGTAGAAAAAGAAAAACATATTTCAAAATATGGTTTGTACGTGTCATACACGATTACAGTTGAAATTGATGTTGCCCTAAAAATATTATATTTATTACAATTCAAATAAAGTTAGAAGGGCTATATAACTCTTGCAAAGTATAATTATGCAAATGACAAAGTAGAACATTTATAGATAGAGCTGTCAATATGGGTAGGGTTGGGCTAGTCCAGCCTAACCTATGTGGGCTTTAATAATTGACGGGTTGGGCTGGGCTAGCCACCATTTTGCCGGATCTTATAATGGTCGACCCACCCCAGCCCTATGTGGGTCGCGGGCTCCTTATCGACCGATCTATCATTTTTAAAAATATAATTTTATATTTTTTTTAAGTTTTAACCTAAAAAAAGATAATTATTTAAAAGTTAAAAAATATCTTGGTTGAAAATATTCGTAAAATGTGACGACCCGGCACGTCGTCATGGGAATTACCACCCTGTTATGTTGTAATTACATGTTTTGTGCTTTTATATCAGTGTTAGAGTCTATCGGGAGAGTTAGGAGTGAATTGGATAGAAATGAGGCATATAGCCTTTTTGAAGGAAACTTGAATATGGAAAGTCAACCTGGAGTTGACTATTTAGTTAGAGGGCTCGGAATCGGATTTTGATGATTTGGTTAGTTCCAGGAGGTGATTTGTGACATAGAGGAGCGATCGGAATTGAATTTGGAGGTCCGGTGTAGAAATAGGCTTGAATTGGCTAAGGTTGAATTTTGGCGAAATCCGAACGGTAGGTGAGATTTTGATCCGGGGGTCGGAATGGAATTTCGACAATTTTTATAGCTTCGTCATGTGATTTTGGATATGTCCGCAAATTTTCAGGTCATTCGGACGTTGTTTGGTTGGGTTTTTGATTGAATGTTAGTTTCAGAAGTTTTGAAGAAACTTAGGTTTGAATCCGTGTGAAATTGGTGATTTTGATATTTAGGATGGTATTTTTATGATTGGAACTAGTTCGTATCGTGTTTTGGAGTATGTTAGTGGTTTTCGTTGGGGTCCCGGGGGCCTCGGGGTGAATCCGGACCATCATCCGGCATTTTGAAACAATGAAAATCTGCAGAAAATTGCAGATCACTGTGCAGAAGGCTAAGCCTTCGCGTTCGCGAGGGCAATGCCGCGTTCGCGTAGGCAGGGGCCATTTGGCCATCGCGTTCACGAGGTAATATGCCACGTTCGCGTAAGAGAAAGTTGGAACGCATCGCGTTCGCGTAGACTGGGACGCGTTCGTGTAGAGGAAAAATCCGGGGCTGGGGAGAATGGCCTTCGCGGACGCGTGACTGTGTGTCGCGTTCGCGATGAAGGACTGGAACAAGGCATCGCGTTCGCGTGAGGGGCATCGCGAACGCGTAGGGTAAAATTTCATGGCAGTGAATTAAAAACCAGAACTGGTCAGTCGCGGGTTTCACACCCCAAAACAAAAATTTTGAGTTCTTGAGAGAGGGACTCGCGGGAGATTGCTGGGAAATCATCGGGTGTTCGTCGGAGGTAAGTTTTGTGGCTTAATTACATCATTTTATCATGAAATCCTTAGTTAATTCTCTGTAAATGGAAGATTAAAGGTGGGATTTAGCCATAGGCCTAAAATTGAAGAAAAATACTGATTTGAGTGGGCAAATGGAGTCCGATTTTGGTAAATTTGATATGCCTAGACTCGTATTGAGATGAGGGTTCCGAATATGTGACTTTTGTAATTTTTCAAGAAGCGTACCGAAAGTCGGGTTTTGGCAACTTTGGGAATTTTGATGTAAATTGAGTTGTTTTGACTGGGTGTCGTCCCATTGGTCTAATTTGTTGTGTTTCTACTATATTTGATCAGATTCTACGCGTGCGAAGCTTTATTCTCGTGGCAAGGGCATCGTGGACTAGTCGTCGAGCTGTATTGAGGTGAGTAATAGATGTGGGTGATGACCAGCGGGTTCGAAACCCCGGTATACCACTTTGTGATGCTGTATAGCGGCGAGACACGTACTCTCTTGTGAGTGCGGCGTCGATTGTGATTTGGGGACTATGGCTTAGTCCGACCTGTTGATACTGTGATATGATATTGGCTATTCTTGAGCCGTCGAACCTCCTTCTCGGATGGTTGCATACTATATTGTGATATTGGCTACTCTTGAGCCGTTGAACCTCCTTCTTGGACGGTTGAGTATACTTATGGGCTGTTAGCCAGTTATTGGATCCCGCGAGGATCGTTATCATGGTCTTATGATATTGACATGCTAGTTTACTACCAGCCTGTAGCTATTTCTGTTATCATGCTATTTCCAAATCTCTGGAACTTGATATTACTGTTTTCCAACTGAAAAATGATAAAAAGGGTTTTCTAAACTACTTTTGAGTCTGCGAGGTTGTATTTTGCATATTAGCTGACTGATAGTGGATCGGGCTGCGCCGCAGCGGTATATATGTTGGATCGGACTGCACGCCGCAGTAATATTGTGCTTGGGCTGTAGGAGCCCCCCGGAGGGGTCTGAACCCCCACAGTGAGCACGGGTACCCAAATTGGATCGGGCTACGAGCCGTAGCGGTCATTTCATGCATTACATTGCATTTAGCTACATCTGATAGCTGTTATACTGTTCTGTTGGTACTTGTTAGTACAATTACTGTTGATATTGAGACTGTTGCAGGGTATTTGATTACAGCTTTACATAGTGCTATATTGTGATTTCTTATCTACGCTGTCTTACCCCTGTTTATTACCACTGAGTCTGGCAGTACTCATTTTACTCCCTGCACCTTGTGTGCAGATCCAGGTACCTCTCAGCAGTGATCCGGTAGCTGTTCGAGGCGACATCTGTAGGATATTCGAGGTAGCTGCAGAGTCCGCAGGACCCGATATTCTTTCCTACTATCTTTTGATTATGTATTGATATTTCTTTCCGCACTTGGTATCTTGTAAACCATTATTACACTTATGTTCTTTTAGAGGCTCTTGACTCTTGACCCTTCGGTCTATGGGAGTTGGTATGTGTTGGGACTTGGTTCCCCGTTTTCGATATATATATCACTGTTGTTTCATGTTTTGATATGTTTAATTGGGATAAAGCGAGCTCCTAGCTCCGTTATTGTTATTGAGTGGTCAGGGTTGGCCTAGCAGTGTGCTTGGCGCCATCGCGATCGGATTTGGGGTCGTGGCAAGTTGGTATCAGAGCCTAGGTTAGCAGGTCTCGCGAGTCATGAGTCGGTTGGTAGAGTCTCGTGCATCGGTACGGGGATGCCTGTACTTATCCTCGAGAGGCTGCAAACCTTTTAGGAAAGTTTCAATTCTTGAAATTCTTATCGTGCGTACTTGATTCAGCTTGAGATGTAATTCTTGAAACTCTTTCTATACGTTTGTAAGTGCACTCGAGTGCTTAGTGATAAATTTGCCTTGATGGCTTATGATTCCCCAATCGAGGGACGAGATATAATCCCTATGAGTTCATGTTGGGATAGTCTGGAGGACTTGAGGCCGGATCCTTGTCTATGGCTTGGGCACCGAGGTGCTAATTTCGCGAGCCGGTATTATGAAATTCATGCGATCAGTATTAATCTTAATTGCGAAAATGGCAGTTTGATAATGGGTGAGTTGCATGGTATTCAATCCTTAATGTGATCTGTTACGTAGCCCTAGCTTTGGGCGTGGTGAGTATGTTCATGTTCCTTAGCGGAAAGGTAAAGTTCATTACATGTGGTAGTATGAGTTCAGACGCAGGAAGACCAAATTGGTTGTGCTAGGTGTATCATGGTGAAAGGTATATTTGTTATGATTTGAGCATGTGCAGCGCATGTTCATGTACTAATGCTGATGATATAATTCGTGTAGTATTGAGATTTATGTTGTTGAGATGCATTGTGATGTCTTGTCGAGTTGCGGATGTATTGTTAGGATGATTTTGGTGATTCGCTGGCAGGTGGATAGGCCAAATTACAAAGGAAACTCTGTTGAAATTTCTGGAAAATTTGGGGCTTAGAAAATAATTCTGTCACCTGGAGAATAGGCTTGAATGGTGTGTGTATAAATGCAAGAGTTGCAAAAGAGTTAATATTTTTGATGATTCGAATCTCCGCCAAAGCTTGTAAATGACTTGAGTTTAATCTAACTAGAACATGGTGGCATCATTTGAGTAAGAATGCTATGAGTGGCTAAAAGTGCTTAGATGTATGGCTCCAAGCCAAGTTGGGGAGGTTGTTACTGATTAACTGATGGCATTATTGTGTACTATGTTGGTTCTGTCTCTAGGTATGTTGGGAAATTTTGATAAAGGTTATGGTGCTTCGTATATGTGAAGAAATACTAGGGTGTTTTGAACTTATGTTAGTAAAGAATGTTCGGTGTATAGAAAATAAAGATAGCTAATTATATTTGTATGTAATCATGTTCTGCGGTGTCAGAGTTCTAGTAAGGCCCGAGTGGTTCTGTTCAATAAGGCAGTTGAATTATAACTGGTTAAGGGTGAATGACGCCCGAGAATAGCCTTGCGGTGTTCAATATTTACGCTTGCAACAATCAGGTGCCTTAAGACTGTGTACGTGGCTAAAGACCGTGGTTTCGTTAGAAGAAATCAAGACTTTTGTTATGTTATGGGGATGATGAGATTCTATGTATCTATATTGGAGAGTAATAATAACGAATTCAAAATTGCAGGAAGTTCTTCAAGGTAAAGTGTTGTAGATTGTGGTATCTCTAGGAAACATCTGAGGGAGTATTCAGCGGCCTGTGAGTCTTAGACAGTGTGGTCTTATGTACGAGCCTCGTGTGGTAACATGAGTTGATGTATTATGGTGCTACAGTAAGGCTAATATTGAATTAAAGATGAATCAGAAAGGAAACTGGGTAAATGGAACAACTTATTAGTAAACTGGAACAGTATGAAAAGGGCGCGAGTAGCTCCTGGTATGTGTTCAAAATAATGAGTCTTGCAGTTATGGTGCAGTATGGTACATGCGATGTGCTATGTAAAGATGATAACGGCATGTTCAAGGTTTTGAGATCGGTTCATATATATGGGAAGTCATTAACATCCCCAAGCAGCGTGGGCAGCTGCAAATAATCTGAGAATCAATCTTCCTGGTGATTGAGGAAAATGGTACTGCTATTCTAGTAATTCGGCAGAGTATATGGTCAAAAGTGCCATGTAATATAAACTGATAATATCTAGTGGTGTGGTGGTATCCTCTTGTTAGATTGACAATGATGATTGAGTTGTAAAGGGCATAAGGAGATTTCTGAATGGCTTACGTGGTATGAATGAATGCTTGATGTGTGTTATGTATTCGTACGGTGGAGTGTGGAATCAGTCATAATAATTCATGTGTTATATATGTGTTGGAAACTAGAAGTTCTCTTAATCCGCCTACGCAGTGGTGGTGTGTCGTGTGTATCGACACCGTTTAGCGATTATTGGTAATTGGAAGCCCTAGTGGCTCTCTCGTTACTTGATATGACGAATTTGAATAATGATATATGATTGCAGACTGGTTGTCATAAGTCAGGTTGTCTAGACTAATGTGATATGGACTATATCCGAGAAATGTCACAATTGCGTGGCAGAGCGCATCAGATCATGCTCCAGCAGGGTAGATGTACCCTAGGGCCAGCGGACGGCTGGTAGGTATTGCTTTGTCAATTGGGCCTTCGTGGCGGATGTGAGTGTAGAGGTACCTACAATTTATTTAGTTCCGGTATTGAGGAACTTTGTCGGATGCGCTACATGTGGCCGAGCTTGAGCCTATATATGTGTTTGTTGCAACGAGCAACTTGACTCGATGTGCATTCCCTTTTGCTAGATTATGCGTGGATCGGGTGGCACGCCGCCTCAAGTATAGTATCTGGATCGGGTGGCACGCCGCCACATGTATGGTATCAGGATCGGGTGGCACGCCGCCACAAGTATGGTATCTGGATCGGGTGGCATGCCGCCACAGGTATGTTAATGGAATGGGTTGCGCGCCGCAATAGTGTGATGTGGAAAATATAGCATCCTATATGTTACCTTGTATACAATACTTCCTAGCTTCTGAGGAATAGTCCGTATTGGGTATCGCTCGGGGAATAGCACATCGGTTGTGTCCTTTCAGGATTTGATAGCGTACATCAATTGTATCACCGCAGGTGTGATTGATTGCTTGGGTTCAGACCTAAATATGTGCGTGGCTGACCGTTTTGAGCATGGTGACTTGAGGTGCTTTGTGAGTAATAGTGTTGGATAGAATCATGAGTCGTGGCAAGGCCACGTGATGTTATGACCTTTCGAGAAGGATTCATGTACTCTATTTCTATAATTCGAGATGCGATCTCAATTCTATGTTATGATGATACAGAGGAATTGAATTACAACTCTTGTGTTTGAGTCAGTTGTCATGATTTGGGTAGGTTCAGACGTTTCTTATTGGAGCCTGTGTTGTGCTCGTCGTGGCTTAGGCCGGTGTTGAGGTGTCATATCACCAGTGCGGTGTGTTATAATCGAAATGACCGTTGGAGCCAATAATGAGTGTGAGTATATGTGATTTCAGCTGGTTAGAAAGGTAATATCGAGGTTCGGCTCCGAAATCTATTGTGGTATCAGTTAAAAGGGAAATGGATTCATGAATGGTTGACTTGAGAGATGGATTCGATATATCGCGTGTTCGGTTGCCGTGGGCAGTATATGAAGGTGTTGGACTAAGACTTTAGCTAATGAGAAAGGTTTTTCAGTTGGTATTTGGTTATCGCGGGAAATTATTGTGATTAGAGACTATCGTCTCAAGTGATTGGTTTGTTTGAGACATCATATGATCTCACCCGGAGTGGTGAGTATGGGTTATTGCAGTGGATTCTAGTGTATCCTGAGCATAGGCATGGGATTAGCATTTGGTATATGATTTCGGAGAGTGCAATGTGCTTTATGATTCATATGGTCTGTGAGGTTTCAGCTATATGGTGTTTTCGGACTTATGAGAGATAGGGTGACGTGTGATCGCCCGAATATATGCTTGGTAAGGTTATTCAGCTATTGGGTTGCTTCTAGTACAACTTTGGGTCCGCTCGAGGATGAGCGTTTGCTTAAGTTGGGAAGAATGTGACGACCCGGCCCGTCCTCATGGGAATTACCACCCCGTTATGTTGTAATTACACGTTTTATGCTTTTATATCAGTGTTAGAGTCTATCACGTGAGTTAGGAGTGAATTGGATTGAAAATGAGGCATATAGCATTTTTGAAGGAAACTTGAATATGGAAAGTCAACCCGGAGTTGACTATTTAGTTAGAGGACTCGGAATCGGATTCTGATGATTTGGTTAGTTCCAGGAGGTGATTTGTGACTTAGAGGAGCGATCGGAATTGAATTTGGAGGTCCGGTGTAGAAATAGGCTTGAATTGGCTAAGGTTGAATTTTGGCGAAATCTGAACGGTAGGTGAGAATTTGATCCGGGGGTCGGAATGGAACTCCGACAATTTCTATAGCTTCGTCATGTGATTTTTGATATGTCCGCAAATTTTCAGGTCATTCGGACGTCGTTTGGTTGGGTTTTTGATTGAATGTTAGTTTCGGAAGTTTTGAAGAAACTTAGGCTTGAATCCGTGTGAAATTGGTGATTTTGATGTTTAGGATGGTGTTTTTATGATTGGAACTAGTTCGTATCGTGTTTTGGAGTATGTTAGTGGTTTTCGTTGGGGTCCCGGGGGCCTCGGGGTGAATCCGGACCATCATCTGGCATTTTAAAACAATGAAAATCTGCAGAAAATTGCAGATCACTATGCAGAAGGCTAAGCCTTTGCGTTCGCGAGGGCAATGCCGCGTTTGCGTAGGCTGGGGCCATTTGGCCATCGCGTTCGCGAGGTAATATGCCGCGTTCACGTAAGAGAAAGTTGGAACGCATCGCGTTCGCGTGGACTGGGACGCGTTCGCGTAGAGGAAAAATCTGGGGCTGGGGAGAATGGCCTTCGCGGACGCGTGACTGTGTGTCGCGTTCGCGATGAAGGACTGGAACAAGGCATCGCGTTCGCGTGAGGGGCATCGCGAACGCGTAGGGTATAATTTCCTGGCAGTGAATTAAAAATCAGAACTGGTTAGTCGCGGGTGTCACACCCCAAAACACAAATTTTGAGTTCTTGAGAGAGGGACTCACGGGAGATTGCTGGGAAATCATCGGGTGTTCGTCGGAGGTAAGTTTTGTGGCTTAATTACATCATTTTATCATGAAATCCTTGGTTAATTCTCTGTAAATGGAAGATTAAAGGTGGGATTTAGCCCTAGGCCTAAAATTGAAGAAACATACTGATTTGAGTGGGCAAATGGAGTCCGATTTTGGTAAATTTGATATGCCTAGACTCGTATTGAGATGAGGGTTCCGAATATGTGACTTTTGTAATTTTTCGAGAAGCGTACCGAAAGTCGGGTTTTGGCAACTTTGGGAATTTTGATGTAAATTGAGTTGTTTTGACTGGGTGTCGTCCCATTGGTCTAATTTGTTGTGTTTCTACTATATTTAATCAGATTCTACGCGTGCGGAGCTTGAATCTCGTGGCAAGGGCATCGCGGACTAGTCGTCGAGCTGTATTGAGGTGAGTAATAGATGTGGGTGATGACCAGCGGGTTCGAAACCCTGGTATACCACTTTGTGACGCTGTATACGGCGAGACACGTACTCTCTTGTGAGTGCAAGGTCGATTGTGATTTGGGGACTATGGCTTAGTCCGACCTGTTGATACTGTGATATGATATTGGCTATTCTTGAGCCGTCGAACCTCCTTCTCGGATGGTTGCATACTATATTGTGATATTGGCTACTCTTGAGCCGTTAAACCTCCTTCTTGGACGGTTGAGTATACTTGTGGGTTGTGAGCCAGTTATTGGATCCCGCGAGGATCGTTATCATAGTCTTGTGATATTGACATGTTAGTTACTACCAGTCCGTAGCTATTTCTGTTATCATGCTATTTCCAATCTCTGGAACTTGGTATTACTGTTTTCCAACCGAAAAATGATAAAAAGGGTTTTCAAAACTACTTTTGAGCCTGCGAGGCTGTATTTTCATATTAGCTGACTGGTAGTGGATCGGACTGTGCGACGCAGCGATATATATGTTGGATCGGACTGCACGCCATAGTAATATTGTGCTTGGGCTGTAGGAGCCCTTCCGGAGTCTGAACCCCCATAGTGAGCACGGGTACCCAAATTGGATCGGGCTACGCGCCGTAGCGGTCATATCATGCATTGCATTGCATTTAGCTACATCTGATAGCTGTTATACTGTTTTGCTGGTACTTGTTGGTACATGTACAGTTGATATTGATTCTGTGACAGGGTATTTGATTACAACTTTACATAGTGCTTTATTGCGGATTTCTTATCTGCGTTGTCTTACCCCTGTTTATTACCACTGAGTCTGGCAGTACTCATTTTACTCCCTGCACCTTGTGTGCAGATCCAGGTACCTCTCAGCAGTGATCCGGTAGCTGTTCGAGGCGACATCTGTAGGATATTCGAGGTAGCTGCAGAGTCCGCAGGACCCGATATTCTTTCCTACTATCTTTTGATTATGTATTGATATTTCTTTCCGCACTTGGTATCTTGTAAACCATTATTACACTTATGTTCTTTTAGAGGCTCTTGACTCTTGACCCTTCGGTCTATGGGAGTTGGTATGTGTTGGGACTTGGTTCCCCGTTTTCGATATATATATCACTGTTGATTCATGTTTTGATATGTTTAATTGGGATAAAGCGAGCTCCTAGCTCCGTTATTGTTATTGAGTGGTCAGGTTGGCCTAGCAGTGTGCTTGGCGCCATCGCGATCGGATTTGGGGTCGTGACATAAAACTTAATAACTTTTTATATTGTTTCAATATATCACAATAAATACTAAAAAAAAGTAAATGACTAGACTATATTTCATTCACTAAAGGTCAAAACTTGAAATAAACTATTCAAGCAAATGTTCATGATACTTATGAGATATCCAACACATCATCTTCATCAAACACATTTGAATCCGCCTGTGACAGGGTTGTCTTAACATCTTCACTTTCATCTACAATTAATATGCAATATTTATTAATTGAATATTAAAAATAATTAAATTTTAGAAATTAATAATATTTAAATTCACATAAAAAAATATTACTAGTTTGAGTTTGGAAAAACATGTGCAGCTAATTTCTAGTAGTAACAAGTGTTTGGACATCTTCATAATAAATGCAACTTTTGTACTTTGTAAGAACACGCACGAATGTTAAATGTTGATTCTGATGCTACAATGATAATAAGAATACTAAGTACATCACGCACTATCATTGAAAGATCACGATATTTACTAGAATGGTCCCTCTAATACATGACAACATTCATCTCTTGAAACTTCTCAAGATCACGTTTTGGTTCCTCTTAGTAAAGATCGAATTCTGAATTTCTATCTCTAAAGGCAGTATACTTTTTATTTTTATATATTTTAAATAAATATTTTATTAGGCCCACGGGCCGGCCCAGCCTCAGGCAAGCCTCACGGGCCACAGACTTACTCGGACCGGGCTTAAAAGCCTTGTTTTTAAACAGGCTCCAAATATTCTAGCCCAACCCTACTAAATCACGGGATAAGCTGGGCTGGACCAACGGGCCAAGCCCATATTGACAACTCTATTTTGTAGAGCGTAATTATATATTATCACATCATATCTCAAAGGAGTTGTATTTAAATTCTTAACTTAATGGCCAGTCTTTAGACTAAAATAACCTTAGATATATATCATAAATAGTCCTTGTTTCGAAGATGATATTATTTACCGCCTCATATTACCATTTGGTATCACAAAGCAAAGTAAAACGCAACAATTCATCCTTCTGCTAGGTTTCAAGAAGCTGATTTATTGTCATGGAGTTTCTTATCTCCCTACTTTATCTCCTCTCTTTCTTTATTTACTTCACAAGATAAAAGTAGCTCTTCATTACGCTCTCTATTTTATTTTATATTCTATTTCCTTTCTTCAAAAAAACATAATTTAATTATTGTCTTTAACACGTGACATACTAATTTAGCACAATATACGTTTGCATTTGTCTCCTTATCAGTAATCGGCAAAACCTATCACCTTTAGAATAAAAAGGAAATAAATTAAAATTAAGTAGATTGTTAATTGAATATAGTACTCATGACTTTGAGACTAAATTGTAGCAAGTTTAGAAGTTGTTTTTGTCTGGTTAATATTTTACGTGAAAAAAGGGGCCGCTAGATATGGAAAAAGGTGACATATGTTGGGCTTTGAACTTGTAGTATCATCGTTGATGCTCATGCCTCAAAATAAATAATAAAATCTTTTTTTTAAATGAATTATGCTAGTCGTCTTCTTTTGTTGACCAATAAAAGTGTATAAACAATATTACAACCTCCTAACCAATTGTTTATAAGTTGAACATTTTCCATTTTAAAGCAATACTCCTATTATTTACTAAAAATATAGTCATGATTAGTTCCTTGATTTTAGGAAGAGTATGAGGACAGAAAGACGGCTCTTAGTTTACTTGTAAAAACTATTATCATGCAACATCTTTTCTCTTTGCTTTGAGAATCCTCTCCCTGCCATTCTCCTAAAGGTGTCATCTTCTTTCTTTCTACTTTCTCTCTATTTTCTTCATCTTTCTCTTTCTTCTTTGTCTTTTCAACACATAAACATCTTCCATACTCTTTACGATAACATATGTTCATAAGAAAGAAATAAGATTGATATTTCATTTGAGAATATATGAGTTGCATGTTTCTTGTGATTTCTTAAATGATAAATGCATTTTTTTTGGGTGTTAAAGTTATTTGCTTTTTATCTTTAATGAACAGGGCTCATTGTTTTGGGAGAACGGCAGGGTTAAAAACGACGTATTTTGGCATAGATTGTGATTAAGACTTTATCACAATGTCTTCTTCATCATCTAAGGATGATCAATCATCCAATTCGCCACCTTCAGATTCATCCTCTTCGGATTCTTCATCAAATAATTCACCACCATCATCCTCATCTGGTTCACCTCCTTCGTCTTCATCCTCTGACTCATCATCAAATTCTTCGCCATCCCAAGATAATTCATCTTCATCGAATGGTTCAAATTCGCAATCTCCTCCTTCTCAAAGTAATTCATCACCTTCTCCGCCATCCGGGGATAATAGTGACTCATCTTCTTCCGGAAACAATAACAACGGCAATAATAACAACAACAATGACAATAGCAACGGGAACAACAACAATAACAATGGCAGCAGCAACGGGAACAACAATAGCAATGACAATAACAACAACAATAGCAACAACAACAATGGAAACAACAACAATGGAAACAACAATGGCAACAACAACAATGGAAACAACAATGGCAACAATGGAAACAACAATGGTAATAACAACGGTAACAACAACAACAATGGTGATAGCAACAACGACAACAATAATGGTAACAAGAACAATGACAACAATAATGGGAGCAACAACAACGGCAACAACAACAACAACAACAATAATGATCATAGCAATAATAACAATAATAATGACAATAAATCTTCACCCCCATCAAAATCTTCAAATTCAAATGGAGGTTCGCCGCCTCCTCCACCCCCACCACCTCCTCCGCCACCACCACCACCCTCTCCCTTTTCTCCCAACTCCGGAGCTCTCTCCCCTCCGAAGCATAAGTCGCCACCGAGCAAGTCAGACGTAGATCATAATGGCAAATCTAACGATAACGGGACAGCCATCATTGTAGGAGTTGCTGCAGGAGCAGGACTATTACTTCTTGTCATGCTAGTCTTCCTTATATCTTGTTGCAAACGCAAAAGGAGAAGGCCACGAGACCAAATGGGCTACTACAGGGACAATTCTCATGGAGGCAAGAGTATGTGAATTGCTTTTATTGTGTTGTGGATACTATGTTTTCGCATTTAGCAACATACTAATTAAGAAAATTAAATATTTCCAATGGACTAGGTATAAAGAGGACAAGATTTGTGCGATTGCTATTTCATATTTATACTTTCTTTTTCACCCTGAAATCATCATATATAAGCTTGAGATATGTGCCCACTAATTGATCATAAGATGTTGAAACAACAGGCTATAATGCCTAAACAATGAAAAACATAATAAGCAGAAGTTGAACTTAATCATATATATGTCTTGGTATTTGAGAATAATTTCATGTAATATCCAGGTACTGACTACTACAATAGTGGACAGTATGGGAATTGGCACAACAACAAAGTTCAATCTACTGAACATATGGTGAAGATGCCTAATGCTCAAACTGTCAGTACTAATGTAAGTTCAGAACTGAGTTGGCCAATAGCACCACCACCACCACCACCAATGATGAGCAGCAGTGAAATGAGTTCTGCTGCTTTCTCTGGTCCACATCAACCTCCATTACCACCTCCACATCCATCAATGGCTCTTGGTTTTAACCAAAGCAGTTTCACGTATGACGATTTGTCAGCAGCAACAGGAGGATTTGCTAAGGCTAATCTTTTGGGACAAGGTGGTTTTGGATTTGTACATAAAGGGGTGTTGCCTAATGGTAAGGAGATAGCAGTGAAAAGTCTGAAAGCAAATAGTGGGCAAGGTGAACGAGAATTTCAAGCTGAGGTCGAGATCATTAGTCGTGTCCATCATCGCCATCTTGTATCTTTAGTTGGATATTGCATTGCTGGATCTCAAAGATTGTTGGTGTATGAGTTTGTTCCTAATGGCACTCTTGAATATCACCTTCATGGTACGTATTATATATGCTTTAATTAATTTGTATATAACGTAACGAACTTAAAGAATTATCCATCAAAGTCTTTATTAATTTGACATTTTTCTTTGCATCCTATATATATATAGGACCTGGTCGCCCAGTTATGGACTTCCCTACGAGGCTTAAAATTGCACTTGGATCTGCCAAAGGTTTTGCCTACCTTCACGAAGATTGTAAGTTGAATTTGCATATAGTTGAGGTACATTATTCACTTTCCATCACAAACTACTTAATTAACTTTTTCATATAAATTATGTACAGGCCACCCTCGCATTATTCACAGAGACATTAAAGCTGCAAATATCCTACTGGACCATAACTGTGAAGCTAAGGTATTTACTTATGTTTTAGAATATCCTACTGGACCATTAAGCAAATTTCTAATTCACTTTAATTCTAACAAATGTTCCAATGTCGTGTTTTCAGGTGGCTGATTTTGGATTAGCTAAGCTTTCCTCAGACACTAATACACATGTGTCAACACGTATCATGGGTACCTTTGGGTGAGTAATCAGTTCTACTATATATATATAATTGTTGAAATATCCACCATACTACGTCAAAAGGTTGGAATAAAAACATTACCCTGTCGATCTGTATTTATGAAATTTGAACAAACAGGTACTTGGCACCAGAATACGCTTCAAGTGG
This sequence comes from Nicotiana noctiflora, assembly GCA_032618575.1. Classification (NCBI taxonomy): domain Eukaryota; kingdom Viridiplantae; phylum Streptophyta; class Magnoliopsida; order Solanales; family Solanaceae; genus Nicotiana; species Nicotiana noctiflora. Next base: position 48,943 of record JASVEL010010458.1, on the reverse strand, counting down.
CAAGCTAACTGAAAAGTCTGACGTCTATTCATATGGTGTTATGCTTTTGGAACTTATAACTGGGCGTCGTCCTATCGACATCAACAGTGATGATGACACCTTAGTTGAGTGGGTATGTTTTCATTAATTGAAACAATTTTTATTTATTTATGATTAGAAGACATGATCTATGAATCCAAACACGTACGTATGCACTTAATTTGATCAAATTATTTTTAAAAAAATATATATATATATCCAGGCTAGGCCAATTCTGGTTCGTGCAACAGAGGGCGGAAACTATGATGAATTGATAGATCCACGTTTGGAGGGAAATTTTGATGCACAAGAGATGCTATGTATGGTGGCTTGTGCTGCTGCATCCATCAGACATTCTGCAAGAAGACGTCCAAAAATGAGTCAGGTTATTGTTTATGTTCAATAAATTAAAACCTCATTATGCATAGACCCCGACACGTAAAAGACGGATATATATATATATATATATATAGTGGCTAATAAAATAATTAATTATATATGTTGTAGATTGTACGTGCTTTGGAAGGTGATGTTTCGCTGGATGATTTGAACGAGGGAATGAAAAAGAGCCATAGCGCAATGTTTGGTTCTGGTGAAAGTTCGGAATACGACGGAGGTTCATATGACCTTAAAAAGTTCAGGAAATCTGGAATGTCCAGCCAAGAATTCACAAGCAGTGAACATGGTACTACTGGTGAATTTGTCCATTCCGCTGCTGAATCTCAAGAACTTCGCCACAAAAAACTCAGTCCTTGAGCAATATGGGATCATCACTCCACCTAGTAACTCTTCTACGTAAAATCATGCTTTGGGCATTCAAAAATGGTATTCGATCTTGTGGAATAATAATGTATTTCCACATCCATATAGAGATTAGACTGAGGGTGGTAAGAGTAAAAGATCATTATGTGGCTGGGTTTATTATCAGCCGAGTCATTTTGTTTTGTTCAAGTTGAGGAGTTGGGATTATAATTGTGAATTACATTCAATATATTCCTCCGATGTATGTACTTATTTATTAATATTTTGTTTATGTATACTTCTCCGTATAAGCAGCTATAGTATAATTTATTTAGATATTACATTTTGTTTCACATTTTATAATTCAGTTGATACATTTTTCCTTATTTGGCTTCAAATTCCAGTTGTGTCCTGTCTCTCGTACATACCAAATTACCAACTTATAATCTATATCTATCTATCTCTCTTTCGTTCTTTCTATATAATAATAATAATAATAATAATAATAATAATAATCTATATCTATATTATTACAAAAGTAGAAACCTCAAAAGTCAAAAGTTAAATTACCAATATGTCCTTTAAAATAATTTAAATTTTCCTATTTATTTATAAAACAAAACCTACACTTTCATACTAACACAAGCAAACATATAAATATAAAAGATAAAAATTTTATAATGAAGAGTTGTGTCTTAAGATGAAAAGGATGCACACTTTCATCTTAAATTGATTTTTTCTTCCCTACAAGTTATTTTACCTTGCAAGAAAAAAAGATTACTTTCACAATCAAAAGGTCCATTTATAGTGCGACGTATGTAGAAGTTCGAATAATGTTGTTGTCATTACCCTAGTTCCGCCCTAGTCATGATAGCGCCTCTTGTGAAGACAAGCAGAGGCGGATCTATATAGAAGGAAGGGGGTGGTACGCCACCCGATCTTTCCGGTAGAATTTCATATTTGTATTGGTATTATATTGATATTTCATGTTAAAACAGTATATAATTGAAGCGTGGCACCCTGACTACCAAAGATAAGGTAGGTGCCACGGTCCAGCTGCTTCCTGCTAGGCCCAATGCCCAGGATCTACTCCCTATCACTCGTTTTTTAACAAAGCCTATTTACTTTTTTCTTGTTCCTTCTTTTCCAGATTTTTCTTTACTTCTCTCTCTTAGTTTTTTAATTTCTTATTTTCATCTTTGTATTCTCTCTGTACAGTCTATTTTTATTAGTAATTAAATTATAAAAAGTATATTTATTTTTATTTTCCTTCACTAAATCTCAAATTTTAAAATTTTATTGTGCTTTTAATCATTTTCTTTTGATCTAGTTAATGTTATTTTTTCCTTGGAGGATTAATTTTTTTTTAGTTTGGTTATCACGTTTGTCTTTATGCACCAAAAAATCTTATAAAGTGAACCGAACCGAATCGATTTAACTTAAAACTAAGCGAACTAGCCAAATGTACACCCTAATTCGACCTCCTTTGACTAGAGGTAAGTTTACATTAAAGACAGTGGCACCCGTAACCATCAAATCCTGGATCCGCCTCTGAAGACAAGACCAACCAACTAACCCAACTTGTCACTTTCAAAAATAGTTAAACATAAACGGACAGTAAAAATATGACTTAATAATATTAATTAACGAAATTAAAACCCAACACAGCCCTAATTGGGATATCACAAGTCACGAGCATCTATCAGAATATAAATTCACTACAAGGCCTAAAAATATACAAAATCGGAATAATGAATAAAAGAGAGAGACATGGTGTTGCGAACGCTGTCAGTCACCTCCTTAACTCATGTAACTCTGCCTCTGATCGGCCAAAACTCGCTACCGGGTGAATAAATACCTGCATCTGCACACGAGGTGCAGGGAGTAAGTTGAGTACTCCAACTCAGTGAGTAATAAAGATAAATAACAACTTAGCAGTAAGAAATTACGTAAAGCAAACCATCATGATGTATAGAAGCAGGGTACAATCCTTTGAGAAAATAGTAAGGCTGTGAAATCTTTGGAAATATCTTGGCTCAGTTTAAAGCTCTTTTGAAAATGATCTTTTCAACAGTTACGAAAATGACTTTTAAACAATTACTGCTGATAAGTACAGAAAAATCCGCCACTCGGGCACATATACCACAGTATAAAAGGTAAAAAGGTAAATAAATATGCAAGATGCGCACATAAAAGTTTGCCCTCGGGCAATATCTCAAAATAGTACCAGCCCATCGGGCTCACTCTCAGAAACACTGTCAACCCCTCGGGCTCTCTCTCTCTCTCTCAGATCACTCTTAGCACAATATCATAAAGTAATTATTGTGGCGTGCAACCCGATCCACATATCGCTGCAGCGTGCAACCTGATCCATATCTGGCTGTGGTGTGCAACCCGATCCATACGGTACTCGTGCTCACTGTGGGGGTACAAACTCTAGAGGGGCCCGTTACGATCCAAGCGCAATATCAAGCTACCTCGTAGCACATAAAATAAGGCTTGAAAGCCTTCTCACACCACACTCGAGGCATGAAAGCCTCCTCACATAACACTATAGGCTTGAAAGCCTCCTCACATATCACTCGACGCCTGAAAGCCTCCTCACATCACGCTCAAGGCCTGAAAGCCTCACTCAATCCAGAAACATCATAAGCCCCTAGGGCATAAGTAATAATGCTCACCCTAAATAACAGTGAAAAGTATCATTTAAATCTCAAAATTTAATTAAAATGGATGAATTTGCAAAACAATATAATTATTAGGACTCAGTTCAAATAACGTATCAAAATAGTAAGGTAACGGTGATAACAATCCCCGAAGGATTCAGTTAGTCGGCATTAAGCCCAAAACATGAAAATAAGCCCAAATCATGATGATAAAAAAAAACACTTCAGTCAAATACACGATAAAATAACAAATGGGACGGACCAATTCACAATCTCCAAGGCTGCTCCACCCCACGCTCGCTATCCGGCGTGCAAGTCACCTCAATATAGCATTACGATGTGCAATCCGGGGTTTCAAACCCTCAGGATATCATTTACAATTATTACTTACCTCAATCCAGCTAAAAATCCTAGCCCGCTATGCCTTGCCTCTCAAATCGGTCTCCTCGCGCATCGAATCTGGTCAAAACCACAACGAATACATCATAATAGGCTAAGGAACATAACCCAATCGAAAAATAGCAAAAATATCGAAATTGGCAAAACTCGAGCCCCGAGCCCACTTCTCAAAACTCAGAACCTTTTACATCAGCGGGTTTCTTATCTCGCTACGAGTCTATACATATGAAGAACTCCCAAATCCGAGCTCAAATGACCCATCAAAATCAAATTTGAAATATCAAAACCCAAGCTCTAGTTCTTCCCTCTTTTTGCTAAGTTTTCATGAATTTCTAGGTTGATTCTACAATTAAATCATGTATTTAGGTCATAGAACTCACCTCCAATCAGTCCCAGTCGAAATTCCCTTCATTTTTCGTCTAAAAGCTTACAAGGATGCTAAAATCAGTGAAAATTAACTTAGACTCGCGGAGGAAATGTTATTAAAACCATTCTGCCCAGGTGACATTTTACTTTATACGAACGTGAGAGCTATCTCGCGTTCACGATGCTTAAATTTCCATTTGCCAAAAATGCCCTTCGCGAATGTGACCCACACCTCGCGAACGCGAAGCTTGTGACGACCCAAAGGGTCATCACTTGTTTTATTAATCATTCCGAGCTTTGGAGGTCTTAAAAACCTCATTTATAGCTTGCCTCGATTTGCGTGCACAATCCGGGCACAAAGCTGGAAAAATAATTATGTTGAAATATGTGAAATATGTGAAAAAGTAGAAGAATTTTGATATTAATATTGATATGGTTGACTTTGGTCAACATTTTTGGTAAACGGACCCGGATCCGTGATTTGACTATTTCAGAAAATCCGTAGAAAAATATGGAACCTGGGCATATGTCCGGAATTGAAATCCGAGGTCTAGAGCCCCGGTAAAAGAATTTTTCTGTTAAATTGTTTTCTGAAAATGTTTAAGGAAAATGAAACTGAATTTTGATTAAAAGGTACCGGTATCGGGCTCGTATTTTGGTTCCGACGCCCGGTACAGGTCATATATATTGGTTAAGCGCTTCCTGTAAAGTTTGGTTGAAAACGGACGTCGTTTGACGTGTTTCGGCCTTAAATTGGAAATTTTGGAAATTATGAAATTTTAGAGAATTCTTGAGTTTTAAGGCTAAATTCCTTGATAATGATGTTATTTTGGTGATTTGATCGCGCGAGCAAGTTCGTATGATGTTTTTGAGTTAGTATACATATTTGGTTTGGAGCCCCGAGGGCTCGGGAGTGTTTCGGAGGTGGTTCGGGGTGTTTTCGGATTTGAAAAACACAGCAGAAATTCTGCTGTTTCTGCAGAGGGATTTTGTTCTATGCGATCGCATAGGTGTAGCTGCGATCGCATAGAGCAAAGATTAGAGGTCCCAAATTCCTTCTGTGCGATCGCAATAGATCCCATGCGATCGCATAGCTTCCACTTTTCCTCCTATGCGATCGCATACCGTCCTTCGCGATCGCATAGAGTAAGACTGAGGCCCAGAATTTCCTTCTATGCGATCGCGTACCATTCCCTGCGATCGCATAGAGTAATTTCGGTTCATTCATTTCCTTCTATGCGATCGCATAAGACCTCCGCGATCGCATAGAGTAATTTTGTTGTCCCCATTTTCCTTCTATGCGATCGCATCACAGGCCCTGCGATCGCATAGAGTAAATTTTCGCCCAGTGAATTTAAGACAGAAACAGAACAGAAACGGGATAAAAATCCCATTTCTGTTCAACTCTTTTCTCCACAACATTTTAGGCGATTTTGAGGCATTTCTTCATCAAAGTTCATTGGGTAAGTATTGTTAACTCATTTTCTTCATTTTTCATCAACATCAATCAAATCCTTAGGCTTAAACATGTATAAATTGGTTGAAAATTTGAGAAATGGGTATAGTTAGGGCTTTCAAAGAAATTACGATTTAGACCTCGTTTTGGAGTCGAACTTAAGAACAAATTGTATATTTGAACTCATGGAAGATTGGGTGAAATTATTTTGGTTCGAAACTTGAGTTTCGATTATGTGGGCCCGGGGCCGGTTTTTACTATTCCGGGCAGAATGTTGTAAAAACCATATTTAGCAATATGAACTAGTTTGTTAAGTAGAATTGATGATATTAAATCAATTGTGTATAGATACGATTGGATTGGAGTCAAATTCAAAAGGAAAAGACATTTCAACGGGGTGAATTGTTCATAAGCATTCGAGGTAAGTGTTTGTTCTATCCTAGCTTGAGGGAATAGGATTATGTGTTATGTGTTATGTGATCGAGTGCGGTGTATGGGCTGTGGTGACGAGCATCCATACATTGGCGTCTAGTATGACCGTGAGTCGTTGGAAAATGATATTTTGAGATATATTATAGGTAAATCGTTATTGTTCTCCCTTGTTGGGACTTGTTGTGAAGATAATTATTGATTGCCCTTGATGGGACGATTTATGAATTGTTGTTTCTTTCTTTGCCCTTAACTGTGATTGTTATTTGGGTGAGGAAGAGAGATAATGCACGAAGGGTGATGCCGTGCCATGTTTATTATTGATTATGCACGAAGGATCATGCCGTGCCATATTTATTATTGATTATGCACGAAGGATCATGCCGTGCCATGTTTATTATTGATTATGCACGAAGGATCATGCCGTGCCCTATTATTGATTATGCACGAAGGATCATGCCGTGCCCTATTATTGAACCATGTACGAAGGATCATGTCGTACTATGGATGTGAGGATGAGAGTAAAAGCACGAAGGGTGATGCCGTGCAACTGTTTGCTATTCCTTGAATTGATATTATTTGTGTTTACATTACACTTTGTTTTTCCTTGTGAAATTATTAACTGTGGTTAATTGTTGAATTCTTCAAGATATTCCTTATTGTGTTAATACTGGATTATTTCTTGTTATGTTGTAGTACACATATATATATATTGAATTGCACAGGTTTACGTGGGTGTCTGGTCCTAGGCTTGTCACTACTTCGCCGGGATAGGCCAGGCACTTACCAGCACATGGGGTCGGTTGTGCTGATGCTACACTTTTGTGCGTTTTTGCACAGGTCCAGGTTACGATCAGGAGCAGCAGCAGCAGTAAATAAATTGCGTGGAAGTTGATCATTTGAGACTAAGGTAGCTTGCAGACGTCCGCAGGCCCGGCGTCTCTTCCTTTAATTATGTTAATAGCTGTAGTCTCACTGTTTCGAGACAAACAGAATTATGTTATATTTCCTTCAGACTTTTATGTGTAGTATTCCATAGTAGTTTGTGAGTTGGTGACTCCAAGTCTTGGGTAGAGGATTTCAGTATGATTTTTACCTCGTGATTTATTATTTCCATTTCGATAAAGTATTCCGCATTTATTTAATTAAAATTGTGTTAAAAATAGGATAGTATGAACACGGTGGCTTGCCTAGCTACCACGAGTAGGCGCCAACACGATCCCGATATTGGGGAAAAATCCGGGTCGTGACAAGTTGGTATCAGAGCTCTAGGTTACATAGGTCTCACCACTCACGAACAAGCTTAGTAGAGTTTGAGAGGTAGGTACGGAGACGTCCGTACTTGTCCTTCAGAGTCTATTGAGTTAGGAAAAAGTCTCTCATTTGTTCTTTCTTGTCGTGCTACTTGATCCTCAATTACTGATTGAATTTCTATTCTGTCCTTTCGCGGATGGTAAGGACACGCACTTCTTCGTCCGCTGACCAGCAGCCTGAGCCCCAGACAGCTCCTGTGAGGGGCAGGGGTCGAGGCCGTATCAGAGGCCGTGGTAGGGGTAGAGCTCAGCCCCAGGCAGCTACCCCGGAGGTGGAGCCCCATATTGAGATTGACGAGGAGGTTCCGATTCCAGCAGCTCCAGTGGGCCCAGCTCAGGTCCCAGGAGAGGCTTTAATTACCCCAGATCTCCGGGATGCCTTGATCAGAATAGCGGGATTCATGGACAGCATTACCAGAGCGGGTTTATTATTAGTTGCCCCAGCTACTTCTCAGGCTGGAGGAGGGGCCCAGACTCCTATTGCTCATACTCCGGAGCCAGTAGTTCCTCAGCCTCAGGCACCAGTGGTTCAGCCAGCTGTGGCCACTCAGTCGAGTACCACGGCTCATGCCGGAGATGGAGCGGCCATGACTTCTGATTCCTTATGGAGACTTGATCGGTTCTCCAAGCTGTTTACCACTACTTTCAGCGGTGCCACATCAGAGGATCCTCAGGATTTCTTATTCAGTTGCCATGAGATTCTCAAGACTATGGGGATCGTGGAGACAAACGGAGTTGATTTTTGTACTTTCAGACTTGCAGGATCCGCCAAGACTTGGTGGAGAGATTATTGCCTGACTCGACCAGCAGGGTCCCCAGCTCTATCATGGGACCGGTTTGCGGAACTATTTATGGAGAAGTTTCTCCCTACTACTCGGCGGGATTTACTTCGGAGGCAGTTTGAGCGCCTCCATCAGGGCACTATGACAGTTACACAGGTATGAGACGAGATTTATCGACTTGGCTCGTCATGCAGTAGTGATACTTCCCACCGAGCGGGAGAGGGTCCGCAAGTTTATAGATGGGCTTAATCATCCGATTAGACTCCGGATGGCTATGGGCGTGGGGAGTGACATATCATTTCGGGAGGCGGCCAATGCGGCACGCGAGTTGAGATGGCTCTTGCTAGGGGAGGCGGTTATTCTTCGGATAAGAGGCCTCGTCATTCGGGTAGATTTGGTGGTTCTTCCTCCGGTAGCGAGAGAATCCTTTGATAGAGGCCGGTCTTCCGGGCCTTTTCATTCCGCCCTTCGAGCTTCGCGGGGTGGATCGGGTGATCGTGGTTCTCGGGGTATTATTCAGACCAGTCTCCTCTTAGTGCTCGGCCTCTTCGGAGCGTTCGTGGAGGCCATTCGGGTCGTCGGGGCCGGCAGCCCTATCGAGCCCAAGAGTTGCTACGGTTGTGGCGACCCGGGTCATTTTATCGGGAATTGCCCTATAGCGGCGGGCAACTCTCGGCGGCGAGGTCCTCGTCCCATGATTCGAGCCCCGGCCGACCCTCGGCCTGCCCGGCCAGCCGGAGGCGGGGGTAGGGATTATAGAGGTGGAGGTCGAGACCGTAGAGGTGGAGACCGTCCGGCGAGAGGTAGAGGTCAGCCAGTTGATGGTCGTCCTAGAGACGCAGCTCAGAAGGGAGGTGCGGATCCCCGATTCTATGCTTTACTAGCCAGGCCAGAGGCGGAGGCATCAGATGCCGTGATTACATGTACCATTCTTGTTTGTGGCAGAGGTGCTTCAGTATTATTTGACCCTGGGTCTACATATTCCTATGTGTCTTCCTACTTCGCATCGTATTTGGCTGTGCCCAGCTATGCTCTGGATATTCCGGTTTATGTGGCTACGCCAGTGGGTGACTCTATTGTAGTCGATCGGGTGCATCGTGCGTGCGTAGTTATATTTGGGGGTCTTGAGACCCGTGTTAATCTGTTGCTCTTGGATATGGTAGATTTTGATGTCATAATGGGGATGGACTGGTTGTCCCCATACCATGCTATTCTTGATTGTCATGCTAAGACTGTCACCTTAGCCTTGCCAGAATCACCCCGATTAGAGTGGAAGGGTACCTCAAGCCACTCCGTTCGCACTGTTATTTCTTATGTTAAGGCTCGACGTATGGTCGAGAAGGGGTGTTTAGCTTATTTGGCTTATGTTCGTGATTCCAGTGTGCAGAAGTTCCTTCCATTGATTCAGTCCCTATTGCACGGGAGTTTCCTGAGGTTTTTCCTTCAGACCTGCCGGGCATGCCACCCGACAGGGATATTGACTTCTGTATTGATTTGGCACCGGGCACTCAGCCCATCTCTATTCCACCCTATCGTATGGCCCCGCCGGAGTTAAAGGAGTTGAAAGATCAGTTGCAGGACCTTCTTGAGAAGGGCTTTATCAGGCCCAGTGTTTCCCCCTGGGGAGCACCTGTATTATTTGTAAAGAAGAAGGATGGCTCGATGCGGATGTGTATTGATTACCGGCAGTTAAACAAGGTGACTATCAAAAATAAATATCCACTGCCGAGGATTGATGATTTGTTTGACGAGCTCCAGGGAGCGAGGGTATTCTCTAAGATAGACTTGAGGTCAGGCTACCATCAGCTGAAGATCAGGGCGGCTGACATTCCTAAGACAGCGCCTTTCGCTCTAGATATGGGCATTATGAGTTCTTGGTCATGTCCTTCGGGTTGACCAATGCCCCAGCAGCATTCATGGAGTTGATGAATCGGGTATTCAAGCCTTACTTAGATCCGTTCGTGATAGTCTTCATAGATGACATCCTGGTGTACTCCCGCAGCCAGGAAGAGCACGAGCAGCACCTCAGGAGTGGTTCTTCAGACTCTGAAGGATAATCAGCTATATGCCAAATTTTCAAAATGTGAGTTCTGGCTGAGTTCGGTAGCATTTCTGGGTCACATTGTATCTGTGGAAGGTATTCAGGTAGACCCAAAGAAGATTGAGGCAGTCCAGAATTGGCCTCGACCAGCTTCAGTGACTGAGATACGGAGTTTCTTGGGATTAGCAGGTTACTATCGTCGTTTTGTAGAGGGGTTTTCTTCTATTGCAGCCCCGATGACCAGGTTGACCCAGAAGGGTGTCCAGTTTCAGTGGTCAGAGGAGTGTGAGGCGAGCTTTCAGAAGCTCGAGACAGCCTTGACCACCGCACCAGTGTTGATACTACCTACAGGTACAGGGCCTTATACGGTTTATTGTGACGCATCTCGTATAGGGCTTGGAGCGGTATTGATGCAGGATGGTAAGGTTATCGCTTATGCTTCGAGGCAGTTAAAGATACATGAGAAGAATTATCCAGTTCATGATCTTGAGTTAGCAGCAGTGGTTCATGCCTTAAAGATCTGGAGGCATTATCTATATGGTGTGACATGTGAGGTGTACACCGATCACAAAAGCCTACGGTACTTGTTCAAACAGAAGGAGTTGAATCTACGACAGCGGAGATGGTTAGAGTTGCTAAAAGACTATGATGTTACTATATTATATCACCCGGGTAAGGCCAATGTGGTGGCCGATGCATTGAGTAGAAAGTATGCCAGCATGGGTAGTCTTGCATATATTCCGGTCAATCAGAGACCATTAGCTCTAGATGTCCAGGCCTTAGCCAACCGGTTCGTGAGATTAGACATTTCTGAGCCTAGCCGAGTGTTAGCCTGCACGGTCGCTCGTTCTTCCTTATTAGAGCGTATCCGTGAGAGGCAATTTGATGATCCTCATTTGCGTGAGTTGAGAGATACCGTACAGCGGGGAGGTGCCACACAGAGGTAAATCTAGATGATGATGGGGTATTGAAATTGCGGGGTCGAGTTTGTGTGCCCAATGTCGAAGGAATTCGAGAGTTGATCTTAGCGAGGGCCCACAGTTCGCGGTATTCTATTCACCCAGGTGCCGCGAAGATGTACCGGGACTTACGGCAACACTATTGGTGGCGCAAGAATGAAGAAAGATATCGTTGCGTATGTCGCTTGGTGTCTAAGTCTGTCGGCAGGTGAAATATGAGCACCGGAGACCCGGTGGTGTATTCCGGAGGATTGAAATTCTCGAGTGGAAATGGGAGCGGATCACTATGGACTTCGTTACTTGGACTTCCTTTGACTCGGAGGAAATTTGATGCTATTTGGGTCATTGTTGATAGGTTGACCAAATCAGCACACTTTATTCCAGGATCTGTCTCCTACTCGTCGGAGAGGTTAGCGGAGGTTTACATTAGGGAGATTGTTCGTCTCCATGGGGTGCCGATATCTATTATCTCTGATCGGGGTACGCAGTTTACCTCGCGGTTCGGGAGATCGGTTCAGCAGGAGTTAGGCACCCAGGTTCAGTTGAGTACAGCATTTCATCCTCAGACGGATGGCCAGTCCGAGAGGACTATTCAGATTCTTGAGGACATGCTCCGAGCCTGTGTTATTGATTTCGGAGGCTCGTGGGATCGGTTTCTACCATTGCCAGAGTTCGCCTACAATAACAGTTACCAATCTAGCATCCAGATGGCTCCGTATGAGGCGTTGTATGGTAGGCGATGTCGATCACCAGTAGGATGGTTTGAACCGGGAGAGGCTCGGTTGTTGGGTACAGACTTAGTTCAGGAGGCCTTGGATAAGGTCAAGACTATTCAGGAGAGATTGCGTTCAGCTCAGTCTAGGCAAAAGACTTATGCGGATCGTAAGGTTCGAGATGTAGATTTCATGGTTGGTGAACGAGTATTGCTCCGGGTGTCGCCTATGAAGGGCGTGATGAGGTTTGGGAAGAAGGGCAAGCTCGGCCCTAGGTATATTGGTCCATTTGAGATTCTAGACAGAGTGGGAGGGGTGGCTTACAGATTAGCTTTGCCGCCTAGCTTATCAGCCGTGCATCCAGTTTTTCATGTATCTATGCTTCGGAGATACCACGGCGATCCCACACATGTGTTAGACTTCAGTAGTAATGTCCAATTGGACAATGATCTATCTTACGAGGAGGAGCCGGTAGCCATTCTAGACCGGCGACAGTTGAGGTCGAAGAGTTATCCTTCTGTGCGTGTTCAGTGGAGAGGCCAGCCTCCTGAGGCATCGACCTGGGAGTCCGAGTCTGATATGCGGAGCCGTTACCCACACTTGTTTCCTGACTCGGTACTTCTTTCTTTTGTCCGTTCGAGGACGAACGGTTGTTTTAGAGGTGGAGATTGTGACGACCCAAAGGGTCATCACTTGTTTTATTAATCATTCCGAGCTTTGGAGGTCTTGAAAACCTCATTTATAGCTGCCTCGATTTGCGTGCACAGTCCGGGCACAAAGTTGGAAAAATAATTATGTTGAAATATGTGAAATATGTGAAAAAGTAGAAGAATTTTGATATTAATATTAATATGGTTGACTTTGGTCAACATTTTTGGTAAACGGACCTGGATCCGTGATTTGACTATTTCAGAAAATCCGTAGAAAAATATGGAGCTTGGGCATATGTCCGGAATTGAAATCCGAGGTCTAGAACCCCGGTAAAAGAATTTTTCTGTTAAATTGTTTTCTGAAAATGTTTAAGGAAAATGAAACTGAATTTTGATTAAAAGATACTGGTATCGGGCTCGTATTTTGGTTCCGACGCCCGGTACAGGTCATATATATTGGTTAAGCGCTTCCTGTAAAGTTTGGTTGAAAACGGACGTCGTTTGACGTGTTTCGGCCTTAAATTGGAAATTTTGGAAATTATGAAATTTTAGAGAATTCTTGAGTTTTAAGGCTAAATTCCTTGATAATGATGTTATTTTGGTGATTTGATCGCGCGAGCAAGTTCGTATGATGTTTTTGAGTTAGTATACATATTTGGTTTGGAGCCCCGAGGGCTCGGGAGTGTTTCGGAGGTGGTTCGGGGTGTTTTCGGATTTGAAAAACACAGCAGAAATTTTTCTGCAGGGGATTTTGTTCTATGCGATCGCATAGGTGTAGCTGCGATCGCATAGAGCAAAGAATAGAGGTCCCAAATTCCTTCTGTGCGATCGCAATAGATCCCATGCGATCGCATAGCTTCCACTTTTCCTCCTATGCGATCGCATACTGTCCTTCGCGATCGCATAGAGTAAGACTGAGGCCCAGAATTTCCTTCTATGCGATCGCGTACCATTCCCTGCGATCGCATAGAGTAATTTCAGTTCATTCATTTCCTTCTATGCGATCGCATAAGACCTCCGCGATCGCATAGAGTAATTTTGTTGTCCCCATTTTCCTTCTATGCGATCGCATCACAGGCCTTGCGATCGCATAGAGTAAATTTTCGCCCAGTGAATTTAAGACAGAAACAGAACAGAAACGGGATAAAAATCCCATTTCTGTTCAACTCTTTTCTCCACAGCATTTTAGGCGATTTTGAGGCATTTCTTCATCAAAGTTCATTGGGTAAGTATTGTTAACTCATTTTCTTCATTTTTCATCAACATCAATCAAATCCTTAGGCTTAAACATGTATAAATTGGTTGAAAATTTGAGAAATGGGTATAGTTAGGGCTTTCAAAGAAATTACGATTTAGACCTCGTTTTGGAGTCGAACTTAAGAACAAATTGTATATTTGAACTCATGGAAGATTGGGTGAAATTATTTTGGTTCGAAACTTGAGTTTCGATTATGTGGGCTCGGGGTCGGTTTTTACTATTCCGGGCAGAATGTTGTAAAAACCATATTTAGCAATATGAACTAGTTTGTTAAGTAGAATTGATGATATTAAATCAATTGTGTATAGATACGATTGGATTGGAGTCAAATTCAAAAGGAAAAGACATTTCAACGGGGTGAATTGTTCATAAGCATTCGAGGTAAGTGTTTGTTCTATCCTAGCTTGAGGGAATAGGATTATGTGTTATGTGTTATGTGATCGAGTGCGGTGTATGGGCTGTGGTGACGAGCATCCATACATTGGCGTCTAGTATGACCGTGAGTCGTTGGAAAATGATATTTTGAGATATATTATAGGTAAATCGTTATTGTTCTCCCTTGTTGGGACTTGTTGTGAAGATAATTATTGATTGCCCTTGATGGGACGATTTATGAATTGTTGTTTCTTTCTTTGCCCTTAACTGGTGATTGTTATTTGGGTGAGGAAGAGAGATAATGCACGAAGGGTGATGCCGTGCCATGTTTATTATTGATTATGCACGAAGGATCATGCCGTGCCATGTTTATTATTGATTATGCACGAAGGATCATGCCGTGCCATGTTTATTATTGATTATGCACGAAGGATCATGCCGTGCCCTATTATTGATTATGCACGAAGGATCATGCCGTGCCCTATTATTGAACCATGTACGAAGGATCATGCCGTACTATGGATGTGAGGATGAGAGTAAAAGCACGAAGGGTGATGCCGTGCAATTGCTTGCTATTTCTTGAATTGATATTACTTGTGTTTACATTACACTTTGTTTTTCCTTGTTGATTTAATGACTGTTGTTAACTGTTGAGTTCTTCTGTGATATTCCTTATTGCGTTGTTACTTGATTATTTCTCGTTATCTTGTGGTATACATATATATATATATAGAACTGCACAGGTTTATGGGGGTGTACGGTCCTAGGCTTGTCACTACTTCGCCGGGATAGGCCAGGCACTTACCAGCACATGGGGTCGGTTGTGCTGATGCTACACTTCTGTGCGTTTTTGCACAGGTCCAGGTTACGATCGGGAGCAGCAGCAGCAGTAAATAGATTGCGTGGAAGTTGATCATTTGAGACTAAGGTAGCTTGCAGACGTCCGCAGGCCGGCGTCTCTTCCTTTAATTATGTTAATAGCTGTAGTCTCATTGTTTCGAGACAAACAGAATTATGTTCTATTTCCTTCAGACTTTTATGTGTAGTATTCCATAGTAGTTTGTGAGTTGGTGACTCCAAGTCTTGGGTAGAGGATTTCAGTATGATTTTTACCTCGTGATTTATTATTTCCATTTCGATAAAGTATTCCGCATTTATTTAATTAAAATTGTGTTAAAAATAGGATAGTATGAACACAGTGGCTTGCCTAGCTACCACGAGTAGGCGCCATCACGATCCCGATATTGGGGGAAAAATCCGGGTCGTGACATCCTCAAAGGACACTACGCGAACGCGACTGCACATATGCGAACGCGAAGACAAAAACTCATGAACCTCAATTCCTTATACGTGTTCACGACTACTGCCTCGCGAATGCGATGCACACTCAACTACCCCTCCACGAACGTGAACCCATACATCGCGAACGTGAAGCGTACTGCCTCCCAAATCCCTTCTTCGCGAACGCGTGGCTCAATACGCGAACGCGTAGGGTATATTCTCTGCAACAAATAGCTGGAAAAACCTACAACTTTCAAAGGTCGAAATTGGTCCGATTGACCATCCGAAAGCACCCCGAGGCCCCCGGGACCTCAACCAAAATCACACACTCCTTACATCATTCAAACTTGCTCCAACCATCAAAACATCTCAAACAATACCAAGATCATCAAATTATATCGAATTCAAGCATAAGTTCTTCTAAAACTTCCTAAATACGCATTTGATCAAAAACTCAACCAAGCGACGTCTGAATGACCTAAAATTTTGCATGCACATCACAAATCATATGAAGCTACATCAACTCTCGGAATTCCATCCCGACACCCGGATTAAAATACCACCTACCAATCGGAAATTGCCAAAATACTAACTTCGCCAATCTAAGCCTAATTCTATATCGGACCTCCACAATAAATTTCGATCACACTCTTAGGTCACAAATCATCCCCCGAAGTTAACCGAGTCATAAAACTCCGATCCAAACTCTTGTGCAAATAAGTCAACTCTCGGTCATACCTATCAAATGCCAAGCTTTCAACTGAAACTATTCTTTTGAAATTCATTCCAAATTTTTCCGAAAACCAAACCCAGCGATCTACATTAGTCATAATACATAAAACGGGATAAGTTATACCCAAGAACTGACGATCAAAATGCAAAAGCTCAAAATAACTGGTTGGGTTGTTACAGTCGTTTATTCAAAAAGTGCAGCATTTTGATTTAAAGATCACTGATGCACATGGTATAGAAGTTTTATATTGAATATGAAGTGATTGTGCCGTCTCTGCTTGTTTATTTGTACAAGGAATGGCACTGAATTTCTCTAAATGGAAAGTCATAGCACATCACTTTGTTAAAGGTGGTGTATCTCTTTAAAATTGAAACAGCAACAAGGTCTGAAATCAAAGTCAAAAGTGCAAAATCTTACTTGAATAATGAGTAACAAAGCGCCAATTTTATTACAAGGCATTACAACAAAGTTTCATTCTTTTTCTTACCCAATGATCTTCTCTTTAAAATCCGCCCAAAATTGCCTTTAACCGAGCTTAAATTGAGTTTTTCTAACTTATAAAATCAAACCCTCGAAATTTCTATTTCTGCATAGGTATTTCCATTTCTACGGACAAGGGACTGCTTATGCAGTCTCGCTTATACGGAAAAGCAACCGCTTCTGCGGTTTTCAATTAATGGGCCAAGTTCCGCTTCTGCGGTACAAATCTCGCAGGTGCGAACCGCATCTACGGTCAAACTTTTCGCACCTGCGGAAAAGCAGAGGGGTCCAATTTTCGCTTCTGCGATGACCAATGCAGCTTCCGCGGCTCCGCTTCTACGTTTCCCAAATCGCAGAAGTGAAAAGATACCAGAAGCAACAGAACTGCTACCTCTCAACTTCAAAAATTCTTCTGTCAACCAACCGAAACCATCCCCAGGCCTCCGGGACCTCAACCAAAAATACTAATACCACCTAATATCTTATTCAAACTTGCATCAATCTTAAAACAACGCCGGAAACCCAAATTAATTAATGATTCAAGCCTAAGAACTTCAATTTTTTTCCAAATACTTTGATCAAAACCCTAACCAAAATACGTTCGAATGACCTGAAAACTTGCACACACATGCCAAACGACATGACGGAGCAACTGTAACTTCCAAAATTCCATTCCGAGCTTCGGATAAAAAACTCACTATCGGACCGGAAACTTCAAAAATACAATCTTCGACATTTCAAGCCTAAATGAGCTACGGGCTTCCAAAATACATTATGAACACGTTCTCAACCCCGAAATTACCTAACGGAACTAATGAAACCATCGAATTTTCATTCCGAGGTCGTCTTCATGCTGTTCCGATTACGGACCATTTTTCAGCTCTTAAACTCTCATTTAGGGACTAAGTATCCCAAAAAAATTCCAAATCCTCACACGGAACTTCCCGGCAAACTAAAATAGCAGAAATGAACTTAGGGGAAGCAGTTAATAGGGGATCGGGACGTAAATTCCAATAACGGCCAGCCGGGTCATTACAACTAGCTACTAGCATGAACCGCCATCACCAGCCAAAACTACCACTAACCACCACCTTTAGTCGACATTCACCCGTTAGCTATCACCACCAAAAACTATCATATTTTAAAAAATTATACATTGTATTGATAGAATATTAGATTAGTTAGTATTTTATTTGAATTTTATGTTTATTATTTTTCAAATAAAGATAAACTTTATACATTCAGATGTTAAAAATCAAACATTCTTAATTATTTTTATTCAAATCTTAATACATATATTTATATATTCAGATGCGTATTCAGATTCAGATGTCTTAATCGTAATACACATCTTGATATTCAGTTGTGTATTCAGATTCAGACGTCTTAATCTTAAAAATAATAAATGAGGTCTAACTCTCTCTTGTAGAATAAGAGAATAACCTTATGAACATTGCCGGGAAAACCTTGCCTACAATTATTGGCGGATCTATGTATGGAATTGGGGTGGCACACCACTTAATTGCTCGGATAAAATTTTTGAAAAAATGCATAAAGTACCCATTAAATTTGTTCGAAAAAATCATTTACACACCTAAATTTTACGAGCAACCTTTTACCCCACTATTCTAAACATAAGTGAATTTAATACCTTCATGAGTAATGACCTGGCATAAGACGTGTAGTTTATTTTACAGACGTGCGTGAAGAAAAAAAATAACTTAAAACTAATTTAATAGTCCAGATGTCATTTTCCTATTGGATATTATAACTAATTGACTTAATACTATTTCTTCCCTTTTCTTATTCATTTTTCTTTTCTTTTTTGTTTTTCTTTCTCTTTCTTCATTTAACAGAAGCAGAAGTAGTGAACCAATGGCCACAAGAAATGAAATAAATTTTTTGCTAGCAGAACCAATGGCCACAAGAAATGAAATAAATCTCAATAAGTAGTTTTAAAGAAGAAATGCCACAAGATATTAAATAAACTAGTTATTAAATCATTTCTTAACTGAACTAATGGCTTGACATTACCTCTTTAATATTCTGAGAAAATTTCAATGAAATGAACCATTAGCTACAAGAAATAAAATAAATTATTTATTTAATAGAAGCAGTAATCTTTCTTCATTCGCCTTTCTTCAATTGAGATTTTTCTAATACAACTTTTTATCTATTTTCTGAAAAATACCTCTTTAGAACAAGAAATCGTATTGAAAAGAAGACAATGTGTTGCCGAAAAATTCTCCGACCGGAGAAAATTCCGTCCAACTAAATATTTTTCTTTATCCCAAGCTTTCCGACCTTTTTTCTCCTTAATTTCCTGTCATGCCAAAGACCCAAAAAAAATTATCTACAATGGAAAAAGAAGAATAGAGATAGAGCAAGGAAGGTTATGGATGGGAATGACTTTTACAGTGGTAGCGGGCAAATATAATGAGGAAGAAAGGTGAAGAAAATGAAATGAAAAAAAGAATAGAAAATGAAAGAAGAAGTATATTTTAAAAAAGTCAAAAAATATTGTAGCATTTGATACATGTATGGCGCGTGTTAACACATCCACCATAAGAGTGGTTCAGTATTTTCAAGAGCGTATTAAATTCACTTTAAATGAAAATAGTAGAGTAAAAGGTCGTCCGTAAAGTTTAGGTATGTAAATAATTTTTTCGGATAAATTTAATGGGTACTTTATGCATTTTCTCTAAAAAGATTTATGCATACTAGTATTTTCCACAAAAACTCCTACATAACAAATAAGTGGCACCCCATGTCACAAAAGCAAGTTGGGATGGCAGTAGGGCGAGGCAGGTTTGACAAAACCCACAAAATCTTTAACCCACCCCGCATAGTTATTTTTCATTTTCTACCTCCCTCCCCCTCCCCCTCCCTCTCCCTCCCCCCCCCCCCAACATTTTTTTTCCTTTTATATAACTAATTTTATTATTTTATAAAATGAAGAATTTAATAAAATCATATAAATATAAAACTAAGAGAATACTATGCCAATCATCCAAAATAAATGAATTACTATCATTTCTTATTATTAATATGATATCTTGATTTAAGTAATATCATTTTGTTGATACTTATGAAAATTGGTTAATTAATAATCAAAATAGCATTCGCGCTTGTAAAAAAGAATGTAAAATTATAGTTAAAGTGATTGTTTTGTTTTAGAAAAGATAAAATTTAAAATTGCCCTGTACTGAACCCGCAACCCACCCCTCCTCCCTCTCGCTTTAAAAATTTTTAAAATTATTTTAACCCCTCCCCCCAACCATGTCTCGCACCCGCATACGAGTAAACTTACCCCGCCCTGGATCAAACGATATTCGCTCCATCCCATTGTGATCCCTAACAAAATGATTGAAGGTTCCATGGTTGAAATGCTCAAATACCACATGCAACACCCGGGATCTAGGTATTCTCTAGATGTTGTCGTTTCTCTGATGTCTTTTTCCTTTGGCAAGGACGTAAGCGATAACTTCTTCTCACAAAATTTACTCAGATTTACTTGTAGGACATTTCGTAAAAGATCTTTAACAACAAAATTTAGAACTTGAATATGACCTGTCATTTTTAAATATGAAAAACTTCTTAGTTTTATTTTTTTAAATATGACCTGTCATTTTTAGCCTCATTCATTAAGAAACAAGATAATTTTTCCTTAGACACTTGCCACAAGAAAAGAGGACATCTATGTCTTTAAAAGAATCTACTTTCTAACTAATTTAAAAGAATAACACAATTTAACAAAAATAACAAAACTATCCTTTTTATCTTTTCTTTTTGTTTTTCTTGGGGTTTTTAGTATGTTTGTCTGCTTCTTTTATTTGTAGACTATTTTATGAACAAGTAAAGAATTGTTTAGGCACGATAATTTTGAAATATACTCATGAACCTGATAGGAAAATTTTATTGTTTTCTTTATTTATCATGCGCTATATCATTTGATAAGGAAAAAATTCTAAATATTCCTTCGATTTTTGACAGAATTATTTGTTAAAATATGTTTTTTTTCTTGTAGTGTTAACATTAACCAATCTCCTTCAAGGATAAACTTCTAACCAATGAATAAGAGAGAAGTTTCTCAATATCCTCACCTCCCCCATATGTACTATCTATGGCTATTGATATCATTGAGGAAGAAGGGAAAATGACTCCTGAAGCCCTGAAGAATGATTAAGGAGGAGTGGAAAACAATCACTTTCCACAAAGGAAAGAAAAGGCATACGATAAATGAAAGCAAATGTCATGTATAAATGTCAATATCTTTGATGCTACTACACGAAAGTTCCTTAGCTCTCAAAATTTTAACTACAAAGCCCATCACAAACAAAACTCTTTGGGGGATAATAGAACTGGGGAAAAAAATCTAATGTTGGGAATCACTCTACAAATAAAATAAACATCAATTCAAAAAACTAGTTTTCCTCTCTAATGGTGCAGGACATGGTTTTGGAAGATACCAAAAACCAAACATCTGGAAAATTAAAAGAAATATTATTAAACCAAATGATTTCTATTACAAAGACAACTCAGTAGGACATGTATCATCTATTATAGACTCCACCCTAAATTACTCCCTTTGTAATACTAATAACGGAAGCAATCTACCTACTAATAATCACGCCAACACTCTAACTCACTCTACTAATGAAAATAATTACCCCACCTGTCAAAACAAGAATCATCCTTGTTCCAAATGGTCAATGCCATGGAATACGTACCTCAAAACCAATCTACTCTCTCTCTTAATAAGACCTCTACTCTACCCCTCCCAAATAACATGCAAACGAGTTTACAATCATTGAAACTAATTGTATAATTTTTCAAGATACCAACAATATTTGAAAAACCTCTATAAGATGTTCCTCCTTAATAAAGAATGCCAAGAATTTCTATCTCTCAAAGGAGACGATACAGGCTCATCCAAATCCTACAGTTTCAATCGTCTTCAAAATATGAAAAACCTAATACCTCCCAACCCACAAACAACCAATAACCCCACAATCTTTATCCAACCCTCAATGCTGGAAAATCACCGACCATTATCTTAGGTGGGGTTGGGTCTAATGGGTCACGCCAACTCCTTCAACATCATGTTGAACGGGAGAGAGACAATGATTGTACTCCACAACTGTCACTATCTTGCACAACTAATTTCGGAGGGAATCCGGCTGTCAATGAACAACTACATGAACCACATATAGCTGAACAATATTCTTCACCCAGCAGCACCAAACTTAATTCCCAATGCAACTCATATGATGATGGGAGAATGGAACCTACCTCCTTACTATGTTCCAATCCAAAATGCCTACCTAGTGATGGACTTACCATCCTTCACTCCGAAGAATCCTACCAACATCAATCCTATTTTTACACCATGGGGTGCACATGAAACTCAATTTCCCAATGTTTAACATGCACCTACAGTTCCTCACCAAGGTCCATCACAGTCCCATGCACCAACAAGTTTACCACATCACGAGGACACGATTGAGGAGGCAATGGAACCCATCAACTTAATCCCAGGATCAATAATGGAAGATTCAAATATCGATGAGGTAAAGGTATTTATTTTCATAGAGATGCAAGAACAGATACAAATTCTCAACTGTCCGATGACACTTTAAAAGTGCACAATGGACATAAGACCACCAGCCGACCCAACAATAGGGCAACATGTAATGATCTTGGTGCCCTTCTAGAGAAGGAATACAATGCATGCACCAACAGTGCTAGAGAATGAAGATCTATACAACTGGAACCTCAACATGAATAGGGCTATCTATTTTATTATATGAAACGTGGGTGGGGGAAACAATGATAATTTCATATTACACTTTAGGGAAATAATTGACACTCGTCGCCCTTGCATGGCCATACTCGTGGAAACAAGAATCGACAACCATATGCCTCTTCTGAATCCATTTGGTTTCTCTAACATGATTGAAATTTCGATTGTTGGACAAATGGGTAATATGGTGATTCTCTGGGATCATACACTTGTTAATGTCCATATTAAAGAAATCAATGCAACCATTGAGGAATCCCCACTCATAATACTTGGTTATTTACCTCTATATATGCTAGTACAAAGATTAGCTATAGAAATCAAATATGGTATTATATTATCGACATGCATGCTAATTATTGGGGACCATGACTACCAGGGAGACTTTAATGATGTCTTAGACTCAAATGAAAAATTAGGGGGCAAACTTATTACAATATTCGCACTAAGCATCTTTGGAGCTGCATTAACAAATATGGTCTCATTGATCTTGGCTTTAAGGGTTGCAAGTACACATGGACTAATCGTAGGGTAAAAATAAAGACCTAATGATGGAAAGATTAGATAAAATATTTGCTAATAACTATTGGATCGGCTGTTTTCTTAATGCTTTAATTACACATTTATCCAAAATCCACTCCGAACACAACCATTTACTTCTTCAACTAATCTCTAAATTAACCACTGCCTTTTCAAGACCATTTAGATTAGAAACTTATTGGTGTAGACACCCTAGCTTTAACAATCTAGTAGAAGAAAGTTGGAAGGGTTCAAATTACCTAGAATCCTCTAATTCCTTTCTTGGTAGTGTTAAAGCCTAGGAAAATAATACCTTTGGTGATATCTTCAGGAAGTAAAAAGAATACTAGCTAGGCTAAAAGGCATCCACGAATCAAAACACTACACTAATAGTATATTCCTTCAGGAATTGAAACACTCTTTACAAATTGAATACAATAATTTCCTAAAAATTAAAGATGATTACTGAAAACTTAGAGCCAGAGATCTCTTGGGTCCAAGAGGGTGATGCAAATACAAAATTCTTCCGCATCATGCCACTAAAAATAGATGAAATAACAAAATCATGTTCTTTAAAAACGACCATGGCAATTGGACCAATGATCCACCGGAAATTCTAAAGCATACTCAACAATACTTTCTCAACACTTTCACAACATCTCATGAATTCACTAACTGGTTGAGCATACGCCAAGATCCCTCAAATTTCAATAAAATTGACATACGGAACTTGAATAATCCCTTAATGCCTTTTGAGGTCAGTAATGCAGTTTTTCGTTTAAACTCTTTAAGGCACCAGGGCATGATGGTATTCAACCCTTCTTCTATCAAAAATACTGGAAGACCATTAGGCCATCAATTATAAATTTTCGTCTCCAAGTATTCTGTAACAGTTCACTCCCAATGAATATTAATAATACTTATATCTGCCTAACTCCAAAAATCCATATGCAAACAATTTTAAAAAACCGGCCAATAAGCCTCTGCAATATAATGTACAAAGTCATTACTAAGATTATAACTAATAGAATAAAACCCTATTTAAATGAATTGGTTAGCCCTTTCAAGATATCTTTATTAAAGGGAGAAGAACTAGCGACAATGTTGTCATAGTGCAGGAAATCATCAATCAATTCAAAAAATAAAAGGAAAAAAGGCTAGTATGATCCTAAACTAAGATTTAGAAAAGGATTTTGATCGACTTGAATGGTCTTTCATCTATGGTACGCTTAATTTCTTTAACTTTTGACCATCTATCTCTAAATTAATCACGCATTTCATGTGTACAATTAATACTGCTATTGTAATCAATGGCTCAATGACTGAATTGTTTAGTCCAAGCAGAGGTATTAGACAAGGTTGACCCTTATCTCCTTATATTTTCATTCTCTGTATGGAAATGTTCTCCTGCCTAATCTCTCATCAAGTAGACATTTGCCAATGGGCCCCAGACATCTAAGTACTTGATACCCGGGCATATCTCGCCTATTCTTTGTTGATGATCCTACCATGATGGCTAGGATTAATGAGAAATCATGCAACTTCATAAAAAATAGTCTATCTCTAATTTTCAAATTATCAAGACAAAATATCAACCTCCAAAAATCCAAGATCTTCTTTTCAAAAAACATTTCTCCTAACTTAGCAAAAGAAGTAGCAAATACCTTCAACATCAAAATAGGTAACTCTTTTGGGAAATACTTGGGATACCCTATTCTTCATAATTAACCAACTTCTAAAGATTACCAATATATTATTGATAACATGCAAAGAAAATTGACCGCCTGAAGAGCAAAATTCCTCAATATAGCTAGAAGAACAACCCTTGCAATCCTACCCTTAACCCAATTCCGAGTCATGTTATGCATTACACTTACCTCCCCATCAAAACCCTTAAGCAAATAGATCGTATTCAACACAATTTTATTTGGGGCTCCACTAGTGAATCAAAGAAGCTTCACTATGTAAGTTAGACCAATATTACCAAAACAAAAGAATAAGGGGGCATAGGCTTTAAAACAACAAAAACCAATAACTTAATCACATTAACCAATCTTGCGTGGAGGATTCTAGCAAATGCCACAACATTATGGTCAAGGTTCCTTATTCACAAATATGCCAACAATAATCCAAAAATCAACACCTCATTCATTAGGAAAAGTATCCTCAAGGGGTGGTCGATTTGTTCAAAAGGCGTAACGTGGCAGCCCAATAAAAACTCAAATCTTAGTCTTTGGACCTCCAATTGGATTCCATACCTTCAGCCACTAAGAAAATACATTGAAGGACCTATTAATAGAGGAGAATCAATTATAAAAGTCAAAGACATCTTTTCCAAAAACCAATGGGATCTATAAAAATCTCCTTTATTTTCAAAGGAAATTAAAACAAAAATTGATCAAATTCCAATGCCTTTAAAAGTAGGGAGCGAAGATACTACGATATGGAATCTTAACATCAATGGTTGCTTTACCAGTAAATTATGCTAAAAAAATATAAAAAATACCACTACCCATCAATATGAATTCATATGGATTTGGAAACTAAAATGCCCCAATAAAATTAAGTTCTTCCTTTGGCAATGCCTCCACAACAGAATTATATGTCGCCAATACTTTCATTATATTGGCATTAATATAGATAACAATTGTCTCATGTGTCACAAAGAGGAAGAGTCCATCACTCACATTTTCATTCTATGCCCATCGTTCAAACCCTATGGGACAATCTAGGAATCAAGGAGCTAACCATAACGGTCACTCAACACTGGCTGCTTCACATAAAAAACTTTAGGACAAATTTTAAATCCCCCCACATTGACTAGCAACAGCCCTTTCCATTCATAACATGGGGAATATGAATTAATAGAAATAAGAACAACAACAACAATACAACTCTCACCCCGTCACTCCAAAGAATTTTAAATCGCTCTATAGAATTCTAATTCATGACATCAAATAATCAATCCATCCAAACAATCAGAACAATTCAAATTAAATTGCATGCCCCCCAAGTAGGTTGGATAAAACTTAATATAGATAGAGCATTTGAAAATTTGAAATGTGGCCTAGGTGGAGTATTAAGGGACAATACATGAAAATGGAAATTAGGTTTCCACAAATTCTATCACGGCCTATTTCTTTTACATATTGAATTGCAGGCACTTCATGAAGGGATACAGTTGGCACACAGGTTCAGTCTATTTCCATTGGAAATAGAAATAGACTCAACAGAGCTGATAAACGCTATTAACAACAAACATGTTATACTAGCTAATCTGATTCACTCTTGTAGTTTATTAATGCGCCAGGAGAAAGGACTTCTACTTCGACACAACTTCATACAAGGAAATGTAATTGTGGATGCTCTAGCAAAGGAAGCAAAAAATCAAGAAAAAAAATATTATTTGCCGGAAAAAAAAAACTGTTTGCTACACCGCCTTTTTGTATGGAACAAATACTTACCAAGGATATGAGCGGGGAATGAAAATCTTCAAAACAACGACCTATTTTTGTTTCTAATATGCTTAGGACTATAGGAAACCTAAACATTGCAAGTGATAATAGCTATTTGTATGCAGAGTTATCTTACCCCAATGTCACTTCAAGTGAAACTACAATATGTAATATAAGTAATATATAAAATCCTATTATTAATAAAAAAATATTAATGCTTTTAACATATATTTGCCAAGAATATGGTTCTATATAGCTAACAAGATGAGGTTCAAAACAATATGTATAGTTTTCCTCTATTGTTTTTTATACGAAAAAGGGTGAATATACCTAACATATTGAAAATAGCTTATAAATATCCTTCGTTAACCTTTTGACCTAAAAATACCCTCAATGTTTTCTTTTTAGCTCAAACATGTCCCTGCAACTAACAAATTATACATGATCAATTTTGACATTTTAAAATAGCCATATGTCATGTTATAAGCTTGCCACGGTATTTTTACACATTAAAATTAAATCCACCCATGTCTCTAAAACTCAACCCGCTTTGACCCTCTACCCATATATTAACTCTCGTCCCAGATGATAAACCCTTGATATTTCTTCATTTGGGCTGTCGATTCATTAGGGACATAACAGTTAAGTTGAAATGAATCTAGATATACTGTTATGGTGGAAAAAATAGGGAAAAATGCGAGGAGCAAATTTATGACAATCATTGATAATGAAGTCATTACCATTGCCATTCCACAAAATCAAGGGATTGAATTGAATATTAGCAATCATTTCATAACTTTTAACACAAATGGATATGCATGCCTTCGCAAATTGTGACTCGAATTCCCAGCTCCAAAACCATGTTGATGAGCAATGCCATGAAATCCTCCATTGCTTTTGTTGTTACCTTGATAATCATGATATCATCTAGCATCAATATATTTTTTTGAACATCTTCTTGCCCTTCACACCATTCTTCACTTCACCAATATCGTATCTTATTTTCCTTTTCCTCTAACCGATTCCGTGGTTGAGGTTCTGGGGTTCTTGGGTTGGTCTCGGATGGTTAATAGATCGAATTTTGGACTTTAGAAAATGTTGAAGAGTGCTGCACTGGTGTAATCGCACCTATAGAGGTCATGGTCACAGGTGCAAAGCCGCAGGTGTGAATGAGGAATTGCAGAGGCCTGGAAGGATGTGGGCTGGTTGCGCAAAAGCGGCATTTTGTGCACATCTACAAAATCGCAGATGCGGTGAGTTTGATTGCAGAAGTGAGGGGCAACGCAGGAGCGTGAAAGAGGTCGCACATACATTTGTGTAGAAGTGGAGATTGTTCCGCAGGTGCGAAGGTCGGGTCTCCAGTGGTTCACTCTAGAAGTGGGAGATTTGTGGCTTCTAAGACACCGCATATGCGGGTAAGTTGTAGGTTCGAAAAGCCCTAGACAGAATGTAAATGTTGGGTTCAAAGGGTTTTATCATTTCTTGACTTTGCAAACTCAAATTTGGGCGATTTTTTATAGGTATTTCGAGGGGTTTCTTGAGGTAAGTCCTTGTGGTCATTTTTATTCAGTAAATTTGTTTCCCCATTGAATTTTTCACCTAGTTCATGTAATATTTAGGTGTAATTTTGGGAGTTTGAGTCTAGAGATTTGAAGAATTTAATTTGGGGATTTGAGTGGCGATTTGGCGTTAGATTTTAGTAAATTTTGTATGGTTGGGCTCGTGGTTGAATGAGCATCTGAATTTTGTAACTTTTATTGGATTCTGAGACGTGGGCTTGGGGGTCGACTTTTGAGTTGACTTTTAACTTTTGATTAAGAACTTAGTATTCTCCTATGGAATTGATTCCTTTTTCTCGTGCTAATTGTATCGAACTGTTTGTTGCTAGATTTGAGGCATTTAGAGGCCAATTAGCAAGGCAAAGGCATGTTCGAGTAGAGAATTTTATCATTTGAAGTAACACTTATAAACGTGATTTTGAGGGTATGAAACTCCAAATTACATGTTATGTGATTGGTGTTGAGGTGACGCACACGCTAAGTGACGGGTGTGTCGGCGTGCACCGTAAGAATTATGACTTGGTCGATTTCATGGAACTGTATTGTTAAATAATCTTGTCGTTACACGTATTTGCACCATATGTTAGAGAAATTGAGCTGCCATCCATGTTACAAATCATGCTTAGGCTACATATTGATACCGTTGGGACCCTTAGAGGTCATGTTACATGTTGAATTATTTGCTTAATTTTGCGTTTTATACTCAGTCACAACTATTATTTGCATATCATATCTCAGTTTCAGTTGTCCTTATTTGATACATCATATCATCATTGTTTGGGCTAATTATCCTGATACTTGCGAGCCTGAGAGACTGGAGAGATTGATGACTAGTGAAGCCTAGGGCCTGATTGTGAGGATATTTATGGGATCGGGTTACATGCCGCAACATATTTATTTGATTCATGCCATGATTGGCTTATTATAGCGCTTGGTCTATAATTGCCCCTCCGGAGTATGCACATCCACAGTAAGCGTAGGATCTCGGGAATCAAACCCGTAGTCCCTACCAATAACTTTAGGATCTCGGGAATCGAACCCGTAGTCCACATCTCAATAAATCTCGGGATCTCCGGAATCGAACCCGCGATCCACATTTCAATAAATCTCGGGATCTCCGGAATCGAACCCGCAATCCACATTTCAATAAATATCGGGATCTCCGGAATCGAACCCGCAATCCATATTTCAATAAATCTCGGGATCTCCGGAATCGAACCCGCAGTCCACATTTCAATAAATCTCGGGATCTCCGGGAATCGAACCCGCAGTCCACAAACACAGCAAGTAAAGGAATACACAGAGAGAAATATAATATGCTTAACTATAACTTCACCGATAAACAGCGCCAGCGATTACCAAGAAAACTCAAGTAAGACAATTAGGCAACTAGACAGTTAAATACTACCTAATCATGCTTTTCTAACTACTACCGGGTAGGAATATCGAATTTAACAGCTAAAAAAACAGGAATATCACTCATCGAACATTTTAAGTAAAGTATGTGTTCAACAACAAGCACATGTACACGCCCGTCACCTCGCGTACAAGGCATTTAAAGTATCACATAATATCCTAGGGGTGAAAGTCCCCCAAACGAAGTTAGACAAGCCACTTACCTCGACTCCGGTACAAAACCGCTATGAAACAACTCTCTTGCCGCGAATGTCGGCCTCCACAAGTGTAGAATCTGATAAAAATCAATAGAATCACATCAAAATAGGCCAATTGGGCATTACCTCAAAATAACTCAAAATACACCAAAACCCACAAGTTGCCAAAACTCGACTTTCGGTACGCTTATCGAAAAATTACGAAAGTTATATTTTCGGAACCCTTGTCTCAATACGAGTCTAAGCATATAAAGTTTATCAAATTCGGACTCCATTTACCCACTCAAAACCTTGATTTTCTAAAGTTCAAGCCTAGGGTTAAATCTTCCATGAATCACCCCAAATTCCTCCATTTTCATGATATAATTGCATAATATTATCAATACTAATTATAGTTTAAGTCCTTAGTTGATTACCCGATGATTCCCTTTGAATTTCTCTTCAAAATCGCCCAAATCGCCCAAATCGCCTCTTAAGCCGAGACCCCAAATGTTGAATGTTCTGAAATTTCTAACTTTTGATATTATTAATCCTTCTGCGATTTCCGCTTCTACGGACAAACTCCCGTTCCTGCGAGCCCGTATCCGCGACCAACCGGCCGCTTCTACGACTCCAGGCCTAGCCGGCCAATTCCGCTCCTGTGAGCCTAGGACCGCTTCCGCGCGTCCGCTTCCGCGATTGGACAACCGCTCATGCGAGAATTTCCGCTTCTGCGCACCAGATTCCGTTTCTGCGGACCCGCCGAGGCGATAAATCCTCCGCTCCCGCGGATCCCCCTAATCCGCCTCTAGACCACTTCTGCGTAACACCTTTCGCACCAGCGACACTGCCTCAGCGGAACAATACCCGCTTCGGCGAGCACAAGCGCTTCTGCGCTCCTCAGTCCGCTTCCGCGGGCTCGCCTCCGCGGGCTCGCCTCCGCGCCCATATTTCCGCAGGGGCGAAAATGACAGAACCAGAATACTTCAACCTGCAATTTCCATGTTTTCTCCCGTTTAACCATACGAAAACACCCCAAGGCCCCCGGGACTCCAACGAAAACCACCAACATACTCCAAAACATGATACGAACTTATTCCAATCATAAAAACACGTCTAACAACAACAAAACCCATAATTCACATCGAATTCAAGCCTAAATTTCTTAAAACTTTCCGAATTGCACATTCGATCTAAAACCCGACCAAACAACGTCCGAATGACCTGAAACTTTGCGGACATATCCAAATTCACATAACGAAGCTACAGAAATTGTCGGAATTCCATTCCGACCCCGGATCAAAATCTCACCTATCGTTCGGATTCGCCAAAATTTCAACCTTCGGCATTTCAAGCCTAATTGAGCTACGGATCTACAAAATACATTCCGAACGCGCTCCCAACCCCGAAATCACCCAAAGGAGCTAATGGAACCATCGGATTTCCGTTCTGAGATCGTCTTAACACTGTTCTAGCTATGGACCATTTTTTAGCTTTAAAGCTCTCATTTAGGGACTAAGTGTCCCAAAATGCTCCAAATTTCAGAACCGACTCTCCCGGCAAACCACAATAGCAGAAAAAAAACTTAGGGGAACAGTTAAATTGGGGATTGGGGTGTAATTTTCTAGAATGACCGGTCGGGTCGTTACATCTTCCCACACTTAAAAGATTCGTTCGTCCTAGAACGAGCATAGAAAACATACCTGGAGTAGTGAAAAGATGAGGGTACTGGCTGCGCATATCCTGCTCGGTCTCCCAAGTCGCCTCCTCGACCGGCTGGCCCCGCCACTGAACCTTTACCGAAGCGATGTTCTTTGACCTTAGCTTTCTGACCTGCCTGTCTAGAATGGCTACTGGCTCCTTGTCACGACCCCAAATCCGGTCGTGATGGCGCCAAGCACACTGCTAGGCCAGCCCGACGAATCAACAATAACCACGGAGCCACAAGCTCACTTTATCCAATTTAAGCACAACAGAGATAGATATATTAAAAACAGGGAACCAAGTCCCAACACGTGCCAACTCCCATAGACCGAAGGGTCAAGAGTCATGAGCCTCTACAGAGTATACAAAGTGTAAATAGTGAATATAACTGTGCACAAGTGTGGGATGATCAGAACAAAATATAGACAAACTGGAGAATCAGGTCCTGCGAACGTTGGCAGCTACCTCGACCGTCCAAAAGCACTCCCGAGCCGCAATGGAATCAGCTCTGCTGTAATGTACCTGGATCTGCACATAAGGTGCAGGGAGTCGGGTGTGAGTACTTCCAACTCAGCAGTAATAAAAGTAAATAATGCTGAAGGGAAGAAAATCACGATAGACACTATCTCATGCTACACAATACAGAACTATCTTTTTATTCCTTTCCAGCATAAGTGAGTAGATCATTAAAAATCTCAATTTTTAGCTACTTTCTGTCATAATAATATACAATACCTGGATACAATCTCAAGCAGTGCAAGTCCGCACTCAAATCAGCCCCTCAGGCTCAGCACTCCTTATCAATTTACACCAGGAGATCTGGTCAATAAGGGAACTAATGCATGTGTGCCGGTAATGTATGAGTGCTGAATGTTATGCCACGTAGTACACATAAACCAATGTATGTATGCCATGCAACGCATATGACCGCTACGGCGTGTAGCCCGATCCAATTTGGGTACCCGTGCTCACTGTGGGGGTTCAGACTCCGGAGGGGCTCCTACAGCCCAAGCACAATATTAATATCACACCTGCTGCGGCGCGCAGCCCGATCCGTATACCACTGCGGCGTGCAGTCCGATCCATGCATGTGTATGCATATGCTCACATGAAAAGTCATGCCCTAACATATGGCCCTCGGCCCAATCAGCCTAACAAATAGTCAAAGAAAGCCCTACGGGCAACAATATCATATTAGCTCACAGCTAAAAATATTATTAAGACCTTGTTCAAGATTTTCATAACCTTATAAAAATGTTGAATAGCAAAATACCATTTAAAACCTTAAATTTAGATAAAAATATGTACAGTGTTATCAAGACAATGATACTAATCCCTGAAGGATTCAAATAATCGGCACGAAGCCCAAACATGATAATTAGTCCAATTCATTTCAACAATTAGGTGTTATTATTTATTACGCGGGACGGACCAAGTCGCGATCCCCAATGATGCTCTACCCCATGTCCGTTATCCGGCGTGCAAGTCACCTCAACACAGCACTAAGATGTGCAAGTCCGGGGTTTACTAACCCTCAGGACATCATTTACAAGTATTACCCACCTCGAACCGACGAAAGCTCATGCCCGCGACACCTTAGCTCTTCGAACCGGCATCCACGCACGTCAAAACTAGCACAAATCAGCACAAATATATCAAAATAGGCTAATGGAACATCACCCAATCGAAAGAACTCGAAAAATATTAGAAATCACGAAATTGGCAAAACCCGAGCCCCGGGCCCACATCTCGAAAAATTATGAAACTCACATTTTCGGAATCCTCGTCTCTCCACGAGTCCGTACTGTGAGCACGTGATTTTTGCCTTACTTGAGAAGTACTCCCAGAAAATTCAAAAATAAAAATAGTTTCGTGTTGGGCATGATTTTTGTGATTTTGTGTTATTTTATCTTTTTGTGTGCACGTTTATTTATTTAAATTAAAAATACAAAAATATATGCTAGGTGTTGCATTTTTAGTGTTTGATATCGAAGTCATGTGATTTACATTTTTGGGTGATATGTAATTTTGTGCGTTAATTGTAGTAAAAAACAGCGGTGTTATAGGTTGGTATATATACATATGTGTATATATATATATGTATATATACATATATATATATATATATATATATATATATATATATATATATATATATATATATACACATATGCATATAGTACATCATGTAGATCTGAATTGGGCCGCGTCTTAGTCTAAACAAACAGGCCCAAATGAATCACCTCAATACCCAGCCCAAATACCCGTCCAGCCTGTGTAACGCTCGATCTGGACCGTTGGATCTTATAATCCAACGGCCCAGATTAATCCATAAATCCCCAAATACATTCAGCCTATGACTCGACCAAACGACACCGTTTGGTTTAAGTGAGAAGATCCTGATCGTTGATCAAGTTTGATCCAACGATCAGGATTTAACTTCTCAAATCATATATAAAGCTCATTCTATACCCCGCCCCCCCAAGCCAGACCCCCCCCTCTCCCTTCACCTCCCTCAGGAGCTCTCAGAGACCTAGCGTAACGCCGCCGTGCCCCGCCTGCCGGAAATCGCCTCACGGCGGTTCCGGTAGGCCAATCACCACCAAACCAATGCCAAAACCTTCCCCTCACCTCCCCCATCACGAACCCAGCCTCCACTAACCTCGAATCATGCCGGAGCTCCTCGAATCTTCATTTGAAGATTCGAGTCAAACTCGAACCAATGCCAAATCACCCCAAATTCACACCACGGTCTCCTCACACCTCCCCCACACTCCCATTGACATTGGTTTGCTTCGAATCTAACCAAAAATGCAAAAGCCCCAAATCCGAGCCCAAGAACCCTAATTTTTGAAGAAACTCAATTCAAGCCGGGTTAGCCGCAATTGAAGTCCAAGGGACTTTAGTCTAGGTGTTCTCAATCGAGAACATCTTGATTAAAGCCCGTTTGGCTTCAATAATTCCAAATTTTGGTTCAAAGCTTGGGTCGGCAGTTTTCTTATGAGGTATTCATTCCTTCTTTGGTCGATTTAATTCGATTGTGTGAATGTGTGTGTTTGTTTTATTCATTGTTTCAGTTCTCATGCTTTTAATTTCTCATAGCCGTTGGTCTGTTCTCCTCATTTGAGGCCTTTTATTTGGCCAATTCCCTCTGTTTTCAGTAGTTAAAATGAATCATAGGTTCAATGTGATTAATGTCGTCAACAATCCAATTTGTTTGTATAATTTGCCCTGGCCTGCCCGTATGCAATGCACAAGTTGGGATTTGGTTACTGTTTGATTCAGATTAAAGGGAATTAGTTGTTTGTAGTTAACAGGTTAATTGTTTAATCACACACCCATACAAGGGCTAGTGGAACCTGCACAGCAGGGTATCCCACTGATGCCCTGCCCCCAGCCTCATTGTTTAATGCTGGAGTCCATACCTTGGACAGTAGATAGTGGGTTTGCGGGGAATATGATGGGTTGGGGAGTCAGGGTAGGGGTAACCTTAGGGGCTGCTGGTCAGAGCTATAAGATGGGAGACTATCTGAGAGTAAAGGGAGGACATTTTTTGAGAGTACCTGGAGAGGAGATAAAACAGTGATAACAGGCATATACCTGAGAGTAACTAGAGCACCTGAAGAAAAATAGATACAAGGATACACATATAGAAAGATACAGAGAAAGGTTACTGTTTCATTGGTTTGGAGTCACTGTTTCATCAAGTTTCTTGGCTACTGTCTCGTTGCTTTGATTCAATAGCTGAGTTGTTTTGGTCATTTGATTGCTCGTTGTTCTTGTGTTGGTGGTGCTGTGCCATTGTTGTAGTTGGTTCAGTGGTTGAGGGCTATGGTAGTTCCAGTGATTGACTGTGCTGGTTGGTTGTGTTTTACTGTTGGTGGCAGTGTTCATTTGCTGTTTTTGGTCGTTTGTATTGCTGTTTTTGTTCATTTGGTGCTGCTTGTCCAGTATTGGGGTTCTTGGTCTAGTGTTGTTGCTGTTAGACATTGTTGTTGTTGTTGTGTCTTCATTGCTGTTGATACTGCTGTTTGAGTTAGCTATTGGTACATTATTGTTGTTGCCATTTGGTGGGTTATTGTGTGGCTGGTTTGGGTCTATTGATCACTATTAGTTTGTTGGGGCTATTAGCTGGTTCACCATTGTTTTGGTGTGGAGTTGTTGCTGTTACTGTTCCTGTACTGTTGCTGCATTGCCATTGCTCATTCTTCCTTGTTCTTCCGCATTCCAGGTACACACCTCTGTTATTGTAGTTCCTTGGTTCGAAAAGAATGAAGTTTGAAGCTTATGCATAAAGTCTATTGAAACATGTAGTCTTCTAAAGTTCTTATGTTTAATTACATTCTGTTATTCTCCAATTAAGCTTGTATTGCTAGTCTTGGTTATGGAAAAGTGTAGCTAGGCCAAAGGTACACTGTCGTTAGATAAGCACGTAAACCCGAATTAGTCTGTTGTATCTCTATTCAATCTTCTCTGCTCGTGTGTATAATCTCCAAATCTGTTAACGTTAGACCTTATGCTAAAAGCAAGATTAGCTAGGGAGTTGTCACTCAACGAAATGACGTAATTAGATTAAAAAGAGTCGGGGGCGCATTTCATGTGACCCGACCCCAATTTTGGGCAAGAGTAAACAAAGCATGTCAGGAACCATAGGCGCATTTCATGTGGTGTGGTTCGTAGCAAGTTTAAAATAATTTGGAATCAACTCTTAAGTAAAATACAGTGGGATGTAGTTCGCTTTAGATTTGAGTCAAAGGTGCGCCTCACCTAATAGTCATATTAATCGCACCGCTTTCATAAATGTACATATAAAATACTTAGATTTTGAATGCGTCGTTTCTTAACGAATATCCCGCCCTTCTCAACAGTGTAAATAAGTAGTCGATCGGAGTGCATATTGTAGTTCTATCTTCTTAAACACGGGTGTGCATTTCATGCGACCCAAATTCAAACCCCGAAATGTTGAATAAGAATATGTTGAGGATCCGGGTGCATTTCATGTGACGTGATTCGAAGGCATATTTTTAAGCAACTTTCTCTTTCGTAAATCACAACCAATAATAAAAGCGGTAAAGGGGTATTAACTTGCACTAAGTACATAATTGTAAAAAGCAGATAGATAAGCCAAACACGACAGTTGAGCGACCGTGCTAGAACCACGGAATTCGGGAATGCCTAATACCTTCTCCCGGGTTAATAGAATTCCTTATCCGGATTTCTGGTTCGCGGACCGTTAAATAGAGTCATTCTTTTCCTCGATTCGGGATTTAACCGGTGACTTGGGACACCATAAATCTCCCAAGTGGCGACTCTGAAATAATTAAATAAATCCCATCTCGATTGTCCTTTAATTGGAAAAACTCTTTGCACCCTTGCGGGTGCGTAAAAGGAGGTGTGACAGCTCTGGCGACTCTGCTGGGGATATTTTTAGAATTCGAGCTCGGAATAACTGTTGGATTTGGCATATTTTATTATCTGATTTTTTTTACATGTTGGCATCAATGTGCAAAATGTTGTTTTTACTGCTTTGATATTGTGTGAACTGTACATATAAATTGTGCCGGAACCAATCTCCTCTCTGAGTCTTCTAAATCATGAAGAAGGGTGCACTTCGTGTGACTTCTTTTCCGTATAGTGTCTAATTCCCATTTTAGAACGAGGTTTGGATAAGTTGCAAAACCGGTGAAGCTTCTGTATTCCCGGGTTGCTGCCTCCTCCTCGGCTCGAGCTGTCCGCTCGGGTAAGCCAAGTCTAGAACAGATAAACCCGGGTTTTTAAACCTAGAATAACAAAGCTCCATGCCGGATCCCTAGTAGGAAACGTTTATTTGCATCATGTCGCATTTGGCTTGGGGGACTCAACACAGGGGTTGGGTCCGTCTAGGACAGGTGACCTGAAATGAACAGACTATCCTGCTGCATCCTGTTTGTCCTGCGCATTTATCTGTTATAGACTTGCATGCTGACCGGCTTTTAGAGATAAAAAAAAAAAAAAAAAAAAAAAATGTGTGTTTTGTTCTTAAGATAGAAATAGCTTATTTGTTTTCCTTTAGTAAAATGAATAAATAAATGATGTCGTTTGTTTCGTCAAAACCGAACTACGGGGGTTTGATTCTCATCGGATGTGAGATACGTAGGCAACCTCCATCGGGTCCAACTTCACCTTTTGAAAAATTAATTTTTGTACTAAATAAGTCGGTGACGCTGTTTTCAAAAATAGCCGAATGTTCCCGGAAGGGACGCCGGAAGGCTAATTTCGTATAAACGGCCACCTTTGGGTCAATTTTGATTTCGATCAATTTACCCCATAGCCTTAAAAGCCTTCGTCCCCGAGACGTTGAAAGGCCGTGATTGAAAACTGATTTTTTTATTTTTAGCAAAACAAAGTTGTTTTCTTATTTAAATCACCTTAATAAATGTGCAGGATGAGCACGAATCAGAATAAATCATTTTCAATCTTTAGTGAGGTCCCTCAACAGCTCCGTATATGGTGGAACGATTTGGAAGACAGTAGCAAAAAGGTCGTAGGGAGAATTTTGGGAGGTTTGGTTGATCTGTTGAATATCGAGCCAAGGGAGGACATCATCAAGGCACTGGTATCTTTCCGGGATCCGACCCGCAATGTGTTCCGTTTTGTTGACTTTGAATTGACGCCCACATTAGAGGAAATTGCGGGCTATGCGGGACTTAATGGGAAATTAAGAGGGCAATACCTACTTTCACCAAGACCGGTATCTCCACATGGGTTTCTGGATCTGCTGAGCATTAGTCGGAAGGTGAAAAATGATGATCTGTTGAAAGGGTATTGCGACCTCCAATTCTTATATCAACGGTACGGCACTCCTCGGGGTTTTGAAGAGTCAAACCTTGGACTGACTCACGCAGGGAATAGAACCAAGTGGGAGGCCAGACGAATTCTAGCATTCCTAACGACATTCTTGGGGGTTGTGATTTGTCCGCGCGAAGATAAGAAAATAGAGATAGGTCTGGTAGGAATAGCCGATGTTGCAATCAAAAAGGCTACCAGCACGGTGGTCCCTTTGGTTTTGTCCGAAATCTATCGAGCCTTGACTGTATGCCGAGAAGGGGCAATTTCTTCCAAGGTTGCAATCTGTTACTCCAATTATGGATGCAAGAACACCTCCATCACCGAACACAATACATGAACCATGGGTTGACCGGAAAAAACTGTATCAGGGGTTTCGAAGAACGGATGATGGGTGCTGTATTCCCTGAAGGCGTCGAGGCATGGCTTGCACGACTGAGCTCAATAGAAGCCGATCGGATTGAATGGGCATTCGGGTGGTTACCCGATACTGAAGTAATATATATGGCAGCCGAGGAGTGTTATATCCTTCTGATGGGGATTCGCAGTGTCCAACCATATGTCCCTCACCGTGTATTACGTCAACTAGGAAGGTTTCAGGTTATTCCTACCGATCAAGACCTGAGGAAGTACGCCATTGAGTTGAGCCCGGGAGTTGTATTCCCCGAAGAGAAGGTTCGAAGGCTGTGGCACGAATGTCGGTTCCTTGAACCTAAAACCATGGTCCGGGAGCTATCTAAGGGAGAGGTGGACCCAAAGTACAACGTGTGGTTCGGGAAAAGATTTCGGATTCGTCGGAAATGTTCTAAAAGAGCCCATGTCCAACAGTTCACGGAAGATTCACAGGAACAATGGAGTTGGCTAGCAAAGGAGGAGGGGTACAGGACGAAGATTGGCAGGATAGAACAGCAGGTCCGGGACCTTCAGTTCGAGAAGAACATGCAAGCTGCCACCGACGAAGGAGACAAAAAGAAGTTGGCACAAGAAAATGACTTCTTGAGAGCTCAAATCCAGCAAATGAAAAGAGATGCTGACAGACGGTCGAGGAGTCGGGCCGACGAAAAATTGATAAGGGGTTTGAGAAGCCAAGTCACCGACATCCAAAGAGAATTGGACGAGTCAAAAGCCCAAATAACGAGGATCCGTGCTAGCTGGAAAAAGGAGGCACATCAACATGCACTTCACCTAAAGCGGGTGGAAGAAGATTACACCGATATCATCACTAGCCTGAGGGAAGCAAATGTTGTCCTTAGGGAGCGGGTTTTCAAGCAAGCCCAAGATGCCGGAGCAGACCTCGACCGCTGCCACAATTTGATGGCCCGACTGCAAGGACAAGTGGATAGGCTCCTAGATCAAGTCACCAACAATGCTCGAAGATTGGGGGCGAAAAACCAGCAAATAGAGCGGCTACTCGGAGAAAGGGACATGATCAAGGATAGAATTGGAGAAATCGGGCACTATGTCACCATGAAGTGCCTAGCTTGTGAACGCATGCCCCGCGCCGACCTTTTCGCTTCAATTATGGGTTATGTTCATCGGATCATGGAAGAGTTGAGGGAACTGCACAAGGACCTCACACTAAGGCCCGCGGCAAGGCCGAATGATGCCTCGCGGGCCCCCAGGGAATTTAGGGCATTAGATTTTTGATTGAAAATGTATTTTGAAATGTTGAGTCAAGCTAGTTGGCATTTTCTTTACTTTCCCAAGTCAAGCATTTTCTTTTGTTTTGCTGATTGTTGTAAGACGTGTTTTGTAACTACACGGTTTTATTTGATATAAAAGTTACTGAATTTTGCCACACTCTTGTTGCCAGAACTACGCTCGGTCTGATTCACGCGGGGTCGTGATACGTAGGCAATCCACATAAGATTCGACCACCACTAGAAAAGAAAGAAATCCATAGGTTAAATAACAATAAAGGCTTGCAAAGATAGTCGAAAAAGAAAAAAAAAAAGAGAAGAAAAAGAAAGAAAAAGAAAAAGGGCCGGAATGACGCATGTTAAAGAGTACACGTAGAAAGGGTTATTTGGTTAGGTGCATTGCATCCAACGTGCTATAACATATCCGTCAAACTCGGTGAACTAACAAGTTTGTTGCGTATTCCAGAAAGTTTAGCAGTTGGTTTGACAGAAATATCCTGGCCAGCCATCCCTACCGTACTAGATCCAAAGGACCAGTTACAGTAAGCATGTCGAGTTCTGGCAAGAGTCTCGAGGAAGAAAAATCAGAGCTACAAATCATGAAAGAAGAGGTAGACCGGTTAAAACAACAGATAACAGAGATGCACCTGGCCTGGGCCAGGGAACAGTCTTCACCAAACCGCCCTACTCTCGCCTCAGCTTCGGAACATCCGCCCATCGATCCTTCGACAAGCGCCCCGATCTATCCATACTTTCAGGGGGAAAACCCATATGCCACCCACATTCCACCAGCCAAACCAAATCCTCCTCCAGCTCACCCCTGTTTTTGTAGCACCTCCACCTGCTCCTCTGCAAAGGCCGGCCAGCGAGCCATATGTTCAGATCCGTGACAACTCTTACTACCCTCCAGAGCCTACTTTCAGGGCTCCTGAACCACAATCACATACACCTCACTGGGATAATCCGGCAGAACCGGAAAAACACTTCCAAAGTTCGGAACACGAGGAAGTTGCCAGAAAAGTTAAAAGCCTGGAGCAGTCCTTCAGGAACATGCACGGTTTGGGCAACCAGGTCAGCGTCGCCTATAAAGATCTATGTCCATTTCCGGACGTCCAGTTGCCAGCAGGGTTTAAAATGCCCAAATTCGACCTATACGAGGGGCATGGTGACCCGGTGGCCCACCTCCGAGGGTTCTGCAGTAAAATGAGAGGGGCCGGAGGACGGGACGAGCTTCTGATAGCTTACTTCGGTCAGAGTCTGGGAGGATCTGCGCTGGAGTGGTACACTAGACAGGATCCCAGTAGATGGTTTACGTGGGATGATTTGGCTCAAGCTTTTATCGGCCAGTTCCAATACAATCTTGAGATAATCCCCGACCGCCTATCATTGCTAAAATTAGAGAAGAAGCCTGCTGAAAGCTTCAGGGAATTTGGTTTCCGATGGAGGGAACAGGCAGCCAGGGTGGATCCACCGATGAGAGAGAGCGAGATGGTGGACTACTTCTTGCAGACATTAGAGCCCACCTACTTCGGACATCTGGTAACGTCCGTAGGCAAATCATTCACTGAGGTGATAAAAATGGGGGTATGATCGAGGAGGGTTTGAAGGCCAACAAGATCATGAGTTACTCAGCACTGAAAGCCACCACTCAGGCTATCCAAAGTGGTACTGGAGGAGTACTGGGGAAAAAGAGGAGAGAGGAAGTTGCGGCCGTCGAGTCCGGGGCATGGTTCAGAAATAGAGGTCCCGCACCCCAATATAGCCCACCCCAACCTCACCACCAAAATTACTCCCACAACCCATATAGCTACCCGCAACATTACTATCCCGCACTTGATCCTCATTTTACTGTCCACCATGCACAGTCCTATTCTGCACCTCCCGTCCATGCACCGTGGCGTGCACCAAACCCGCAAAACAATCACCCACCCCCAAGAGCTTACAGAAACCCCTCGGGCGCGAGTTTCCGTCCGAACCAAGCATTCAGGGGCGACAGGGCGCCGAGGCCAAAGACTTTCACTCCCTTAGGAGAGTCTTATACCAGTCTGTTCCACCGGTTGAAGCAAGTAGGTTTGCTAAATCCGGTTGAAGCTAAGCTACCAAACCCCCTCCCGAAGAACCTGGACCATTCAGTAAATTGTGCTTACTGCTCGGGATGTCCGGGACACGATACAGAAAAGTGTTGGAGGCTAAAGACGGCCATCCAGGAGCTTATTGATACTCGCAGGATTGAAGTCCAGACTCCAACAGAGCCCAACATCAATCAAAACCCGCTTCCAACTCATCATGAGACCAATATGATCGAGTTGGTACGGGCGGAGGAAGGAAAGGATAAAGCCTCTCAGACTGTAATGATGATTAAGTCTAGCGGGGCAGGAA
This sequence comes from Nicotiana noctiflora, assembly GCA_032618575.1. NCBI lineage: Eukaryota > Viridiplantae > Streptophyta > Magnoliopsida > Solanales > Solanaceae > Nicotiana > Nicotiana noctiflora. The sequence goes on along the minus strand of JASVEL010010458.1, from coordinate 6,810 downwards.
CGAGAAAAGGGCCAAGCCTTGATGTGTCGCCCAGTTGCAAGAAGGACATACCAGGAGAGTCGGAAGCAGGAAAGAAAAGTGTGAACGAAGTACCGGTGAAGCCGGCCAAGATAGTTGTACCAGGGGCCGCAATCAAGCCCATTTTGACAGTAGGAGGCGTTCGAATGGATCCTTTCATCATCCAGCCGGCAACACAGTTGCCAGTAACTGATAGCCGGGCTGTCCCATGGAATTATGCTCGGATTACAACGACCTACAGAGGAAAGGAGGTGAAAGAGGAAGTTTGTGAAGCCCGAGGGTTGACCCGCTCGGGGAGATGTTTTGCCCCTGCGGAATTGAGGAAGACCACTCCGGCAGTATTGAAAAAGCCGGTCACTGATGAAGAAGGCGGAAGAATTCTTGAAAAAGATGAAGCTGCATGACTACTCTGTCTTAGAGCAGTTGAAGAAGACTCCGGCGCAAATATCATTGCTATCCTTGCTGATACATTCCGAAGAACATCGGCAAGCATTGATGAAAGTCCTGAATGAGGCACATGTACCGGATAAAATCTCGGTGAGCCATTTGGAGAAGATCACCAATAGGATCTTCGAAGCAAATCGGATCACCTTCACCGATGACGAGTTGCCTGAGGAAGGCACTGAGCATAACAGGGCTTTATATCTTACGGTGAAGTGTGAAGAGGCGGTGGTTACCAAAGTCTTGGTCGATAATGGGTCCGGTGCTAACATTTGTCCTCTCTCTACACTGGGCAAATTAAAAGTTAGACATCGGCAGGGTACGCAAGAACGGCGTATGTGTTCGAGGGTTCGACGGAGGAGGCAAAGCGTCGGTTGGTGACATAGTGCTAGTCTTGACAATTGGGCCGGTGGAGTTCACCATGGAATTCCAGGCGCTGGACATGGTGGTGTCATATAACCTCCTAATAGGGCGACCGTGGATTCATGCCGCAAGAGCGGTTCCATCCAGCTTACACCGGCTCGTCAAGTTTGAATGGGACCGGCAAGGAGATCGTCGTCCGTGGAGAGAACGATCCACGATCGGGCACCATCATTCCCTTTGTTGAAACGGGAGAGGATGTTGGGCCGTGGGTGTATCGGGTCCGCGATGTGGTGTCCGCCCACCGAGTTCGGAAGGGGAATGTATTCCGGGCGACAGAACAATTATTGCGGATGTCATGGTGGCGCATGAAATGTTGCGACATGGTTTCGTACCGGTAAAGGTCTAGGTGCATCTCTGCGAGGAATCATACAGCCGGTATCGGTGGTCGAAAACTTGGGAACCTTCGGCTGGGGATTCCAGCCAACCTGAGAGGACATCCGGCGAGCAAAGAGGAGCAAGCGAGAAAACATGGGTGCTCCCAAGGCCCGTTCCACGCCTTTCCCGATCTTTTGTCGGGTCGGAGCAAGAGGACATCCGGCGACAAAGATTCCGGTCCTACGATCAAGGCCGGATGAAGAGTTCTTCGGGAAGTTCGAAGACCTATTCACGGATGTATGTATGCTCGAGGATGGTGAAGGATCCGGTCACGCCGAGATACGGTTTGTAGGACCAAAGGCAAAGCTGAATAACTGGAAGGCTACTCCTCTCCCTGTCCGGAAAGAGTCTTGGTAGTTTGTCTTGGATTGTTTTTCTTTCGAAATGTTGTGTTGGGGGTTTGTCCCGGAGTAAAATCCCGTTGTTTTGTTCATTTTTTATTTAAGTTTGCGGTTTGTTTTCCACTTTGTACAATTCCCATCAATGAAATTTGGTTCCTTCGTGTCTAATTTTGTTTATCTTTTCTTCTTTTTACTTTTCTGAACAGCCTTCTTGCAACTGATCTTAATGATATGGCGTGCTTAAAGATTAATCAACCCAGTCTAGAAAGTCAATCGGGTTTGGAAATAATAACACATGAAATAAGAAGTGACGAGAGTGAGTCAGAGTACGGCGATGATGAAGCCGTAGAGGAAATCGGTGAAGAATTAAGTCACTTCGAGGAAAAACCCAAACCAAATTTAAATGATACTGAGGCCGTTAATCTGGGGAACACGGAGGACGTCAAAGAAACCAGGATAAGTGTCCATATTGAACCAAACCTGAGAGAAGAATTGATCAAAACACTCATGGAGTTTAAAGACATTTTCGCATGGTCGTACGACGACATGCCGGGACTCAGCACTGATCTAGTGGTTCATAAATTACCCACTGATCCAGCATATCCTCCCGTCAAGCAAAAACTGCGGAAATTCAAGACGGAGATGAGTGTAAAGATCAAAGAGGAAGTAACCAAGCAGGTTGCAGGCGAAAGTCATTCGTGTCACTCGATACCACGAATGGTTGGCTAACGTAGTACCGGTGCCAAAGAAAGACGGAAAGATCAGGGTATGCGTGGATTATCGCAACCTCAACAAGGCAAGTCCTAAGGATAATTTCCCACTTCCCAATATCCATATCCTGATTGATAATTGCGCCGGACGCGAAATTGGATCCTTTGTGGACTGTTATGCGGGATATCATCAGGATTTTGATGGATGAAGAGGACGCAGAAAAGACGGCTTTTATCACACCGTGGGGGACTTATTGCTACCGAGTGATGCCGTTTGGTTTGAAGAATGCGGGAGCAACATATATGAGGGCGATGACTACGGTATTCCATGACATGATACACAAGGAAATTGAGGTGTACGTGGATGACGTGATCATAAAATCTAGGCGCCAAGAGGACCATGTTGCTGACCTCAGGAAGTTCTTTCAAAGACTTCGAAGGTACGACATCAAGCTTAATCCGGCCAAATGCGCATTCGGAGTTCCGTCGGGAAAGTTGCTAGGATTCATCGTCGGCCGACGGGGCATTGAGTCGGACCCGTCCAAAATCAAGTCCATTCGGGAGTTAGCCCGCCGAAGAATAAAACGGAGGTAATGAGTACTGTTGGGAAGGTTGAATTACATCGGCAAAGGCTCATAGCCGCTCACGGCAACCTGCGAACCCATATTCCGCCTATTGAAGAAAGACGCTGCGATAGAATGGACGGCGGAATGTCGGGAAGCGTTTGACCGGATCAAAGGGTATCTGTCAAATCCACCCGTATTAGTTCGCACTGAGCCGGGTAGACCCCGATTCTTTATACGACGGTCTTGGAGAGTCGTTCGGTACGCGTCGTGAGGCGGCATGATCTTGCGGCGAGGAAGGAACGGGCCATTTACTACCTCGGTAAGAAGTTTACGATCCACGAGGTCAAGTACACTCATCTAGAAAAGACATGTTGCGCCATGACTTGGGTAGCCCAAAAGCTGAAACACTATTTGTCTTCGTACACCACTTACCTCATTTCGCGTTTGGATCCGTTGAAGTATATTTTCCAGGAAACCTATGCCTACGGGGAGGTTAGCAAAATGGCAAATATTACTTACGGAGTTCGACATCATATACGTGACAAGGACGGCTATGAAAGCTCGAGCCCTGGCCGATCACTTAGCTGAAAATCCCGTTGATGACGAATACGAACCTTTGAGGACGTATTTTCCAGATGAGGAAGTATTGCAGATTGAGGGGTTGGAACTAACCAAGGATCCAGGATGGAAGCTCTTCTTCGATGGAGCGGCGAACGCAAAGGGAGTCGGAGTAGGGGCTGTGCTTATATCTGAAACAGGACATCATTATCCTGTTACTGCTCAACTGCGTTTTCACTGTACCAATAATATGGCTGAGTACGAGGCATGTATCTTAGGGCTGCGATTAGCGGTGGACATGGATGTACGGGACGTCTTGGTCTTGGGGGACTCGGACCTTCTGGTACATCAGATTCAGGGAGAATGGGAAACCAGAGATTTAAAGCTTATCCCATATCGTCGGTGTTTGCATGATTTGACCAAACGCTTTCGATCGGTAGAGTTCAGGCACATCCCAAGGATGCATAATGAGGTTGCCGACGCGTTGGCTACTTTAGCGTCAATGCTACATCACCCGGACAAGGTTCGTGTCGATCCGTTACACATCCATGTCCGGAATCAACATGCTTATTGTAATGTGATAGAGGAAGAGGTGGATGGTGAGCCATGGTTTCATGATGTCAAGGAATACCTCAGGTTAGGAGTATACCCAGAGCAAGCAGCTGGAGATCAAAAGCGAGCTATTCGGCGGTTGGCGAACGGATTTTTCCTTAGTGGAGGGGTGCTGTACAAAAGAACCCCAGACTTGGGATTATTGAGATGTATAGATGCAAGTCAAGCCACAACAGTTATGACGGATATACACTCGGGAGTTTGCGGGCCACACATGAGCGGATACGTATTGGCAAAGAAGATTCTTCGAGCAGGATATTATTGGCTCACTATGGAGCGGGATTGTATAAGTTTCGTGCGAAGATGCCATCGGTGTCAGATACACGGAGATTTGATTCATTCTCCGCCGACTGAATTGCATACAATGTCCGCACCATGGCCGTTTGTCGCATGGGGTATGGATGTTATTGGACCTATTGAGCCTGCGGCTTCCAATGGCCATAGGTTCATCCTGGTAACGATCGATTATTTTACCAAGTGGGTGGAGGCCAAAACATTCAAATCGGTGACCAAGAAGGCGGTGGTGGACTTCGTACACTCCCACATCATTTGTAGGTTTGGAATTCCAAATATGATCATTACAGATAACGGTGCAAATCTTAACAGTGGATTGATGAAAGAGGTATATCAACAATTCAAGATTACACACCGAAATTCCACACCGTATCGCCCAAAAGCAAACGGTGCGGTCGAGGCAGCAAACAAGAACATAAAGAAGATATTGAGGAAGATGATAGAAGGGTCTAGGCAGTGGCATGAAAAGTTACCATTTGCGCTGTTGGGTTATCGCACTACCGTCCGGACTTCGGTAGGTGCAACTCCTTACTTGTTGGTATACGGGACCGAAGCAGTAATACCCACAGAAGTTGAGATTCCGTCCCTCCGAATTGTCGCTGAAGCTGAGATTGATGACGACGAGTGGGTCAAAACCCGATTAGAGCAATTGAGCTTGATTGATGAAAAGAGATTGACAGCGGTATGTCACGGCCAATTGTATCAAAGGAGAATGGCAAGAGCATATAACAAGAAGGTACGTCCCAGGAGATTTGAAGTGGGACAGCATGTGTTGAAGAGAGTTCTACCCACACCAGGCCGAGGCGAAAGGCAAGTTCGCTCCAAATTGGCAGGGACCTTTTGTGGTGACTAGAGTATTATCCAACGGCGCTCTATGTTTGACTGATGTCGAGGGAAGATGCACCGATATGGCTATCAATTCGGACGCAGTTAAGAGATATTATGTGTAATTCTTTGATGCATTTGTCAACGTTTGGTTTCGTTTGTGTGTATTTGGCATTTTTCGGAGAATGAAATGACAGAGGCAATTTTTCTACTACCCAAACACTTTAACCTTTGTTTCCCCATTTGAGCCTTAATTATTCTTTCATATACCCTCTTTCGGAATCATCAAGGAAGATGTGTAACAGAATAGAAAAGAAACAAAGAAGTAATACAAGAAAAAGTGAACTACGTTCGACCTGATTCCTCAAGAAGGATACGTAGGCGCCACACGGCTCGGTCATAATAAAATAAAAATCAAAAATCCCCCAAGCAACAAAACTGGGGGCAGAAGTCATTGTTTCGTTGGAAAGATAGTGTGGATTCCGAAAGTTGTAATAAGCTAACCGTTGAGGCTAAACCCCTTTCTTCAGCCTCACGCGCAGAAACCATATCAAGAACCAGAAAGACCTCTCGATCAGTATTTGAGAAATGCCAAGGCATGTGAATGAAAGCCAAGAGTGACATCCCGACCCTCGATTGAATTCAGGATGCACAAGCCGAAAGGGGATAACGCTCTAGAGGGAATCTCAGGGGTGATACCCCGCCGCAAGGAAAGAAAGCATAAATGAGAGAGTCTTAACGGTGAAAACCCTCGCGGGCACCCTGAGGCGAAGGAAGTTGAGAGAAGTAAAATGAGAGAGTCTTACGGTGAAAACCTTTACGGGCACCTTAAGGCGACGGGAGATAGAGAGAAATGAGAGAATCTCATTAGTGAAAACCCTTCGAAGGGCACTGTGAGGTGACAGGATGAGATGGGTACAAGATGTCGGCACAAGACAAGGTTGGGACACCCGTTTACTTCTAGCAGGACGCGGTATCAGAAAGTGATTGACACGAATAGACTGGGTAGTTTTATCTCAAAGGCGCGGCATAACATTGGAGCAGGCGCACATTCAGATAAGTTTTCCTATTTTGAGTTCAGAAAAGGTTTTCTCTTCTTTTGTCATTTGCGGTCAGTATTCTTTTCTTTTCTTTCATTTTCGAAAATTGATTTTTTTCAAAGCTTACTACCAAGTCTCCCAAGGCAGTATATTGAAATTGAATAGGCATGGAACGAGGCAATAAGACAGAAGTCGTTACGATAGTAAGATTGGGATGACAGGCTAAGTGGAGGGTTCGCAAGAATTATGGAGTGTGATGGACACATGTGGCATGTCCGAAAGATGATTTCACGCAACAGATCACCGGCTAAAAAGAGTCGGATCAAACCAAAGAGTGGAATAAAAGGAAAGATGAGAGGTCGTTCGTGGAAAAAGCATCGTCCCGAGCAAGCGTCAACGTCGTCCTCAAAGTTCGAGAGAGGCCAAGCAGCTGAAAGAGGATGGCCTCAACAAGAATGGCACGACCACTCGCGGCGTTTTGAAACTAACAATCTTTCTTTGATTTAAAGCAGGAAAAGAGGGTCCGACGGCAGAAAAGCATACCGTCCAGAAGTTTATCACACTGGGGCAGAAAATTTTCTCCTGTTGCGAAAATTTTCTGGAAAGC
>JASVEL010010457.1:0-154670 GCA_032618575.1 Nicotiana noctiflora | reverse complement strand
GCTGGGACTGGAACCTCCTCGCCAGTCTCAATATGAGGCTCCACCTCTGGAATAGCTGCCGGGGGCGGAGCTCTGCCCCTACCACGGCCTACGATATGGCCTCGGCCCCTGCCCCTCACGGGAGTTGCCTGGTGCTCAGGCTGCTTTTCAGCGGACAAACAAGCGCGTGTCCTCACCATCTGCGAAAGGACAGAGTAGAAATTCAATCAGTATTTGAGGAACAAGTCGCACGACAAGAAGGAACAAATGAGAGACTCTTTCCTAACTCAATAGACTCTGGAGGACAAGTATAGACGTCTCCGTACCTACCCCTCAAACTCTACTAAGCTTGTTCGTGAGTGGTGAGACCTATGTAACCTAGAGCTCTGATACCAACTTGTCACGACCCAGATATTTCCCCAATATCGGGATCGTGATGGCGCCTACTCGTGGTAGCTAGGCAAGCTATATTCACACTATCCTGTTTTTAGCAATGTTTCATACTCAAATTTATTAACAAGAACCATAACCTTAATTAAATAAATGCGGAAGACTTTATCAAAACAGAAATAGGTAGTACCAAGTTAAAACAATACTGAAATCCTCTACCCAAGACGTGGAGTCACAAACTCACGAACTGCTACTGAATACTACACATAAAGGTCCGAAAGAAAATAACATAAATCTGTTTGTCTCGGAACAAGAAGACTACAACTAGTAATATAAATAAGTGGAAGAGACGCCAGGCCTGCGGACGCCTGCAAGCTACCTCGGTCTCGAAATGCTCAACTCCTACGCAAGACTCTACTGCTGCTGCTCCTGATAAAAACCTGGACCTGTGCAAAAACGCACCGAAGTGCAGTATCAGCACAATCCGACCCCATGTGCTGGTAAGTGCCTGGCCTATCCCGGTGAAGTAGTGACAAGCCTAGGACCAGACACTCGCATAAACATGTGCAGTTCTATATATGTACACCACAAGATAACAGGAATACCAAGTAAGAATATAAAGAAGAAGTATCATAATAGGGGAAAACACATCAGTCAACAACATCTATTAAATCAGTAATTAAAATCAAAGTATAATGGAAACTGTTAATATCAAAACAAGGAATATCAAATAGTTGCACGGCATCACCCTTCGTATTTTTACTCTCATCCTCACATCCATGGCACGGCATGATCCTTCGTGCATGGTTCAAATAACAACGGCACGAAATGTTCCTTCGTCCATAATTAATATCACAAGGCACGGTATGATCCTTCGTGCATAATCAATAACAAGGCACAACAATACCCTTCGTGCATAATCAATAATGTAAGGCACGACATGATCCTTCGTGCATAATCAATAAAACAAGGCGCGGCATCACCCTTCGTGCATTATCACTCTTCCTCACCCAAATAACAATCACAGTTAAGGGCAAAAGAATGAAAACAATAATCATGAACCGTCCCGGCAAGGGACACAATAATCATCACAACAAAGTCCCGGCAAGGGAAACAATTATCAACGTCACAACCTGGCAAGGGTTCAAGATTATATCTTAAAAAAATCCCACAATAGATATCAACAAAAGACTCACGGTCATGCTAGATGCCAGTATATGGATGCTCGTCACCACAACCCATACACCGCACTCGATCACATAGCACATAGCACATAATCCTATTCCCTCAAGCTAGGATAGAACAAACACTTACCTCTAGCCTTGAAGTCCAAATTATCCTTCAATTATATCTTTACCCCGAATTTCCGCTTTCAACTAGCTCGAATCTAATCACAATTGATTCCATTACATTAATAAATAATAAATAACTTGGTTTGAATGCTTAAAAATGGTTTTCCCAAATTTTACCCTAAAATTTCCCAAAACGCCCCTGGCCCACGTGGTCGGAACTCGGGGTTCAGACCAAAATCCGGTTACCCATTCCCCCACGAGTTCAAATATATGATTTGTTTCAAAATGTGACCTTAATTTGAGGTCCAATTACCCAATTCATGAAAACCCTAGGTTCTACCCAAAAACAAGAATTTCTACCAAGAAAACCTTTGATTTCTATTGAAAAACATGTTTAATGTTGTTAGGAATTGAAAGAATTAAGTAAAAAGGGACTTACAATTGCTTTGGAGTGAAATTGCTCTTGAGGGTTCGTGTGTAGTGTGTGGGTTTTTGGAAGAATGAAGAATGAGCTGAGAAATTCGTTTAAGTATAAAATTGCACAGCTGCGGGTATCGCAATTGCGAACATTTGTTCGCAATTGCAAACACTACAGGTCTGGGGACTGTCATCGTCTCATTTGCGACGTAATGTTCGCATTTGCGAACGAGGCTGGACTTCTGGGGTTGTCGCATTTGTGAAGCCAGACGAAACACTGAAGGCCTCGCATTTGCGAACCACTGCTCAACCCTAACCTCTTCGCATTTGCGAAGTATGGTTCGCATTTGCGAACCAAGGCCAATCTGGGACTTCTCGCAATTGCGAGAAAATCTTCGCATTTGCGAAGATACCAGCTGGGTGAAAACCCAGCTATGTAAAATTTCAGAAATTGAACCAACGGCCTACTAAATCTTTACCCGAGCCTTCCGGACTCCAAACAAAACATGTACACAACATGAAAAACATATTACAAACTTGCTCGTGCGATCACATCGCCAATATAACATCAACTTCATCAAATCAAGCCTCAAGTTCATGATTATATTTCTTTTAGTTTTCAAAACTTTCAAGTTTGGAACTCAAGGTCCAAAACATATCAAACGACATTCAAATATCACCAAACTTTGCAGAAAGCACATATATAATATTTAAGACTTGTACCAGATGTCGGAACCAAAATACGAGCCCGATACCAAGGTAATTTTATTCATTTTCCTTTAATAATTACAGCAAAAACAATTTCACAGAAAAATCCATAACTTAGGCTCTAGGCCTCAGAATTCGACTCCGGACGCATGTCGTCCGAACTCGGGTCCGGGTCCGTTTACCAAAAATGTTGACAGAAGTCAACCACATAAATATTAATATCAAATTTCTTCAAATTTTCCATGGAGTTCACATACTCTAACACAAAAAAATTTCGGCTACGTGCCCGGACTACACACATAAATCAAGGCAATATAAAATAAGGTTGTCAAGGCCTCGGAAGCGCGAAATAGATGAGGAAAGCAGGTGATGACCCTTTGGGTCGTCACAAGTTTACATTACCTTCCCTTTTTGACCATATACTCTGCCAAATCACTAGAATAGTAGTACCATTTTCCTTATCACCAGAAAGATTGAGTATCTGATTATCTGCAGCTGCCCACGCTGCTTGGGAATTCTAATGACTCCACATATAATATGAACCGATCTCAAAACGTTGAACATGCCGTTATCATCTTTCCATAACACATCGCATATACCATACTATACCATGATACATGGAAAATTTCTATCCCTCTCCTACGTCATAAACATCGACGCACTCAACTAGTCAAGGACCTTCATGATCCCATATAGAAGAAAAATCATTACACATTCCATGCTTCGCATACCGACAGGAATATACTCATTTTCAAACCATGATAAAACACATCACAACTCTTTCTTCCCATTCAATGCATAAGCTTAACTGCCAGGACTGAGTCCTTTTACCCATATCGAGCTATGCAACTGCCAGTACATCAAGAGCTTTATTGCACCATAACTGCAAGACTCATTACTTCAAACACACACCAGGAGTTACTCATGAGCTTTTCATACTGTTCCAGTTTATTATCATCTTTAATTCAATATTCTCCTTCACTGGAGGATCAAAATACCTCAACTCAGGTTACCATACGAGACTCATACACAAGGCCACGCGGTCTAAGGCTCACAGGTCGCTGAATACTTCCTCAGATGTTTCCTAGAAGTACCACAATCTACAACACTTTACCTTGAAGAACTTCCTGCAATTTTGAATTCGTTATCATTACTCTCCAATATAGATACATAGAATCTCATCATTCACATAAAATAACACAAGTCTTGATCCCTTCTAATGAGACCACAGTCTCTAACCACACACACCACCTTAAGACACCTGGCCGTTACCAGCACAATCCTGAGCACTACAAGACTATTCTTGGGCGTCATTCACCCTTATTCAGTTATAATTCAACTGTCTTATTGAACAGGACCACTTGTGCCTTGTAGAACTCTAACATCGCAAAACATGATTACATACAGATAAAATTAGCTATCTTTCTTTTCTATAAACCGAACATTCTTTACCAACAACACTTCAAAACATCCTAGTATTTCTTCACATCTATGAAGCACCATAACCTTTATCAGAATTTTTCCAACATACTTGGAGACAGAACCAACATAGCACACAATAGTGCAATCAGTTAATCAATAACAACATCCCTAACTTGGATCGGAGCCATACATCAAAGCACTTTTAGCCACTCATAGCATTCATACTCAAATGATGCCACAATGTTATAGTGAGATTAAACTTAAGTCATTTACAAGCTTCGGCGGAGACTCGAATCGTCAGAAATCTTAACTCTTTTGCAATTCTTATATTTATACACACTCAATAGTTAAGCCTATTCTTTAGGTGATAAAATCTTTTCTAAGTCCCAAATTTTCCAAAAAATTTCGATAGAGTTTCCTTTGTAAGTTGGCCTATCCACCTGCCATAGAATCACCAAAACTATCCTGACAATACATTCGCAACTTGACAAGACATCACAATGCATATCAACAACATAAATCTCAATACTACAGAAATTATATTATCAAAATTAGTACATGAACATGCGCTGCACTAGCTCAAATCATAACATATGTCGAATACCTTTCACCACAATACTCATAGCACAACCAATTCAGTCTTCTTGAGTCTGAACTCATACTACCCACGTAGTGCACTTTACATTTCCACTGAGAGGCATGAACATATTCAGCACGCCTATAGCTAGATGATATTCAACGGATCACAACAAGAGTCGAACACCTAATAGCTCACCCATTATCAAACCGCCATTCCCACAATTAGAGACAATACTAATCGTATGAATTTCATAATATCGGCTCGCGAAATTAGCACCTTGTTGCCCAAGCCATAGACAAAGATCCGGCCTCAAGTCCTCCAGACTAGCCCAACATGAACTCATAGGGATTATATCTCGCTCGAGAAATCATAAGCCATCAAGGCAAATTTATCACTAAGCACTCGAGTGCACTCACAGACGTGTAGAAGGAATTTCAAGAATTACATCTCAAGCTGAATCAAGTACACACGATAAGAATTTCAAGAATTTGAAGCTTTCCTAAAAGGTATGCAGCCTCCCGAGGATAAGTACAGGCGTCCCCGTACCGATCCACAAAACTCTACTAAACCAGCTCATGACTCGCGAGACCTGTTAACCTAGGCTTTGATACCAACTTGTCACAACCCAAACCCCAGTCGTGATGGCGCCCAACACATTGCTAGGCAAGCCTGATCATCTTATCCATTTAAACCAGCCAAGTATAATTAATACTAATTAATCGGTGTGATTAGCCTGTTTTCATAACAAATCAAGAAGTGTAGAAATGAAATACAAGAACACAGTCCCAACCAAATCGTGGTGTCACAAGTCCGAGCCTCTACAAATGAGATCTACTACAAAATCAAGTCTAACCAGAATGGAGACAACAAAATGATAAAAAGGAAGAGGTCAGGTACTGCGGACGTCGGCAGCTACCTCGAAGTCTCCACGGAATGGGGATAATAAAGCAATTGCGATAGCTCAACTGCCCTCCTGAACCTGTATATCTGCACAAAAAGTGCAGGGGAGTGGGGTGAGTATATTTCAACTCAGTGAGTAACAATAATAAACAATAACTGAAAATAAGAACTCCGGTACTATCACTAAACAGTTCTAAGGCAACCCCACAGGTAAGTCATCACTACGATGAATACTCTCATCTCCAGTCCACATATATCTCAACAAGGTCCCACACTGACCAAATCCTCACTCGTACCGCTATGGTGTACTGCCAACTCAATGTATGTAAATATATACATATGTCTATAATGTATAAGTATTTAAGTACATATATGGATATGTATAAGTATAATGCTGGGCGTGCAGCCCGCTCCAATACATATAATGTTGTGGTGCGCAGCCCACTCCATTTAACGTTGACGGCGCTCACTGGGGGTGTATACAAACTTCGGAGGGGCTCCCTGGGCCCAAGCGCTATGATATTGCGGCGTGCAGCCCAATCCACACATATATTACTGTGGTGTGCAGTCCAATCCAATACATATATACATATATAACTATACTACTACGGCGTGCAGCCCGATCCCATAATATACTCCAGCGCTCACTGAGAATGTGTGCAGACTCAGACTCCGAAAGGGCTCCTACAACCCAAGCGCAATAATACTGTGGCGTACAGTCCGTCCCACTGGTATATATTACTGCGGCGTGAAGTCCGATCCACATATACATCACTTCGGCGTGCAGTCCAATCCAATGCAGGTATATACATATAATACCTCACAATGGGTCCTCGACCCTGTCCCAGTCAGTATAGAATTGGCCTTTCAGGCCCACTCAGCTAAATTAGGGAATTTCCACCCTAAGTAGTCTATCTCTCACAGTACACATCTAGTACTGGCCCACGATATGCTATACAGCTAATTTTACGGCTGAATGTAAGTTTCCCACATGCTATAGGGGTCACCTAGCTCTATAGGTCCCCTAATACTCTACAGATCGGCACAAGGCCCCAAACATGGCTACTAGCCCAATTACATAGTTATAATCTCATTCTCAGTCACAATACACAATACACTATTAGTCGGAAAGGACCAAGTCCAATTCGCCAATCACAATGTCACCACGCACATCACATGACGCGTGTCTCATATCAACATAGCATAGTAAAGTGCAAGTACAGGGTTTCAAACCCTCAGTACATTATTTACTATGACCACTCACCTCGATCCGGTAGAAGCCTTAGTCCGCCTTGCGCTCGCCTCGCAATTCAATCACCTTGGATGCCGAATCTGCTCAAAATCAATGAGAATACATCAATATAGGCTAATTAGACACAACCCATTCGAAATAACTCAATTTGCACCAAAACCCACAAAGTTGTCAAAATACGACTTTTGGTACACTTCTCGAAAAATTACGAAAGTTATATTTTCGGAATCCTTATCTTGACACGAGTCCATACATATAAAGTTTGCCAAAATTGGACTCCGTTTGTCCATTCAAATTAATATTGTACCATAATCCATGCCTAGGGCAAAAATTCCCCATTAATCCTCCCATTTAGACTGAAATAATTGAAGATTCTAAGATAAAATCGCGTATTTAGACCATAGAACTTACCTCCAATGTTTACCCGATGAAATCCCCTCTTGAAGCTCTCCAAAATCATCCAAATGAAATGAAATCAATGAAAGAAATAACCCAATTTCGTGTAATAAAGAATCTGCCCATGCTTCGTCGGGTTGTACCCTGCACCTGCGCTATACAAGTTGTACATCCTATTGCTCCAGCAGTCATTTTCTGTCGATTACAACTTCTAGTACAGATGTCCAAATTACGAGTTCATTAACTTTCTGGAAACTAGACACGAAGGTCTATAACTTTTGTGTTTTGCACTTTTTGTGATTCCTTATAGATTACAAGATATCAGTTCTCACAGTAGCCGAAAACTACTGAAAATCTGCTGCAATTTAGTGCAGCAATGAGCTGCTCACTTTGGCTCTAAATGGTCCGTTTGGACCCCCGAATTCATCACGAGGCCCCCGGGACCTGAACGAAAACACCAACATTCTCCATAACACGATACAAACTTGTTCCAATCATAAAAACATGTTCTTAAACACGGAAAACATCGAATCCAAGCAAATTCAAGCCTAAGTTTTCATTTAAACTTCCGCAACCAACATTCGATCAAAAACCCGACCAAACGACCTCCGAATGACCTGAAATTTTGCAGACACGTCCAAAATCACCTAACGGAGCTACTGCAACTGTCGGAATTCCATTCCGACTCTCGGATCAAAATCTCACCTATCGATCGGATTCCGCCAAAATTCCAACTTCGCCAAAATAGGCTAACTTTTTCACCGGACCTCCAAAATTACTTTCCTAAGTCTTAAATCATCCCCCGAAATTAACCGAATCATCGGAATTCAGTTCCGAGCCCTCCAACTCATAAGTCAACATTGAGTTGACTTTTCCAACTTAAGCTTTCCTTAAAGAGATTAATTGTCTCATTTCCTACCAAAATCGATCCGAATTGACTCAAAGTTTGCACACAAGTCACACTCGACATTACGGACTTGCAACAACTTTCGGAATCGCATTCCGACCCCGATATCAAAATTTTCACTTCCGGTCGAATTTTCTCATAAACCTTCAAATTCCTATATTTAGCCAAATGACTTCAAAATGTCCTCCGGACACCCGAATTCACTTCCGATCACATTCCCAACTCCAAAAATCACCATATGGATCTATTCCCAGACTCGAAATCCCAAACGGACATCTATAACTCTAAAATGCCTTCCAACCCAAATTTATGAAATCCTTCTGAAATACTAACTTCCACCATATATGCCGAAATGATCACGGGTTATCAAAAACCAAATCCGGAGATACGTCCAAGTTTAAAATCATCATACGAGCATGCTGGAACTTTCAGATCCAAATTCCGAGGTCATTTACTCAAAATTCCAATCGTAGTTCATTTCTTCAACTTTAAGCTTTCAAAATGAGAATTTCCATTTAGATTTGACTCCAAACTTCCTGAATTTTAATTATGACCATACACACAAGTCAATATACCTGAGATGAAGTTGTTCATGGCATCAATCTACTGAATGACGCGCCAGAGCTCAAAACGATCGTTCGGGTGGTTACACTTTTATCCTTTGAAACTCCATGCAAAGCCCCCGTCCCTTTCCTCTCCTTTTAGGATTAGAAGTACTAATAACCCAGGACTGATAGGTTGGGATGGGTACTAGCATGCAATAAGTAAAACAAGACTAATCGTGTTTTAATACCTTAATGGGGTGGGAAGGGTAGAATATGGATATGATGATCGGTGCGTTAATATCTCGTGTAAAAATGATTGCTGGGTATTGCACCAAAGTGATCCGTATAATACTTAAACCTAGAACCCCCTTTCTCCTTCTTTATTTATTGATGTTTTGTCTTAGATTAATGTTTTCCTTCAACTAAGCTTCCTCTTTTCAAAATAACTTGTGTCCTTTTTTCTTTCAAGATTTTCAACTTTTTTATACTTCCTATGCGCAAACTTTTCTTGTTATTCCTATTCTTCTTAAATTCATAATTAAGCATAGTCGGGAACCACACTAGTGGATCTTGAGGGGTGCCTAACACCTTCCCCTCGAGATAATCTCAAGCCCTTACCCAAACTCTAGTTTTCTTTCGAAAACTTCTTTTTTTCTTTTAAAGTGTCCTATGCACTATAATCATTAGGTGGTGACTCTCCAAAATCTATAACCCAATTCCTCAAAAAGGGAATAGAAGAGTCATTTCATCCATAATGTCCCACTTTCCGCCTTAGAAAATGGCGGCATCAACATCATGGCGACTCTACTGGGGATTTCTTTAAGGCTTCTACCACTACATGTTTTTGTCGCTTTATTGCTTCCTTAATTGCATTTAATTTCTCACTTTAACTGTTTCATCAAAAATACTAACTTGGTTCTTCATCTTTTTCTTTGCTTATAATTTCTTCTTTTACATCCTTATTATTTCAATTCCGTTGTAATTTCCGAGTATTTATTGTAATCTTTATGAACGTGAAAATACATGTAATTTGATTCATTATTATAACTACATTCCTCAACATCATATTCCATTTGTACCTAAACAAAGCCTATAGCAACTCATATAATGAGTGGTTGCGCCATTCCAATATTGTAAAGATAGTGTCGCCATATTTTCAAGGCAAACACAACAGCTGCAAGCTCCAAATCATGCGTCGGATAATTCTTCTCATGGTTCTTGAGTTGCCCGGAAGAAGCTATGACCTTCCCATGCTGCATCAATACACACCCCAAACCGACTCTGGAGGCATCACAATAAACTATAAATCCCTTTGTGCCTTCTGGGAAAGCCAATACTGGTGCCGAGGTCAATCTTGACTTCAACTCTTGGAAACTTTTCTCGCATGCATCGGACCACTGGAACTTAACTGCCTTCTGCGTCAGTTTTGTTAATGGGGAAGCGAGGGTTGAGAATACCTCTACAAACCTCCGATAGTATCCTGCCAATCCCAAGAAGCTACGAATCCTTGTTGGGGTCGTGGGTCTAGGCCAATCTTTCACTGCCGCAATCTTCTGATGATCCACCTGAATTCCCTTACTGGAAATAAAATGCCCTAGAAAGGCTACGGACTCCAACCAAAACTCACATTTTGAGAATTTGGCATACAATTGATGCTGAAGAAGGGTCTGCAATGCTGCTCTGAGGTGAACGGCATGATCTTCCCCGCTCCGAGAGTAGATGAGGATGTCGTCAATGAATACAATCACAAAGGAATCTAGGAATGGCTTGAATACCCAATTCATAAGGTCCATGAAAGCTGTTGGGGCATTGGTTAGCCCAAAAGACATGACCAACTCGAAGTGACCATAACGAGTTCTGAAGGCGGTCTTAGGAATATCCTGCTCCCTGATTTTCAACTGGTGGTACCCAGACCGTAAATCAATCTTTGAGAAGAACTTTGCTCCCTGCAGTTGGTCAAACAGATCATCCACTCGAGGCAAAGGATATTTATTCTTGATGGTGACTTTGTTGAGCTGCCGATAATCAATACACATTCGAAGTGACTCATCCTTCTTTTTTACAAAAAGAACCGGAGCACCCCACGGCGACACACTCGGTCGTATGAACCCTTTCTCTAATAAATCCCTCAGCTGCTCCTTTAACTCCCTTAACTCTGCTGGCGCCATTCTATACGGTGGAATGGATATTGGCTGGGTATCTGGCAATACATCGATCCCAAAATCAATTTCCCTATCCGGTGGGATGCCTGGAAGCTCATCCGGAAATACTTCAGGAAATTCATTCACAATTGGCACGGACTCGAGGGTAGGCACCTCTGAGGTGATGTCCGTCACCCGAACCAAGTGATAGATACACCCCTTCTTAATCATCTTCGAAGCCTTAAGGTAGGAAATAAACCTACCCCTTGGCACTACACCATTTCCTCTCTATCCAATAACTGGCTCATTAGGGAACTCGAGCCTCATAACTATCGTCCGACAGTCAAGCTTGGCAAAGCATGAATATAGCCAATCCATCCCCATAATTACATCAAAGTCAACCATCCCAAGCTCAATAAGATCGGCTGTGGTATCACGACCACTCACCGTGACAAGGCAATTTCTATAGACTCCTGAGGCTGTAATAGAATCACCAACCGGAGTCGACACAGAGAACGACTCATGAAGCTGTTCGGGTTCTATCCCAAAACTTGAAGCAATGAATGGAGTAACATAAGACAAGGAGGACCCCGGATCAATAAGGGCATAGCAATCAATAGTCCGAACAGACAGGATACCTGTAACAATATCTGGAGAAGCCTCAGCATTTTGGCGGCCACTCAATGCATAGAATCAGCTAGGTCCACCCCTACCATGAGCTCCACCCCTAGCCGCACCACGCCTTGCTGATGCTGGAGTACGCGCTGATGATGTAGCAGCCGAAGAACCGGATGACTGAGCAGATCACCTACCTATACCCTGACGGGGTGCACGGCAATCCCGCTGAATGTGACCTCTCACCCCGCACCCGAAGCACACCGGGATGTCAAGGTAGCAAGTCTCTCTATGAAATCTCCCACACTTGGGGCATGTAGGTCTCCCCTGGTGCTGGGATCTCACCCCAGGACGACCAGACTGACGAGACCTCCTGCTATCTGAACCGGGTCTCGAGTAACTGCCCTGCTGATGACTGTGTAGATGACGGTGCACTCCCGGAAGACTGAGCATATGACTGGGATGGCCCTGATGACCCTCTCCCTGGAAGTGATCTCCCTGAATGACCCATTGACCGGGCCCTGCTGCTACTTTCTCCTTCTGCACGAATCTTCAATTTCCTGGCCTCTGTGGCCTGAGCAAACCCCACGATCCTCCCATAGTTCATGTTTGAGTGTAAAGCTACTGTGGCGGCCTCATTCACTACCAAATGGCTAAGGCCCTAAACAAAGCGTCGAACCCGGGCATCCATGGTCGACACTAAATGAGGAGCGTACTTGGACAACCTTACGAACTCCATGTGATACTCCCAAACACTCATACTGCCCTGTTTGAGGACCTCGAACTCCGTGGCACGGGCTGCCATCACCTCGGGAGGCAAGAAGTGGTCCATAAATGCATCTACGAACTCATCCCATCTGGCCGGAGGGCTCCCTTCTTCACGGGAATCCTCCCACATCTCGAACCATGAACGTGCCGCTCCGTTCAGCCTGTAAGAGGCCAACTCTACCCCCTCTATATCTGTAGCCTTCATCACTCTGAGGGTCTTGTATATCTCATCAAGGAAATCCTGTGGGTCGGCCTTTGGATCGGTGCATGAGAATTCTAGAAGGGCCAACCGCAAGAACTGGTGGACTCTGGAGCTGGAATCTCCCTGTCCGCTTGAGGATGCAGGGGCATCATGGGATCTCTGGGCCTGGGTGGCCACTAACTATGTTAACATATGAATGGCTCCCCTAAGTTCCTCATTAGAGATACCGGAGCCCGAAGCGGGAACTGTATCTGAGTCAGGAACACTGGAAAGAGGAATGGTGGCATCCTCTGCCGCAGTTGGAATAGGGACACTTAGGTTTTGAACAGGTGGCCCAGGCAAATTCAGGATTGGTGGGTCATTCTCACCCACGGCATCGGGTATATTATTAGCAGCCGCACTTGGACCGGCATTGGCCCCAAGGCCGAGTCTAGCCTTCTTCTTAGGTGCCATATTCTGAAAATTTTGGAACAAGGCGCGAATTAGACATAGATATTTCCACATTGCACTTTACTGCACGATATAGATTAACAAAGAAATAGGTATATTCCTAAATGCCCGTGTAGCCCCCAACTTATCTGATGTGGTCGACAACACACCGATAAGAAGGGCACTACTAGACACGGTTCCGAGACATCCTAGGACACTTTAAAACCTTAGGCTCTGATACCAAGTTTGTCACGCCCCAAATTGGGGAACATGACCGGCGCTTGACCGGGTTGCCCAAGTCAAGCGGACCTGGGTGCCTTTCATTCCCGCGCGTTACCCCTGTGTTGATTATTCTTCATTAACCAAATATCTTACAAATCATAAATGACTTCACTATAAACAAACAAAACCATACGAGTGATTCATTAACAAGTTTCCAGTTTTTACAACGCCTGTCATAACATAATATATACATAAGACTGGAATCCCACAATTTACATGTCTACAGAGCCTCTAGGATACAAAAGGGAATACAATATTTGCCGGTAAGAAGGCTCCAGGCTATACCTTGCAAAACCAAAATAAAGTTTAAACAAAAGTGGCGTGAACCACACAGGGCCCCGAGGAAGAAAGGGGCTCACCAAAACGGGCAGTGGAAGGTGAAGGATACTACTGCCGATGAGCTGAAGTGCCTGCTACTGATCCACCTACAATCATAACACGAATGTAGCATCCCCGGCAAAAGGGACGTCAGTACACTTGAATTGTACTGGTATGTATGGACAAACTTTGTCCCAAGTAAACTCAAGCCATTAAACAATGATCACGATGACAAGACAGCCAATAGATTACATCAAGAAATCAATTAAGCTAACTAACTGTGATTCCCACCTTTTACTAATTTTAGATAAGCCTCAACACAAGCACGTTCAAGGTCAACGAATAGAACAACAACCAATCAACCATATAAATTGCAAGTAGTCAAACATAGGGGCAATCAGTGCCCCCCCAGGTTGCAAACTCTCCTGCTGTCTCCTTTCACAATTTCATATCAATAATTTTGTGTCAATTTCATTTGAGATTTCGATCGTTTTCCATCCTTATTACCTCGTCCACCCTTATCACCCCAACCCACACCTTATTTCTTCATGTTGCAGCGTACAACCCGATCCCACCATACAGTTTTCAAACACAACAATCACAAACAGCAGATAAGGTACTACACACAATTACAACAAGTTCAAATAAGCAACTTACACATTGGTTCATGTTCTCAATTACTTCTCAAACCAATATCACAACCAAGTTACAAGTTTTCCAAAACCGATAATGTTCATACTGTTATGTTCAATAACTTACCACACCTCAAGTGTTTCGTTTCTTTTCCACAAGGTACCATATATGCCATCATAACCATTATTCACAATTCTTTTACCAAATTCAACTCTCATTTATCTTTCGGCTCAAATCTCATATTACATCACTCATAGTTCAACAACAACTTTGAATATCCAACACAACATACAAGAATTTCACACAATTTGGCAATTTAACTCGAACCAAACAAATTTCACACATATAGGCGATTTCACAAGAATCAAAATTAGCCATACATACCTGGTATCAAGTTTTCTTCTGTTAACTTCCTACTTTATGCTTACCCAAGCTATCCTATCTTTGGCGACCTTGTTTTGCAGACTCTTACGCCTATTCACTTCCTCTTTACTAAGGAAACAAGTTTAATAATCATGCATGAGTGCAAAAATCCATTTTCAAAAGCTATTACATGCAACCCTCTTCATACCCATTTTAAAAACTGAAAATTAGAGGAAAAATAGTTAGGGTTTTTACCTTGTAAAGATTGGGGAAGTTGAATCTTGGCCCTAGAATCCTTTGGACTTAATGGTTGGAACAATCTTTGAAGATGAAGAACTTCTCTCTCTAAAACCCCTCTCTTCCCTCTCTAATTTTGGTAAGATGATATGATAAAATGAAGGAGAAAGGTGTTATTTTAAAGAAGAGGTTGGGTTGAAATTTATAAAATTCCTGGGCCGGGTCAATTCTGCGGTCGCATCTGAGATCGCAGAATCAATATGCGGTCCGCATAGTGACCGCGGAATTGCCTCAAAATTTACACAAGTTCTGATACGGAATGCGACCAAAATGTAGTCCGCATTCTTGATCTGCGGTCGCATAGTGCACCGCAGATTTTCCACCCCAAAACCTTCGAGAATTTATGCGGTAGATCTGCGGTCCGCAGATCCGTTATGCGATAGCATATCGACTGCATTCTCAACACCAAATTTTGCAAACCTATTGTTAAGCTCTACGGCAAGAATGCGGTCCGCATAGCAGATCTGCGGTGGCATTCCTGACCGCAGAATCGATACTTTTCTGGAAAAATTGACTCTTTACATTTTCGAAACTGAAATCACTACTAAGGGTCCGAACCGTGGCGAGCAAGCTCGCCGTGAAGAATTCTACGCATTCCTAACATATTATTCGGACCATGGCACCACGGCTACTAGGTTTCATGCATAAAAATTTTTACGGGGCCTTATACCTAAGAAGCCAGCACTTACCCTCAATCCCACTATTGTTCAGATCCAGCCCTCTGAGGGCGATGTGGTAAATGTGTCTGTACCACTAGAGTTTGAAGCACCTCCTACAAAGGCGCCAAAACCGATTGAGGTTGAGTTCGGGATTCCAAAGGCACCTGCACCATTTGAAGTCACTGTGTTACCTCACCGGATGCTAATTTTTGTTTCTATGACAGATGTGACACCGTTCAAGTCAAATGCCATACATTGGGACTACACATCTGAGGCTAGAAGGAAAGGAAAAACATTTATTAGAGAAGCAACCGTCGTGTATGGCATGACCAGGACAAGCAGGGTATACACCCTAGAACATTTGGCCGAGTCTAGAAAGCAAGCCTCTGGACGAAATGTAGAAACAGGACCCGATGACCTTTGGAGGAAGATACATGCCAAAGAGTACTCAGTCGTTGAGCAACTAAACAAAACACTAGCACAAATTTCTATTCTAGCTCTACTGAAAAGCTCTGAGGCACATAAAAATGCCTTAATGAAAATATTGAGTGAAGCTTATGTTCCCAACAACATAACAGGAGGCAAAATGGCAAATATGGTGGGGCAGGTGTTGGAAAGCCACAAGATCACCTTCCACAAGGATGAGTTACAACCAGAAGGGCCTAGTCACAACAAGGCATTGCACATCACTGCGCAATGTGAAGATTATTTTATCACCAGGATCTTAGTCGATGGGTGATCCAACCTTAACATTTGTCCGTTAATAACTCTCAGGATATTGGAAAAAGTACTTGTAGACATGTAATTTTTTACCCTCCCCGAAATTTCACCTGTTTTAGCGTATAATATTTAATTTAGGTTTCATATAGTTATTTCCACTAATTTTAACTATTTTACATTATTTTTATCACAAAATTAAAAAATACAAAAATAGTTTCATTTTTTTCTATTTAATTCAGTATTAGTTATTTTTTGGAAGATGTTTTACTTGTAACCTATTTTAATCCTAATATAATCCTTGAAAATACCAAAAATTGTTCCAACTTTAATTGTTAGTTTTATTTTAAGACTAATAGTTTATCAAAATTAATGTAAAGTTTTACAAGTATTTAGTTTTAATTTTAATTTTTCAGTCCATTTTGACCCAATTTTACATACTTCCCAACCCTTAACCCTTCTTCTTCCTTCATAAAACACCTACACAAAAAAAAAACCCTAGACACCCTTAATAGAGATAGCCGCCGCCCACCACCTGGAATCCGCTAGCCACCACCGTCCAAAACACCAAAACCCCCACATCTCGTCCTCTTCTTCTTCATGCCATCACAAATGACCAGCCTTCACTCCATCTCACTCGCTAGCGCACAGCTCCCCACCCCCTTTCGCCGTTGCCCTCCTCTATAGCCGGCGACTCCTCGCCAACCATAGACACCCTCTGGCCGCACCAACCCTCAACGACCACAACTCCGGTGAGCTCGCCGGAAAACACAACAACCACAACCAGTCGTGCCTCCAAGCATCCAGCGACGACCACCCTTCTCCCTTAACAAAACCAGCAGTGGCTACTGCTTCTTCGACCCCTTTTGTTTCATCTCCAGCCTCAACCACTGTCCATACCCAGCAGCGCCAGAGATTCAAAAATATCCACGCCCTCATCAAAAACCGGCGACCCTTCAGCTCCTTCATCAAGATCGCCCGTGATCCATCAATAACCTTCAACCATGATGCACACACATGCATAATATCAAAAATCAGAGGCAGGGAGCGAGAGGGCATGCGGGACAGAATTTGGGAATGAAGGGACAAAATAATTTGAAATTAATTCATAATTCAAGCTTCATTTCATTTTCAAAAATCAGAAAACAAAATAA
Organism: Nicotiana noctiflora; assembly: GCA_032618575.1. Lineage (NCBI taxonomy): Eukaryota > Viridiplantae > Streptophyta > Magnoliopsida > Solanales > Solanaceae > Nicotiana > Nicotiana noctiflora. The sequence continues at coordinate 137,304 of JASVEL010010457.1, read as the reverse complement.
ACAAATGGTTCCATTCTTTTCCTCAATTTTGCCTGAAATGGTGTTCGTTTGATTGAACCGTAGTTGTTTCGAGTTTATCATTGTTGGTCATCATTCGAGTGTTCTGGTTCGGATTTGCTATTTTTATCCGGATATTTGGTCGATATTCGTTGTTCCAGATTCGTTGCTCACTCAATTTTGCTCTACTATGCTGCTATAATTGCTCGAATTTCTATATTAAAAAAGTAATTTCAGGTTCATCCCTCCTTCTCGTTCTTATATTTTTGTTTGATCTCTATGGTGACTTTTGATTGTCTGTTTCATTGATTTGGTATTCTGCAGTTTGTGTGGGATTTGTGCTCAATATTAAGTTAACTCCCTAAAAATGATTGTGCATTATTCTAATTCATGTGAAGCTTCTGCTATGCCAATACGCATATTCATTTTCATAGAAAGTTGATTGGAGGGCACTACCTTTGCTAAATATTTCATATGTTGTAGGAGTTGGATTTGGTATAAATTAATGAAATCAAGAACTAAAAGAAATTGAGCATGATATAAACTTAGTTTTCTTAGCTTCGTCGTATTTGTATTTTATTACATTTATCAATAGGTGCATGCTTAGGGTGATCACACCTAGGTAGGCAAAATTTTGGATTTTTGTTAATTTCAAGGCGAGAGTTCGCCCCCGTAGATAAATTTATTCAGGGAATGCTCTGAAGAGTCTGTATATATTATTATCCGGGTTATGCTCCGAAGAATTATGTAAATATTTTGAAAGCCTTGACAAGCGTAGTGAAGAAGTCGTAGTATTGATTAGCTTAGGATTTTTCTTTTCTTTTCCTTTTCATTTTCTTTTATTAGGTGGGGATGACCTTGAGCCTTTTTGATTATTTATTTTCTTTTATGTGTTTTTATTGCCTCAATTCGAACATTTTAAAAGCCAACTTGATCGAGTGGGCAGCCATGACATGGGGAGTGCCTAACATCTTCTTCCCGAGTCAAATGAACCCCCTTACCCTTATCTCTGGTGCGGACATATGTTTTGGAGTCCAAAGTGTTCTAAAAGGAAAATCATTTTAAAAAAATGGTGGCCTGGCACACCGAAATCAATGTCAGGTGGCGACTCTGAGTTAATCCTTTTGAAACATAATTTTTATCACTTTTCTAATTGAAAATCCTTTCCAAGCTTTTTACTACATATTTTTATTAACTTAAGAGGGTTTAGTGGAATGGTTTGGTAAAAAAGGGGTGTGACATCTCTGTAGACTCTGTTGGGGAACATTGCGGGTTTGAGCTAGTACTTGATTTTGTTGGCTTTTAGAATATTTGATTGAGTTTTTTGTGCTTTTTCATTAGCTTATTTGATTTTTATTATGTTTTTATATTTTGTTATTTGCTAGTTGCTTATTTGTTTACAGTTTTTGCTTTTTGTGTTTACTATTTTATAACTGTCATCATATGCATTACTCGGTCAATTCTTTCTGAAATAAGTCTCGGAGCACGCGTCGCGTGCACGATCTCGTTGTTGAGTCATCCTTAATTTAGGAGGGAGGGGCCGTCGGTTGTATGGAGTGGGTGGAAAGCTTGAGCAGCAACTATCGACCATACGTTTCCCCGAATCGCCTTGTTAGTGAACCCCCAAACTTAGGTCAGCCTTTAGGTCATTTTATTTGCATCATGTCATATAGACCTAGCAGGGATCGGTCCGAGGTACCCTGTCCCTTTGTAGGGAACTTGTCCAAATTTGGTCAAAATGGGCCCGTGGCCCAAAATGACATGCAATCATCATATGTGCTAAATGTCGCATCTTTAAGGGTAAAAAGGTCATTTAGCGAACCGATATTTGGGAAAGAAGGGTGAAAAAATTAAGAAAATAGGCCCGGTTACATTTTTCTTTCACAACTTTTTCAAGAAAAAATCCAAAAAAAAAAGAAAAAAAAAAGAAAATCCAAAAAGATTTTACACTTTTCCATTATTTTCAAAAAATTCCAAAAAAATTGAAAATGAAAAATACAAAAAAGATTTTACACTTTTCCATCTTTTTCCAAAAATTCAAAAAAATTGAAAATAAAAATCTAAAAAGATTTTACATTTTTCATCATTTTTCAAAAGGACAAAATATAGCTCTTTTCAAATTAATTGCGTCTTTCCGAACTACGCGATCCTGATTCTCGTCTCTTGGGGCGTATATGTAGGCAACCCACATAGGGTCCAGTCATCCTAGTAAATCCTAGGTTCTTGGCTTCGCGGGGTCTTAGTCAAATCTTGCATGTTTAGCCACTTTTGGCCACATCGTCCATTCTTGCAAAATGGGGTCATTTTCGCAAAAGTGGTTCATTACTCATATATTAGGATTTTGAGTGTACAACTAGGTGTCATATTAATTTAAGGTCCTTCCTTTTTGAGTTTGCATCTTTATCCACTTTTGGCCATATCGGCCACTTTTGCAAAATGAGTTATTTCTTCAAATTAATATTTGGGCCATGATCATTGAGAGTTAAATCCATATAACCATTAGTATGGTAGTTTCATATAAGAGTAGTCACCTTTTGAGTTTGCACTAATAGCCACCATTGGCCATATAGGTTAATTTTCAAAAATAGCTCAATCGTGTCTTGCATGTGTCCTATAGAAGGTGTCGTGGTGTCACTTAATGTCTTAAGCCACTGATTCACTTGATCTTACTTTTTCCATTCAGGTATGGAGCAATTTGCTAGAGTTTGAGCATGACAAATATCACAGGACCATTCTAGTCAAGACTATTACATGCACGAGCTGCTTGAGAATTTTTATTTTATTTTATTTATTTATTTATTTATTAGTCTATCTTATGTTGTTTTTAAAATTTTAGTCTTGTACAGTAGTATCAAGTCTATCAGTCTAGTTAAGATTGTCTAGTATTTTATTATAGTACTTCTTGTTTTGTATTTGAAAAACCAAAAAAAAATAATTATAAATGAAAATCCAAAAAGATTTTATTCTTATTATATTTTATCCATTACTTTTCAAGAACTACGCTTGATCTGATTCATGAGGGGCATGATACGTAGGCAACCTACATAGGGTTCGATCGAGTCATTTTTTTTTGAAAACTAAAAAAAAGAAAGGAATAAAAAAGAAAAAGAAAAAAAGAGAATGAATTGTGGATGTGAGAAGGAGATGAAAGAAAAGAGTTACAATTAAAGAGAAAGGGAAAGGAAGGAAAATGAACAATCCAAGAATTGCTGGAAAAGAAAGAAAAAGAAGGTTGAAGTGGACCATATTGGGAAGATATCAAATGACCTTCTGACCCTCGAAGCCATTTTAGAACCATTGATTTTTGCTAGGGCATTGCACGTAATGTGATATTTTTATATGATAAATGGTCTAACGCTAACGTGTTGGGTTTGTTTTGTTCCTCTTTGTTACTTTCATTGTTACATACAGAGGGTGGTTAGTTTGTGGCACTTCAGCAATTCATCCGTAAAACGCAAGGTCAAAGGGCAAGGTACCCATGGCTAGCAAAGACTTAGACACAAGATTTGTTAACCCGTCGAGGGAGTTTGTGGAGTTGGAGTCTAAATTGAAAGATAAGGTCCAAAGGTTGAAACAACAGATGGCGAAAATGTATCAAGCCTAGATTAAGGGACATCCTCCACCTTCATTCCCTACCAACTATATAGAAAACCATGCCTCTATTCCACCACTATCACAAGTCCAGGTTCCTACTACCGTTGACCTTTCTGCTCAACATGCACCAGGCTTTACCCCTTACCACAATTACCCTGGCACTTCCTCCCAAATTTTCCATGCTCCACCAGCCAAGACAACCTTATACCTTGCTCCGACATCTGCTCAAATTTTTATTGCTCCACCACCAGCTACTCTTCCTCGATCCTCTTGCGAGACTTTGTTCGAAGTCCCCGATGCCCAAGGAAAGAGACCCAAGGAAAGTTTTAGGGAGTTTTGGTTCAGATGGAACGAACAAGTTGCTGGGATCAATTTTATGATTGACAGAAAAGATGTTGTCGAGCCCAACCAACGATAGGATCCAATGGGCATCCCTACTAAATGCTTTCAGCCTCGGTATAAATATCCTTGTACTCCAAATAATCCTCCCCAATGCTACTTTCCTCCACAGAATCCCCAAAGTCATACCTCACTTCTGCAGTACTTTATCCACAATGCACCGTCATATGCTCTACACTCACAAAATTTGCAACAGCATGCACCGCCTACACAGAAGTCTTGCCCACCTATACAAGCATATCAACCCCTACCCAAACGAGGTTCCAACCAAGGACGGAGTACAAAATGAGAAGGCAACAACAAAGAGAAAGGTCTTCCACTCCAATCAGAGAATCATACACAAGCTTGTTTGAAAAGTTAAAACAGTCTGGCCTGATTGAGCCGCTCCTCGGCTATACTCTAGACCCATATGCAAAAGGTTTTGATCCTACTGTGCGGTGCATGTACCACTCTAAAGTCCAAGGGCATAGCATTGAAGATTATCGTGTTTTGAAAGAGGAGATAGAAAGAATGATTCAAGAAAGGATAATTGCGGTCCAGGATAGTGACACCCAAGACATTGCACAGAATACTTTACCTGCACATGATGATGCAAGCTTCGTGGGAAATATGCTTGGTGACATGGAGTATGAAAATCCTCTTGGGAAGTTACTGACTAAAGTAAATGATATTGAAATTGGCGAAGGTCTCGGTAATTTTGTTGTGCAATCTAGTGGCTAATATGTTAAGCTTGGTAATTAGAAAGACACTCCTTTCTTGGTTGGCCAGGGAGGAGTTTTGGTGGTTTATTTTATTGTCATTTCTGCTTGTCTGGGTTATTTCAGGGTTGTAATCCAGAAATTATCTTGTGGCACAAACTCCTCTTCTTCTCATTTTGTCTAGTTTGATTAGTTGTAGTAACTCGTCTAATGTTCTTTAGGATTTTTCCAAGGTTGCAACCCATGTCTGTTTTGCTTGTTTTGTTCAAACCCTTTTCACCATCTGTCTAATGCAATCTCATGTTTTCTGTTAGTTTTGGTCAGTTTTTGTTTAGGTTACTTTTTCTCTTATAGTTCTCTCCGTCCTAACTTAAGTGACATGACATGAACGCATAATTCTCAGCCTGATCTTGAAAGCTAGTTTGATCGTGAAGCAATGACACATTTTTTAACATGTCAAAAGAGGCATTTGAGGAAATAAGTAAAGATTCACGCATTTTGAGATAAACTAAAGTTTGAATTGAGTGAAAATGAGGCAGTAAGTCGGGAAATCAAGAGTTTGATAAGAGCATACAACAAAGAAATGTTTCTCAAGCAGTTTGAGGTAAATCAGTCAGTGTTGAAATACATTCTCCTACATCAAGGTAAGGTTGAATCAATTTTGCTCTGAATTGGCAAGGATCATTTATTGGGACAAAGGTATTTCCTTTCGGCACTTTCCATTTGTGATGATGACATCAATAGATACTGTGCATGATTTCTTTACTTATCATCAATTGCACGCGTGTACTTGGCATTCTCAAAGTTTGGTATGACGAAGGCTTTTTATTCTGCTACCCAAATACTTTTATCCTTCGCTACCCATTTTGAGCCATAATATTTTGTTTCGTACCCCTCTTTTGGAATCAGAAATAGAGTCAGGACCTAGAAAATAAAATAAAAAGAAAAAGAAAAAAAAGGAAAAGACAAAAATAAAAAATAAAAGACAAAAAAAAAAGAAGAAAGAAAAAGAGAAAAAGAAATAGTACCAAAAAGTAGTCCTTTGAACTACGCTCGACCTAATTCTTGTCACCCCAAGATACGTAGACAGCCTTACGGTTTGGTCACACCAAATAAAATATTTCATAATCCCTCGAAATCAATACTTGGGTGGATTTTCTAACAAATCCCATCAAAGAAAAAATCCAAAAAATTCCCCAAACATCATGAAACAAGGGTAGAAGTTTTAATTTTGCCGAAAGACCTGATTTCAAAAGTTGTAATTTTCAACCATTTCATCTTGAATTATTTTGAGCCTTCATGCTACCCTTTCTTTCTATCCCTGTTTAAAAGCCTACATTACGGTCCAAAGAAAATGTGACGACCCAAAGGGGTCATCACCTATTTTCCTCATTTTTCCTACACTTTTGAGGCCTTGAAAACCTCATTCTGTGTTGCCTCAATTTACGTGCACGATCCGGGCATGTAGCCAGAAATATTATGTGATAGAAAATATGAATTCTATGAAAAATTTGAAGAAAAATGATATTAATATTGATATGGTTGACTTCGGTCAATGTTTTTAGTAAACGGACCCGGACTCGAGAACGGACTGTCCCGGAAGGTCTGTAGGAAAATATGGGACTTGGACATGCGTCCGGAGTCGAATTCTGAGGCCTAGAGCCCAAGTTATGAATTTTTCTGTGAAATTGTTTTTGTTGTAATTAATAAAGGAAAATGAATTAATTGACCATGGTATCGGGCTCGTATTTTGGTTCCGATGCCCGGTACAAATCTGAAATATTATATATGTGCTTTCTGCAAAGTTTGGTGACATTTGGATGTCGTTTGATATGTTTTGGACCTTGAGTTCCAAGTTTGAATATTTGAAAACCAAAAGTATGAAAAACATGAACTTGAGGCTTGATTTGATGAAAACGATGTTATATTGGCGATGTGATCGCACGAACAAGTTTGTAATGTGTTTTTGATGTTGTGTACATGTTTGGTTTAGAGCCCGGGGGCCTCGGGTAAAGATTTGATAGGCCGTTGGATCAATTTCTGAATTTTAACACTGCTGGTTTTTCACCCTGCTGTTGGCTTCGCAAATGCGAAGATTTTCTCGCAAATGCGAGAAGTCCCAGGGTGGCCTTGGTTCGCAAATGCGAAGATGGCAGGGGAGTGAAGGGGTTCGCAAATGCAAACCATACCTCGCAAATGCGAGGCCTTCAGTAAAAGGTCCAGCTTTGCAAATGCGACTAAAATATCGCAAATGCGAAGGCTCCAGCAGTCAGCTTAGTTCGCAAATGCGAACTTAATGTTGCAAATGCGATGCTGACAGTCCCCAAGCCTGCTATGTTCGCAAATGTGAACAAAAGTTCGCATTTGCGATATCCGCAGCTGTGCAATTTTATACTTAAACGAATTTTAAGGCTCATTCTTCATTCTTTCAAAAACCCACACACCACACACGACCTCTCAAGAGAAAATTCACTCCAAAGCAATTGTAAGTCACTTTTTACTTAATTCTTTCAATTCCTAACAATAATAAACATGTTTTTCAATAGAAATCAAAGGTTTTCATGGTAGAAATTCATGTTTTTGGGTAGAACCTAAGGTTTTCAGGAATTGGGCAATTGGACCTCGAATTGATGTCCGATTTTGAAACAAATCATATATTTGAACTCGTAGGGGAATGGGTAACCGGATTTTGGTCCGAACCCCGAGTCCAACCACGTGGGCTAGGGGCCTTTTGGGAAATTTTGGGGTAAACTTTGAGAAAAGCATTTTTAAGCATTCAAACTAAGTTAATTAGTATTTATAATATAATGGAATCAATTGTGATTAGATTCGAGCTAGTTGAAAGCGGAATTTCGGGGAAAAAGCTATAATTGAAGAGTAATTTGGACTTCAAGGCTAGAGGTAAGTGTTGTTCTATCCTAGCTTGAGGGAATAGGATTGTGTGCTATGTGCTATGTGATCGAGTGTGGTGTATGGGCTGTGGTGACGAGCATCCATACACCGGCATCTTGCATGACCGTGAGTCATTGTTAATACTTGTTGTGAGACATATTTCAAGATAAATTGTTGAACCCTTGCGGGGTTGTAGAATTGTTATTGTTCTCCCATGCCGGGACTTGTTGTGAAGTGAGATATTGATTTCCCTTGCCGGGACTTTGTTGTGATGATTATTGTGTCCCTTGCTGGGACGGTTCATGATTTATTATTTTCATTCTCTGCCCTTAACTGTGATTGTTATTTGGGTGAGGAAGAGTGAAAATGCACGAAGGGTGATGTCGTGCCTTGATTTATTGTTTATGCACGAAGGTTAATGTCGTACCTTGTTATTGATTATGCACGAAGGTTAATGTCGTGCCATGTTATTGATTATGCACGAAGGATCATGCCGTGCCTTGTTATTGAACCATGTACGAAGGATCATGCCGTACCATGGAAGTGAGGATGAGAGTAAAAGCACGAAGGGTGATGTCGTGCACTTTATTTGCTTATTTGGTGAGGATGAGAGTAAAAGCACGAAGGGTGATGCCGTGCACTTTATTTGCTATTTCATTGACTTGACGTTTCTTGTTTCTCATTATGCTTGTTTTTCCTTGTTGATTTTAATGACTGTTGTTAACTGTTGAGTTCTTCTATGACATTCCTTGTTGCAATGTTACTTGGTTATTTCTCGTTATCTTGTGGTGTACATATATATAGAAATGCACAGGTTTATGTGGGTGTCTGGTCCTAGGCTTGTCACTACTTCGCCGGGATAGGCCAGGCGCTTACCAGCACATGGGGTCGGTTGTGCTGATACTGCACTTCTGTGCGTTTTTGCACATGTCCAGGTTTCGATCAGGAGCAGCAACAGTAGATCTTTTGCGTGGGAGTCGATCATATTTGAGACCGAGGTAGCTTGCAGGCGTCCGCAGGCCCGGCGTCTCTTCCTTTTATTATGTTATTAGTTGTAGAATCCTTGTTTGAGACAAACAGATTATGTTATATTTCTTTTAGACCTTTATGTGTAGTATTCATGTAGTAGTTCGTGAGTTGGTGACTCCACGCCTTGGGTAGAGGATTTCAGTATTATTTTACCTTGAAACTGCTTATTACTATTTTTATAAAGTCTTCCGCACTTGTTTAATTAAGGTTATGGTTTTGGTGATTAAATTGATTATGAAATATTGCTAAAAATAGCATAGTGTGAATAAAGTGGCTTGCCTAGCTACCACGAGTAGTCGCCATCACGATCCCGATGTTGGGGGAAAATCCGGGTCATGACAAGTTGGTACCAGAGCTCTAGGTTACATAGGTCTCACCACTCACGAACAAGCTTAGTAGAGTTTGAGAGGTAGGTACGGAGACGTCTGTACTTGTCCTCCAGAGTCTATTGAGTTAGGAAAGAGTCTCTCATTTGTTCCTTGTTGTCGTGCGATTTGTCCTTCAAAATACTGATTGAAATTCTACTCTGTCCTTTCGTAGATGGTGAGGATGCGCACTTCTTCGTCCGTTGACCAGCAGCCCGAACCCCAGGCAGCTCCTGTGAGGGGCAGGGGCCGAGGCCGTATTGGAGGCCGTGGTAGGGGTAGACCTCAGCCCCCGGTAGCTATTCCAGAGGTGGAGCCTCATATTGAGACTGGCGAGGCGGTTCCAGTCCCAGCAGCTCTAGTGGGCCCAGCTTAGGTCCCAGGAGAGGCCTTATTTAGCCGGGATCTTCGGGAGGCTTTGGTTAGGATAGCAGGATTTATGGACAGCGTTGCTAGAGCAGGCTTATTACCAATTGCACCAGCCGCTTCTCAGGCTATAGGAGGGGCCCAAACTCCTGTTGCTCGTACCCCGGAGCCAGTAGCCCCTAAGCCTCAGGCACCAGTGGTTCAGCCAGCTGTGGCCACTCAGTCAGGTACCACAGCTCAGGCTGGAGATGGAGCGGCCATGACTTCTGATTCTTTATGGAGACTTGATCGGTTTTCCAAGCTGTTTACCACTACCTTCAGCGGTGCCACATTAGAGGATCCTCAGGATTTCTTATTCAGTTGCCATGAGATTCTCAAGACTATGGGGATAGTGGAGTCCAATGGAGTGGACTTATGTACATTCTGGATTTCAGGATACGCCAAGACTTGGTGGAGGGATTATTGTTTGAGTCGACCAGTAGGGTCCCCGGCTTTATCATGGGATCAGTTTGCAGAGTTATTTCTGGAGAAGTTTCTCCCTGTTACTTAGCGGGATGCACTTCGGAGGCAGTTTGAGTGCCTCCAGCAGGGCACTATGACTGTCACTCAGTATGAGACGAGGTTTGTTGATTTGGCACGCCATGCAGTAGTGATACTTCCCACAGAGCGGGAGAGGGTCCGCAGGTTCATAGATGGGCTTAATCAGCCGATTAGACTTCAAATGTCTATGGGAGTGGGGAGTGATATATCATACCGGGAGGCAGCTAATACAGCACGTAGAGTTGAGATGGATCTTGCTCGGGGAGGTGGTTATTCTTCAGACAAGAGGCCTCGTCATTCAGGCAGGTTTAGTGGTTCTTCTTCTGGTGGCAGGGAATCTTTTGATAGGGGCCAGTCTTCAAGGCCTTTCCATTCTGCCCTTCAAGCTTCACATGGTGGACCAGGCGATCGTGGGTTTCGTGAGCAGTATTCAGATCAGTCTCCTATTAGTGCCCAGCCTCTTCAGAGTATTCGTGGAGGCCATTCAGGTCGTCAGGGCCAGCGGCCCCATCAGCCTAAGAGTTGCTACGGTTGTGGTAACCTAGGTCATCTTGTCAGGTTCTGCCCTTGAGCGACGGGCAACACTCAGCAGCGAGGTCCTCAACCCATGATTCAGGCCCCAGCTGATCCTCAGAGTGCCCAGCCAGCCAGAGGCGGGGGTAGAGATCATTGAGGTGGAGGTCGAGACCGTAGAGGTAGAGACCGTCCAGCCAGAGGTAGAGGTCAGCCAGTTGATGACCGTCCTAGAGATGTAGCTCAGAAGGGAGGTGATGATCCTCGATTCTATGCTTTGCCAGCCAGGACAGAGGCGGAGGCATCAGATGCCGTGATTACAGGTACCATTCTTGTTTGTGGCAGAGGTGCTTCAGTATTATTTGACCCTGGGTCTACATATTCATATGTGTCTTCCTACTTTGCACCGTATTTGGCCGTGCCCAGCTACGCTCTGGATATTCCAGTTTATGTGTCTACACCGGTGGGTGACTCCATTGTAGTCGACCGGGTGTATTGTTCGTGCGTAGTTATCTTTGGGGGTCTTGAGACCCATGTTGATCTGTTACTTTTGAACATGGTGGATTTTTATGTCATATTGGGGATGGACTGGTTGTCCCCATACCATTCTATTCTAGATTGTCATGCCAAGACTGTGACCTTGGCCTTGCCAGAATCACCTCGACTAGAGTGGAAAGGTACCTCAAGCCACTCCGTTCGCACTTTTATTTCCTATGTTAAGGCTCGACGCATGGTCGAGAAGGGGTGTCTAGCTTATCTGGCCTATGTTCGTGATTCCAGTCACGAGGTTCCTTCTATTAATTCAGTTCCTATTGTACGGGAGTTTCCCGAGGTTTTCCCTTCGGACTTGCCGGGCATGCCACCCGACAGGGACATTGATTTCTATATTGATCTGGCACCGGGCATTCAGCCCATCTCTATCCCACACCTATCGTATGGCCCCGCCAGAGTTAAAAGAGTTAAAAGATCAGTTGCAAGACCTTCTTGAGAAGGGCTTTATCAGGCCCATTATTTCTTCCTGGGGAGCACCAGTATTGTTTGTGAAGAAGAAAGATGGCTCGATGCGGATGCGTATTGATTACCGGCAATTGGACAAAGTGACAATAAAGAATAAGTATCCACTATCGAGGATTGATGATTTGTTTGACCAGCTGCATGGAGCGATGGTGTTCTCACAGATAGACTTGAGATCAGGCTACCATCAGCTGAAGATCAGGGCGGCTGACATTCCTAAGACAGCCTTTCGCACTAGATATGGGCATTATGAGTTCTTGGTCATGTCCTTCGGGTTGACCAATGCCCCAGCAACATTCATGGAGTTGATGAATCGGGTGTTCAGGCCTTACTTAGATCTGTTCGTGATAGTCTTTATAGATGACATCCTCGTATACTCCCGCAGCCAGGAAGAGCACGAGAAGCACCTCAGAGTGGTTCTTCAGACTCTGAAGGATAATCAGCTATATGCCAAATTTTTGAAATGTGAGTTTTGGTTGAGTTCGGTAGCATTTCTTGGCCACATTGTATCAGTGGAAGGTATTCAGGTAGACCCAAAGAAGATTGAGGTAGTCCAGAATTGGCCTCGACCAGCTTCAGTGACTGAGATCCGGTGTTTCTTGGGGTTAGCCGGTTACTACCGTCGATTTGTAGAGTGGTTTTCTTCTATTGCAGCCCCGATGACTAGGTTGACCCAGAAGGGTGCCCAATTCCAGTGGTCAGAGGTGTGTGAGGCGAGCTTTCAGAAGCTCAAGACAGCCTTGACTACCGCACCAGTGCTGATACTACCTACGGGTGCAGGGCCTTATACAGTTTATTGTGACGCATCTTGTACAGGGCTTGGAGCGGTATTGATGCATGATGGTAAGGTTATCGCTTATGCTTCGAGGCAGTTAAAAATACATGAGAAGAATTATCCAGTTCATGATCTTGAGTTAGCACCAGTGGTTCATACCTTAAAGTTTGGACGCATTATCTATATGGTGTGATGTGTGAGGTATACACTGATCACAAGAGCCAACAGTACCTGTTCAAGCAAAAGGAGTTGAATCTACGACAGCGGAGATGGTTAGAGTTGCTGAAATACTATGATGTTACTATCTTATACCACCCAGGTAAGGCCAATGTGGTGGCCGATGCATTGAGTAGAAAGTCTGCCACCATGGGTAGTCTTTCATTCATTCCGTTCAGTCAGAGACCATTTGCTCTAGATGTCCAGGCCTTAGCCAACCGGTTCGTGAGATTAGACATTTTTGAGCCTAGTAGGGTGTTAGCCTGCACGGTCACTCGTTCTTCTCTATTAGAGCGTATCCATGAGAGGCAATTTGATGATCCTCATTTGCGTGATTTGAGAGATACAGTACATTGGGGAGGTGCCACGAAGGTAAACCTAGGTGATGATGGGGTATTGAGATTGCAAGGTCGAGTTTGTGTGCCTAATGTCGAAGGGATTCGAGAGTTGATCTTAGCGGAGGCCCACAGTTCGTGGTATTCTATTCACCCGGGCGCTGCGAAGATGTATCAGGACTTACGACAGCACTATTGGTGGCGTAGAATGAAGAAAGATATCATTGCGTATGTCGCTCGGTGTCTAAATTGTCGGCAGGTGAAATATGAGCACCAGAGGCCTGGTGGTGTATTCCAGAGGATTGAGATTCCCGAGTGGAAATGGGAGCGGATCACTATGGACTGCGTTACTGGACTTCCTTTGACTCGGAGGAAATTTGATGCTATTTGGGTCATTGTTGATAGGCTGACCAAGTCAGCACACTTCATTCAAGTATCTGTCTCCTACTCAATGGAGAGGTTAGCAGAGATTTACATTAGAGAGATTGTTCGACTTCACGGGGTGCCGGTATCTATTATCTCTTATCGGGGTACACAGTTTACCTCGCGGTTCTGGAGAGCGGTCCAGCAGGAGTTAGGAACCCAGGTTCAGCTGAGTACAGCTTTTCATCCTCAGACGGATGGTCAGTCCGAGAGGACTATTCAGATTCTAGAGGACATGCTTCGAGCCTGTGGCATTGATTTCGGAGGCTCTTGGGACCAGTTTCTGCCATTAGCAGAGTTTGCCTACAATAACAGCTACCAGTCCAGCATCCAAATGGCCCCGTATGAGGCGATGTCGATCTCCAGTAGGATAGTTTGAGCCGAGAGAGGCTCGGTTGTTGGGTACAGACTTAGTTCGGGAGGCCTTGGATAAGGTCAAGACTATCCAGGAGTGATTGCGTTCAGCTCAGTCCAGACAGAAGACTTATACGGATCATAAGGTTCGAGATGTAGATTTCATGGTTGGTGAGCGAGTGTTGCTCCGAGTGTCGCCTATGAAGGGCGTGATGAGGTTCGGGAAGAAGGGCAAGCTCAGCCCTAGGTATATTGGCCCATTTGAGATTCTAAACCGAATGGGAGGGGTGGCTTACAGACTAGCTGTGCCGCCTAGTTTATCAGCTGTGCATCCAGTTTTTCATGTATCTGCGCTTCGGAGATACCACGGCGATCCCACATATGTGTTAGACTTCAGTACTATCCAATTGGAAAATGATCTATCCTACGAGGAAGAGCTGGTGGCTATTCTAGACCGGCAGGTTCGACAGTTGAGGTCGAAGAGTTATCGTTCTGTGCGTGTTCAGTGGAGAGGTCAGCCTCCTGAGGCATCGACCTGGGAGTCCGAGTCTGATATGTGGAGCCGCTACCCACATTTGTTTCTCGACTCAGGTACTTCCTTCTCTTGTCCGTTCGAAGACGAACGGTTGTTTTAGAGGTAGAGGATGTGACGACCCAAAGGGGTCATCACCTGTTTTCCTTATTTGTCCTACACTTCTGAGGCCTCGAAAACCTCATTCTATGTTGCCTCGATTTACGTGCATGATCCGGGCATGTAGCCTGAAAGATTTTGTGATAGAAAATATGAATTCCATGAAACATTTGAAGAAAAATGATATTAATATTGATATGGTTGACTTCGTTCAACGTCTTTGGTAAACGGACCCGGACCCGAGAACGGACGGTCCCGGAAGATCCGTAGGAAAATATGGGACTTGGACATGCGTCCGGAGTCGAATTCTGAGGCTTAGAGCCCAAGTTATGAATTTTTTATCGAAATTGTTTTTATTGTAATTATTAAAGGAAAATAAATTAAATGACCATGGTATCGGGCTCGTATTTTGGTTCCGATGCCCGGTACAAGTCTTAATTTTATATATGTGCTTTCTGAAAAGTTTGGTGACATTTGGATGTCGTTTGATATGTTTTGGACGTTGAGTTCCAAGTTTGAAAGTTTTGAAAACCAAAAGTATGAAAATCATGAACTTGAGGCTTGATTTGATGAAAACGATGTTATATTGGCGATGTCATCGCACCAACAAGTTTGTAATGTGTTTGTGATGTTGTGTACATGTTTGGTTTGGAGCCCGGGGGCTCGGGTAAAGATTTGATAGGCCGTTGGATCAATTTCTGAATTTTAACATTGCTGGTTTTTCACCCAGCTGTTGGCTTCACAAATGCGAAGATTTTCTCGCAAATGCGAGAAGTCCCAGGATGGCCTTGGTTCGCAAATGCGAACCAATCTTTGCAAATGCGAAGATGGCAGGGGAGTGAAGGGGTTCGCAAATGCGAACGATACCTCGCAAATACGAGGCCTTCAGTAAAAGGTCCAGCTTCGCATATGTGACTAAAATGTCGCAAATGCGAAGGCTCCAGCAGTCAGCTTAGTTCGCAAATGCGAACTTAACGTCGCAAATGCGATGCTGACAGTCCCCAAGCCTGCTATGTTCGCAAATGCGAACAAAAGTTCGCATTTGCGATATCCGCAGTTGTGCAATTTTATACTTAAACGGATTTTAAGGCTCATTCTTCATTCTTTCATAAACCCACACACCACACATGATCTCTTAAGAGCAAATTCACTCCAAAGCAATTGTAAGTCACTTTTACTTAATTCTTTCGATTCCTAACAACATTAAACATGTTTTTCAATAGAAATAAAAGGTTTTCATGGTAGAAATTCATGTTTTTGGGTAGAACCTAGGGTTTTCATGAATTGGGCAATTGGACCTCGAATTGAGGTCTGATTTTGAAACAAATCATATATTTGAACTCGTGGGAGAATGGGTAACCGGATTTTGGTCCGAACCCCGAGTTCCAACCACGTGGGCCAGGGGCATTTTGGGAAAGTTTGGGGTAAACTTTGAGAAAATCATTTTTAAGCATTCAAACTAAGTTAATTGGTATTTATTAATATAATGGAATCAATTGTGATTAGATTCGAGCTAGTTGAAAGCGGAATTTCGGGGAAAAAGCTATAATTGAAGAGTAATTTGGACTTTAAGGCTAGAGGTAAGTGTTGTTCTATCCTAGCTTGAGGGAATAGGATTGTGTGCTATGTGCTATGTGATCGAGTGCGGTGTATGGGCTGTGGTGACGAGCATCCATACACTGGCGTCTTTCAAGACCGTGAGTCGCTGTTAATACTTGTTGTGAGACATATTTAAAGATAAATTGTTGAACCCTTGCTGGGTTGTAGAATTTTTATTGTTCTCCTTTGCCGGGACTTGTTGTGAAGTGAGATATTGATTGCCCTTGCCGGGACTTTGTTGTGATGATTATTGTGTCCCTTGCCAGGACGGTTCATAATTTATTGTTTTCATTCTCTGCCCTTAACCGTGATTGTTATTTGAGTGAGGAAGAGTGATAATGCACGAAGGGTGATGTCGTGTCTTAATTTATTGTTTTTGCACGAAATTTAATGTCGTGCCTTGTTATTGATTATGCACGAAGATTAATGTCGTGCCATGTTATTGATTATGCACGAAGGATCATTTCGTGCCTTGTTATTGAACCATGTACGAAGGATCATGCCGTACCATAGAAGTGAGGATGAGAGTAAACGCACGAAGGGTGATGCCGTGAACTTTATTTGCTTATTTGGTGAGGATGAGAGTAAAAGCACGAAAGGTGATGCCGTGCACTTTATTTGCTATTTCATTGACTTGACGTTTCTTGTTTCTCATTATACTTGTTTTTCCTTGTTGATTTTAATGACTGTTGTTAACTGTTGAGTTCTTCTATGACATTCCTTGTTGCAATGTTACTTGGTTATTTCTCGTTATCTTGTGGTGTACATATATATAGAACTGCACAGGTTTATGTGGGTGTCTGGTCCTAGGCTTGTCACTACTTCGCCGGGATAGGCCAGGCACTTACTAGCACATGGGGTCGGTTGTGCTAATACTGCACTTTTGTGCATTTTTGCACAGGTCCAGGTTTCGATCAGGAGCAGCAGCAGTAGATCTTTTGCGTGGGAGTCGATCATATTTGAGACCGAGGTAGATTGCAGGCATCCATAGGCCCAGCGTCTCTTCTTTTTATTATGTTATTAATTGTAGTCTCCTTGTTCGAGACAAACAGATTATGTTATATTTGTTTCAGACCTTTATGTGTAGTATTCATGTAGTAGTTCGTGAGTTGGTGACTCCACGTCTTGGGTAGAGGATTTCAGTACTATTTTACCTTGAAACTGCTTATTACTATTTTTATAAAGTCTTCCGCACTTGTTTAATTAAGGTTATGGTTTTGGTTGTTAAATTGATTATGAAATATTGCTAAAAACAGGATAGTGTGAATAATGTGGCTTGCCTAGCTACCACGAGTAGGCGCCATCACGATCTCAATGTTGGGGGAAAATCCGGGTCATGACAGAAAGACCTTCCGATCAATCATTGAGGATGTCGTATCAAGTGTTGGTGAAAGTATGATCTCCCGGCATCATGGGTAATACCTTCGTTCTCAGAACAATGAGAGAAAATGATAAAATGAGAGAGTCTTATCGGTGAAAACCCAGGGGCATCGTAAGGCGACGATGAGTTGATAAAAAGAGCAAACTGAGAGAGGCTTGATGGTGAAAACCCTTCAGGGCACTACAAGTCTACTGAGGATTGTGGATCAAATGGGACAATTGATGCGCTGAAGCCCAGTTTCACAGCGAAGAGGTACAATAAGAGTTGAATATTAGACTTGCTTGAGAGATTATGCCACTTACTCTAAAGGTGTATGTCATGGTCATTAGAGTTAGTATCCACATCTGATAAGTTTCTACTTTGTAATTTTCTTGTTAAGTATCATCTCTTTCCCTTGTCCCTTATTTTGTTCCTCTTGTTTTGTTCAAGTCCCCTCTTGAGTCTGTTTGGTCAGAGCAAGTGAGAAATGACTTTAAATTTGCACTAGCTTTCCAATTGCACAAAGCAGAGTTCAGCCATGCACATCACAATTGACAGGATTTAGTGTAAGAAGTATAGTGATAACCGAGGTTCAGGTAGTCAAATGAATCTTGAATTTTGAGAAAATACCAAGATTCAGCAACTCTCAAAATAAAAACACAATGCAACAAGTGAATGCGAGAGATTCAGGTAAGAGGTTTTGTGGTCTAATTCCAATCAAAGGGTCAAACAACTCCTTGCTAGCCCGAAGCAGCTAATCGGAACGAAGCATGGCAATGGCATAGAATTCTCAGGACCCACCTGGATAATGGGATTTTATTTAGAATTCTCAGGACCCTCCTGGATAATGGGATTTAATTTAGAATTCTCGGGACCCTCATGGATAATGGGATCTATCTTTTAAATTCTTAGAGCTCTGTAGGTAACATGATCTAATTAACATTCACAAAAATACTCAAATCCCAAAGTGGGGAAGAAAAATTTCTTTTCTTTTATTTGTTTTGTTGTAATATCAGGCGCCCACCTGGATAACAAGGAAATACATTTCATGTTTTTACAATCAGGTGCCCCTCTGGATAACAAGGGAATACATTTCAAGTTTCTACAATCAGGCACCCACTTGGATAACAAGGGAATACATTTCAAGTTTCTACAATCAGGCACCCACCTAGATAAGAAGGAAATACATTTCAAGTTTCTATTATCAGGCGCCCACCTTGATAACAAGGGAATAAATTTCAAGTTTCTACAATCAGGCGCCCACCTGGATAACAAGGGAATACATTTAAAGTTTCTGCAATCAGGGACCCACCTGGATAAGAAGGGAATACATTTTAAGTTTCTGCAATCAGGCATCCACCTGGATAAGAAGGGAATATATTTCAAGTTTCTGCGATCAAGCGCCCACCTGGATAACAAGGGAATACATTTCAAGTTTCTGCAATCAGGCGCCCATATGGTTAACAAGGGAATACATTTCAAGTTTTAGCAATCAGGCACCTACCTTGATAACAAGGGAATACATTTCAAGTTTTAGCAATCAGGCACCCACCTGGATAACAAGAGAATACATTTCAAGTTTTTGCAATCAGGTGCCCACCTGGATAACGAGGGAAATCTTTTCAGAAATCAGTTCATGCTAGAAGTAGCAGAAGCTCGCGGCAAGAATGCGAGTCAACAATCCGAGGTGATCAACATAAGTAATTTCAATCCAGAATAAAAAATAAAAATAAAAAAAAAAGAGAAAAAAAGGGAGGTGAGTCCAAAATGCAGAGGCCGAGACAAGAGGTGGATAGCTCAAGACATGATTAAAGTCACAAGCATTGTATGTCCGATTTTGATCCGAAAAGCAGAAGAAAAATGAACTAACACCTGCATCTAGCAAGTGTCAAGGTTCAGATCTAAAGTCTGCATGAAGAACCATTCAAGACTCAAGATCAAGCTTCAGAAGACTTATAGATAGGAATCTTGTAACTCATAGTTAAGGTTTAGTTAGTCTTTTTCATTTTTTGATTTTGATGTAATAACAGGACCGTGGACCGGAACCTCGACGACACCTCGACCGGTTCTCCACCTCGGTACACTCCATCATCTCATTCACTTTTGAACTACACGTGGCCTGATTCCTTTACAGCCAAGGATATGTATGCAGCTCAGATACCAGGGCTCGGTCACATTTTTCTTCCTTTTAGCTTTTGGTCTTTTATATAAGGGTCGGGTCAAAAAACCTGTCTAGTAGTTCTTTGTCTGAAAAGACTATGTATTTTCAGTCAAAGAGGGGCAGCTGTAGACATGTAATTTTTGACCCTCTCTGAATATCACCCGTTTTAGCATAATATTTAATATAGGTCTCATATAGTTATTTCCACTAATTTTAACTCTTTTATTTTATTTTTATCACAAAATTGAAAAATACAAAAATAGTTTCATTTTCTTTCTATTTAATTTAGTATTAGGTATATTTTGAAAGATGTATTACTTGTAACCTATTTTAATCCTAATATAATCCTTGATAATAGCAAAAATTGTTCCAACTTTAATTGTTAGTTTTATTTTAATACTAATAGTTTATCAAAATTAATATAGAGTTTTATAGGTATTTAATTTTAATTTTAATTTGTCAGTCTATTTTGGCCCAATTTTACATATTTTTGAAGCCCAAATGAACAAGCCCAATACCCACTTCCCAACCCTTAACCCTTCTTCTTCCTTCATAAAACACTTACACACAACCTAGAGACCCTTAATAGAGACAGCCGCCAGCCACCACCTAGAATCCGCCAGCCACCACCATCCAGAACACCAAACACCCTATATCTCGTCCTCTTCTTCTTCATGCCACCACAAACGACCAACCTTCACTCCATCTCTCTCGCCAGCGCCCAGCTCCCCACCCCTATCGCCGCTGCCCTCCTCTGTAGCCAGCGACTCCTCGCCAACCCTAGAAAGCCTCTAGCCTCACCAACCCTCAACGACCACAACTCCGTGAGCTCGCCGGAAAACACAACAACTACAGCCAGTCGTGCCTCCAAGCATCCAGCGACGACCACCCTTCTCCCTTTACAAAATCAGTAGTGGCTACTGCTTCTTCGACCCATTTTGCTTCATCTCCAGCCTCAACCGCCGTCCATACCCAACAGCGCTAGAGATTCGAAAACATCCACGCCCTCATCCAAAATCGGCGACCCTTCAGCTCCTTCATCAAGCTCGTATGTGGTCCATCAATAACCTTCAACCATGATGCACACACACGCATAATATCAAAAATCAAAGGCAGGGAGCGAGAGGTCATGCGGTACAGAATTCGGGAGCGAAGGGACAAAATAATTTGAAATTAATTCATGATTCAAGCTTTATTTCATTTTCAAAAATCAGAAAACAAAATAAACAAAAGGTTCCATTCTTTTCCTGAATTTCTGCTTGAAATGGAGTTCGGTTGATTGAGCCGTGGTTGTTTCGAGTTTATCGTTGTTGATCGTCATTCGAGTGTTCTGCTCCAGATTTGTTATTTTTATCCGAACATTTGGTCGAGATTCATTGTTCCAGATTCGTTGCTTGCTCAATTTTGCTCTACTATACTGCTATAATTGATCGAATTTCTATATTAAAAAAGTAATTTCAGGTTCATCCCTCCATGTCGTTCTTAATTTTTTGTTTGATCTATATGGTGACTTTTGATTATCTGTTGCTTTGATTTGGTGTTCTGCAATTTGTGTGGGATTTGTGCTCATTATTAAGGGTTAACTTGCTAAAAATGATGGTGCATTAGTCTAATTCACGTGTTGCTTCTGCTATGCCAATACGCACATTCATTTTCATAGAAAGTTTATTGGAGGGTACTGCCTTTGCTAAATATTTCATATGTTGTAGGAGTTGGATTTGGTATAAATAAATGAAATCAAGAACCAAAAGAAATTGAGCATGATATTACCTTAGTTTGCTTAGATTCATCGTAATTCTATTTTCTTACATTTATCGATAGGTGCATGCTTAGGACGATCACTCCTAGTTAGGCAAATTTTAGGATTTTTGTTAATTTCAAGGCGAGAGGTCGCCTCGTAGTTAAATTTATTCGGGGAATGTCCTGAAGAGTGTATATATTATTATCCGGGGTATGCCCCGAAGAATTATGTAAATATTTTGAAAGCCTTGACAAGCATAGTGAAGAAGTCCTAGTATAGATTAGCTTAGGATTTTTCTTTTCTTTCATTTTCATTTTCTTTTATTAGGTGGGGACGACTTTGAGCCTTTTTGATTGTTTATTTTCTTTTATGTGTTTTTATTGCCTCAATTGGAATATTTTAAAATCCAACTTGATCGAGTACGCAACTGTGACCTTCACGGGACTTGGGGGGTGCCTAAAACCTTCTCCCCGAGTCAAATGAACCCCCTTACACTAATCTCTAGTGCGGACTTATGTTTTGGAGTCCAAAGTGTTCTAAAAGGAAAATCATTTTAAAAAATTGGTGGCCTGGCAAACCGAAACCAATGTCAGGTGGCGACTCTGAGTTAATCCTTTTGAAACATAATTTTGTCACTTTTCTAATTGAAAATCCTTTTCAACCTTTTTACTAAATCTTTTTATTAATTTAAGAGGGTTTAGTGGAAATGTTTGGTAAAAAAGGGGTGTGACAGGACTGTATGAGATCAAAGACGGAGCTATCAGTGTTAAAGCTTTTGATGTATCTCAGAGATCCACCATCGGAGAAATTAACCTGTGCCTAATGATGGGATCTACTTGGTTCGATATTGACTTCCAAGTCATAGACGTGCTAGCATCCTACAACTTGTTACTGGGACGACTTGGATCCATGCCGCTAGGGCTGTAGCATCAACTTTGCATCAAGCTGTAAAATTTGAATGGAATCATCAGGAAGTGATCATCCATGGTGACGGTAGCAACCCTATGTACAACCGCCAAACCATCCCGGTGATTGGAGGTAGAAACAGAATAGGTAGAGAAACATACCACCACATTGAGCGTGTCAACGCCATAGACAAGGACAAGTGGTCAGATAACAAAATCAAGAGCATTCTGAATTGGAGCAGATACGAGCCCGGAAAGGGACTTGGCAAAAATCTCCAGGGCATCACCAAGCCTATCAAGTTGAAGAAGCACGGAACCACCTTCGGCCTGGGGTATGAGTACACCAGGGTGGAGTTTAATCATTGGTCACAACCATAGCGCAGTCCCTACTATCCATTGGAACATCCCATCCCCCAGCTGGAGTAGACGTTTCAGCCAGCCAATGTTATATATGGATCGAAGGAAGATGAAGCACTAGCAGCAATGAAGTACCTATTTTTGAAGGATGATATGGATTGTTGTTTATCTTCAAGGATGAGGGGGAACAATGCCCTTCACTTCAAGCTATGAACCGAGGAGAAAGCCTCACTAATTGGTCAGTTAGGACGAACAGTTCCCGGAGAGCTTCGGGGTAGCAAGGCTAAATGATGCACTATGCATCGCATTTTACATTTTGGTCGATTTTAATTTCTCACATTGTCTTTACTTTTGAAAACATCTCCGATATTTAGAACAATTATGAATTTAATCAAAAGCATTTACCAAGTTTATTTTTATCTCGTTCTTATTATTTTTAAAATCATTTACTTTATTTTATACAGAAATACTATTACATATCTTGATGATGAACCAATGACTATGACTTGCAACGAGGCAATACAACAAACGGACATAGATTCAGAAGAGGACGAAATACCAGAAGAGGTTGTCAGGGAGGTGAAAAATTTTGAGAATAGGCCGAAGTCCGATTTGGACGAGACTGAGGTTGTTAATATGGGAGATGCAGAGAATGTCAAAGAAATACGTAATCAGCATACGTTTGTCACCGCTAGAAAAGAAAGAGTACATAGATTGCTCAAAAGAGTATAAGGACATCTTTGCATAGTCCTATAATGACATGACTGGTCTGAGCACATCCATTGTGGCTCACAAGTTGCCGACAGATCCAGCGTGCCTCCCAGTAAAATAGAAGATTAGAAAATTCAAGCCAGAGATGAGTCTAAAAATCAAAGAACAGGTTACCAAGCAAATCAAAGCTAGGGTTCTCAGAGTGATAGAGTATCTGACATGGTTATCCAACATCGTGCCAGTTTCAAAAAAGGACGGGAAAGTTAGAGTCTATATCGACTACCGGGATCTCAACCGCTCTAGTCCTAAGGATGACTTCCCTTTGCCAAATATATATATATATATATATATATATATATATATATATATATATATATATATATATATATATATATATATTGATTGACAATTGCGCCAAACATGAGCTACAATCATTCGTCGATTGTTTTGCTGGGTACCAGCAGATATGGATGGATGAAGAAGATGCAGAGAAAACAACGTTCATCACGCCGTGGGGAATGTACTGTTACACAATGATGTCGTTCGGTTTAAAGAATGTCGGTGCTACTTACATGAGGGCCATGACCACTATGTTTCATGACATGATACATAAAGGAATCGAAGTGTATGTGGATGACATCATCATCAAGTCCAGGAAAGCTACAGATCACATGGAATATTTGAGAAATTTTTTCGACAGATCAAGGAGATACAACTTGAAATTAAATCCAGCCAAGTGTTCATTCGGGGTTCCTGCCGAAAAGTTATTTGTGAGCTGCCGGGGAATAAAATTGGATCTGTCAAAGGTCAAAGCCATTCAAGAGTTACCACCACCAAAGAACAAGAAAGATGTAATGAGTTTTCTGGGAAGACTCAACTATATCAGCCGATTCATAGCTCAGTCCACTATCATTTGTGAACACATCTTCAAGAAGCTAAAGAAAGATGACGCCACTAAATCGACTGATGATTGTCCAAAGGCTTTTGACATAATCAAGGAATATTTGTCAATGCCACCAGTCTTGGTTCAACCCGAGCCAGGGAGACCCCTATTGCTTTATCTCACAGTATTGGATATAGCATTTGGGTATGTTTTGGGACAACATGATCAAACCAGAAGAAATGAGCAAGATATATATTACCTCAGCTAGAAGTTTACCCTATACGAGGCTCGATATTCCTTATTAGAACGCACAAGTTATGCTCTAACCTGGGCAGCTCAAAAGTTGAGGCACGACTTTTGTGCCTACACAACTTATCTGATATCCAGAATGGACCCATTGAAATATATCTTTCAGAAGCCCATGCCTATCGGCAAGATCGCCACATGGAAAATCTTGTTAAGCAAGTTCGACATTGTTTATGTTGCCCAGAAGGCAGTCAAAGGACAAGCTTTCGCAAATCACCTCGCCGAGAATCATGGAGGAGGAGAATATGAACCTCTAAATATGTATATTCCTGATAAAGAGGTAGCTTTCATAGGAGAAGACATTGCAGAATCCTATGATGGTTGGAGAATGTTCTTTGATGGAGCCTCAAATTTTAAAGGAGTCGGTATAGGAGCGGTCCTGGTATCAGAGACGAGTCAGCATTACCCAGTATCTGCTAAGCTCATATTCCTGTGCACCAAAGACATGGCCGAATATGAAGCCTGCATCTTAGGGCTCAAACTAGCGATCGACATTAACATTCAGGAACTATTTAGTGATTGGAGACTTGAACCTACTCATACATCAGGTTTGAGAAGAATGGGCAACCAAGAATTCCAAGTACTCCCTTATCTACATCATATAGTAATTGAGGAAGAGATTCAGAAAGACAAAATTCCAACACGTTCCCAAAATACAAAATGAGTTCGCAGATGCCCTAGCCACTTTATCATCCATGATCCAGCATCCAGACACAAACATTATTGATCCCATCCAGGTCAAGATTCACGACCAACCAGCTTATTATGCTCATGTAGAGGAAGAAGCCGACGAGAAGCCTTGGTTCCATGATATCAGAGAATACTTGACAACAGGATAATACCCAGAACTTGCCAATGCTACTTAGAAACGTACGCTACGGAGATTATCCAACAACTTCTTTCACAACGGAGGAATCATGTATAGGAGGACTCCCGATCTAAGATTATTAAGATGTGTCGAGGCGAGAGAATCAACCAAACTACTGGAGGAAGTGCACGCAGGGACCTGCGGATCGTACATGAATGGTTTCATTTTGGAAAAGAAAATACTCCGAGCAGGGTATATTTGGATGACTATGGAAATAGACTATATCCTGTATGTCCGGAGGTGCCACTGTTGTTAGATACATGCAGATGTGATAAAAGTACCTATGAATGAGCTTACTACGACAAGCTCACCATGGTCGTTCACCGCTTGGGGAATGGATGTTATTCGACCAATCAAACTAACCGCGTCAAATGGGCACAGGTTCATCTTAGTGGGAATTGATTACTTTACCAAATGGGTTGAAGCAGCATCCTACAAAGCAGTGACCAAGAAATTTGTAGCAGATTTTGTCCGCGACCGTATAGTCTGTCGGGTCGGGATGCTAGAATCAATCATCACTAACAATGGTTCTAATCTCAATAGTGACCCGATGAAAGCAATGTGTGAAACATTCAAGATTAAACACAAGAACTCTACGGCTTACAGACCGCAGATGAATGGGGCTATAAGCAGCCAATAAAATCATCAAGAAGATACTGAGAAAGTTGATTGAAAGACACAAGAAGTGGCATGAGAAATTGTCATTTGCCTTATTCTGTTATCGAACCATGGTCCGCACATCAAATGGGGCCACTCCCTACATGCTGGTTTATGGTACAGAGGTGGTCATTCCCGTCGAAGTAGAAATCCCCTACTTGAGGGTCATATAGGAAGCAGAGCTAGATGATGCAGAATGGTTAAAAAGTTGCTATGAGCAATTAGCCCTTATAGACAGAAAGAGAATGAATGCAGTACGCCACGGTCAGTTATATTAGAATAGAATGTCCAGAGCATTCAACAAAAGAGTTAAACCAAGGAAGTTTACTTCAGGACAGCTGGTATTGAAGTAAATATTTCCACATCAAAATGAATCCAAAGGGAAGTTCTCTCCCAATTGGCAGAGTCTGTACATGGTTCGCCGGGTTCTAACTGAAGGAGCCCTTATTCTCACATAAATGGACGGAGAATTCTAGCCGAAGGCGACCAACTCAGACACAGTAAAGAGATACCATATTTAATCACATGTTTTTCTTCATGATGTAATTTGAACTATGCCTGACCTGATTCTCGTTTAAGAGGGGATACGTAGGCCGCCCTATGGGTTCGGCCACATTTTAATAAAAATTCCATTTTTCCCCGATATTGGAATTGGGGCAAGATTTTGAGGAGGACCTTCAAATTCGGAAGTCAATTTATCAGTTTATTCATTAGCACTGACCCAATAAACTGTGATAGAATTTTGAGGAGGACCCTCAAAATTTTGGAATCGATATGCGTTCAGTTATTCAGCAAACCCGTCAGCAGCACCAGCCTAGTAAACTAGGGTAGAATTTTGAGGAGGACCGTCAAAATTCTGAAATAAGTGAGGTTGTCGTGTCTTGAACCACATTGCAGTTGTTGGTTCATCCAAAATAAAACAATTTTTCAAATTTATATTTACATTATATTTACTAAATCATGCATAAATATCATTTGCATCGTTGTTGTTTAGTAACGCTACCCCTAATGATACATCACGTCAAGAGCCACGGGATATGAACTAACCTTTCCCATTTACAGAACTCATGATTTTTCTTTGAATGCAGGCACCCCAGGTCGCAAATTATTGAATACATTCACACACTCATGCTCTTCAGGAGTGAGGAACAATCGTGCATTCGCAAAGTTACTATCTATACCTAACATCCCCATAAATTTCATTACTATTCACTATTTACATTTTTTTGCATTCTTGCATAAGCCTACTTATCTGCCTTTCGATACCAAGCCATGTCTCCATCTGCATTGCATAAGGCTACCTTTCTGTCTTACGAGGTTAAGCACTACCTCCATCATGCATAAGGCTACCTTTCTACCTTCTGAGGTTAAGCACTACCTCCATCCTGCATAAGGCTACTTATCTGCCTTTCGAGACCAAGCCATGTCTCCATCTGTATTGCATAAGGCTATCTTTCTGCCTTCTGAGGTTAAGAACTACCTCCATCCTGCATAAGGCTACCTTTCTGCCTTTCTAGGTTAAGCACTACCTCCATTCTGCATAAGGCTACTTATCTGCATTTTGAGACCAAGCTCTGTCTCCATCTGCATTGCAGAAGGCTACCTTTCTGCCATCCGAGATTAAGCACTACCTCCATTCTGCATAAAGCTACTTATCTGCCTTTCGAGACTAAGCTTTGTCTCCATCTGCATTGCATAAGGCTATTTTCTGCCTCTGGAGGTTAAGCACTACCTCCATCCTACATAAGGCTTCTTATCTACTTTTCGAGACTAAGCTTTGTTTCCATCTCCATTGCATAAGGCTATTTTTTCCCTTTCGAGGTTAAGCTCTACCTCCATCCTGCATAAGGCTACCAATCTGCCTTCTGAGACTAAGCATTGTCTCTTGTATAGCTGAAATATCATCACTTTTTATTCTTTGTAAGGCTCAAATATCGCCACCTGCAATTTGAATTGTCACTCTGGCTGAAAGATCCTCATCCTTTGCATTTATTTGGCTGAAAGATTACCACCTTCTCATGGGCTGAAAGATCGCCAACCTATTCAAAGGAATCATAGTTTGGAGGAAACACCTGCATAGCCCTAGAACATCATTTCATGGCCTGTGAATCTTTACTTTACGCTCTTCATGGCCCGGGACTTCACAGTCTGAGGACGTCATCCTTATCATCCAAAAGCAGCATTCATGGTCCAAACGGGAACTTGCATCTTGTTTAAATTATGCACAGTATACACTGTGTTGTTCATTCATAGGTACTCCGGCTGGCAAGCTGGCGTCTCAATGGGAGCGCTCTCGCTCCGGTTTTTTGCAACGTGTTCGAATTTGTAACCTTTCTCAAACTAGACCATCGCGTCCATTTTTTCCTAATCCCCATCATTGGTTTCTGAACTACATATGGCCTAATTCCTGTAAAACCACGGATATTTAGGCAGCTCACAAACCAGAGCGCGGTCAAACTTCTTTTGCATTTGCTAATTCCAGTCAAAATTGGCCATCTTATCTTTACCCGACAACTCTTTCATCCTCATCGGGTAAAGAGGGGCAGCTGTTGATACCAAATTTTTCCCTATGTATTTTTATACCCCCCAAAATACTTTCAAATAGCATTCACATGCATATATAAGCATCCCCAAAGTTTTTAGTATTTTCCCCAATTTTTTTTAAAAAAATTGAATTAATTTATTATCTATTTTAACAGTATAAAACCTCAATAATTATTCCAAAATTTTCCTTTTTGTGAGTCAGTTATTTTCCATCATTATATTTACACCAAATATGATTTAGGTGATTTTTGCATATTTTTTATAAATTTATTCGATATTTTTTAAGCTAAATTGTTCAAAATTGCAATTATAGCCAATGTTATAATTAACAGTATTTTATAATTATAAAATTGCTCCAGATATTTTAAAATTAATTTTTATATGTTATCAATTAGTATTGTGCTTTCAATTTGTTTTAAAATTATTATTTAACTATATTAACTAATTAAAAAGGGAAAATAGGCTATTCAAAGGCTAGCGTATTTCCATTTCAATTATAACCACATTTGACCCCAAATTAACCTCAATTAAATGACCCAATTACCCGACCCATTTCGAAACCCACCCGGCCACCGTTTTAATCCAGGTCGTTGATCATTTTGATCAACGGCCACGATCTCCCCATTCATTTTTAATTTCACAACACACCTAAACCCTACTTCATTTACTCAAATCATCCGCCCTTGGAATCCCTTCGTCTCAAACTCTCTCTAGCCTCCCTCCAAAACCCTAGCCCCACTCCGTTGGTTTCCACCTTGCTTCACCAGAATCAATGGCGTCCCATGCCCTGGGTAGCCTACACTCACCAACACGTACCCTCATGCCCCTGTTACTCAAAGATTCAAGGTTCGAGCTTGATGTTCTTCGCTCAGATGATGATTCGAATGTTATGGCCATCTCCGGCTCAACTGTAGCATATCTAAGCCCTATGAGTCCATCTCTAACTCATTCGACTCGGAGCAGACCCTTTTTCCAGGCCTCTATCACTTCTAAGGTTCTTCTGAAACCCTAACCTCCTGAGGTTTTCCTATTTTCTCTATCTCTGCTTTATATCAATGTTTATTTTAAGGTTTTCAAATGATTTCTTAAATCTCTTTCAAAATTTTACTTTCAAAATTGTTCATCTTCTGCGACTTAGGGTTTCTTCAATTTTACCTGTTCTACTATGTTTCGTATATGTTTCTTTTACTGTATTTGCTCTACCATGGCTCCTATGTGCGTCTACTGAGATTCCTACATGTTTTCTTCTACTATGCTTTCTTCTCCCGATCCTTATGATTCCTTTTACTGTATTTTCTTTCACAATGTATGTGCGTCTACTGAGATTCCTACATGTTTTCTTCTACTATGCTTTCTTCTCCCGATCCTTATGATTCCTTTTACTGTATTTTCTTTCACAATGTTTTCGTAAAATATTTATTTAGTTCCTGTGGGTTAACGTATTCGTGGATGATTTACTTTCTTTAATCTCTACAATTGATTAATAGCATAAACCCTAGAATTTGGGGGTTTTCAATCGAGTTTTTCAGACCACTTGTATGTGATTTTGTCTGGTTTCTCTTCTCTAAATTAATCTGACTTAAAATGTAATGCCCCGTAAAATTTTGTGCTTAAAAACCTAGTAACTCATAGTGTCAAGGTCCGAATATTGTGTTAGGAATGTGTAGAATTCTTCGCGACGGACAATCTCGCCGCGGTTCGGACCCTTGGTAGTGATCTAAGCTTTAAAAGTCGAAAGAATAATTTTTTTTAGAAATTCTCATTTCTACGGTCAAGAATGCGGTAGCAGATCAGCTATGTGGACTGCATTCCTACCGCAGATTGTATCAGAAGGTTTTCCAAAATTAGTGTTGAAAATGCGGTCTGATATGCGATTGCATAATGAAAATGCGGACCGCAAAACCATCGCATATATTCCTTACGGATTTTGGGGGTAAATTATACGGCGCATTATGCGACCGTAGAACACGAATGCAAACCACATTCTTGTCACATATCGAGTCAGAACATTGAGTTTTTGGGAGCAATTTTGTGGTCCATTATGCGGACCGCATATTAATTCTGCGGTCGCATATGTGACCGCGGATTTCACTCGGCCCAGATTTTCTAAAATTTTTTAACCCGATCTCTTCTTTAATAAAACATCCCAACACCTTATTTTTACATATTTTCTTAGCAACATAAGAGAGAGGGAGGAGAGATTCTTGAGAGAGAAACCTATCATCTTCAAAGATTGATTCTTCTAATAGCTTGGTCCAAAAATCCTAGGTCAAGTGTCTTCTTCCCCAATTTCTAAAGGTAAAAACCCCAACCATTTTTCCTTGATTTTTAGTTTTTAAAGGAAAGAAAGATTTTCATGCATTAACTCTTGAAAGTGGTAGTTAAACACTCATGCATGTTCTTTATACTTGAAATTTAGTAAAAAAGAGTTGGATAGAAGTAAGGGTTTACAAAAAACGGAATTGGCAACATAGACAAATTGGGTGAATTGAAAGTAGGAGATAAAGGAAAGGGAAGGAAAATTCAACTCCAAGTATGTATGGCAAACTTTGATCCTTGTGGAATCGCCATTGTGTGTACAAATTATTTAGTATGTCATAGCTATGTGAATTGTTGTGTAATTATTATGATTAAGTTGTTGGGTGTTTGATTGGTTTAATTATGTGTTGTGTGGTATGAGATGTGAACCGAATGATGAAAAAGGAAGTTGTAAATGGTAAAATTGGGGACAATGGTAGTAATGGCATACTAGGCTTCTTGTGGGAAATTAATGAAACAACTCGGATTGCTTAGGAACTGTTGAACATAATGGGATTGGTACTGTTGGATATGGAAACATTGTAACATTGTTGTGGTAGTGGCTTGAAAAGTATTGTGGAAACACGAAATAATTGTAAGTTGCTTATTGCCCTTGTTTGTGATCTTTGTGAAGTGTTTTTGGTTTTTGTTGTGATTGTTGTGATTTGAAACTGTACGGTGGGATCAGGTTGTGCACTGCACCACGAACTAGTAAGGTGTGGGTTGGGGTTATAAGAGTGGCTGAGGTAATAAGGGTGGCCGAGGTAATAAGGGTGGAAAGCGATCGAAATCGATATGAATACAATTATGTAATCATTGATGTGGAATTGTGAAAGGAGACAGCAAGAGAGTTTGTAACCTGTGGGTCCCTGATTGTCCCTTTGTTTGGCTGATTGTGCTTTCCCTATGCAATTGGTTGTTGCTTTCATTGTTGATTCCTATTTGTATATGGGTTGAGGACTACTTGAAACAAAGTAAGTGTGGGAACATGTTCGTCTTGCCTCGTTATTTCTTTGTGTATATGTTCGTTATTTTATTATCGTGACTTGTTTGTTTATGGCTTAAGTTTACTTGGGACAAAGCTTGTCCATAAATACCAGTACAATTCCAGTGTACTGGCATTCCTTTTGTCGGAGCGCTACATTCGTGTCATGATTGTAGGTGGATCCGCAGCAGGTACTTCAATACATTGGCAGTAGAACTCTTTCACGTTCCACTAACCATTTTGGTGAG
Organism: Nicotiana noctiflora; assembly: GCA_032618575.1. Taxonomy (NCBI): domain Eukaryota; kingdom Viridiplantae; phylum Streptophyta; class Magnoliopsida; order Solanales; family Solanaceae; genus Nicotiana; species Nicotiana noctiflora. The sequence continues at coordinate 105,540 of JASVEL010010457.1, read as the reverse complement.
CCATTTTTCCTCTCGGGGCCCTACGTGGCTCATGCCATTTCTATTTTGGAGTATTATTTTGATTTTGTGTAAGGTATAGCCGGAGCCTTGTTGCCGGCAAGTATTGTATCATGCTGTCATATCTTAGAGGCTCCGTAGATAGTAAATGTGGGATTATGGTCTTATAAATGTATTTCGGGCGTTGTAAATTGTAAACTTGTTAAGTAATTAAGCTTTTGTAAAAGTATGATTTCATTTATAAACTGGTAAATTCTTTGATATATAAGTAATGAACACCACAAGGGTAACACATAAGTTAGGAAAGGCACCCAGGTCCGCTTGACTGGGGCTACCCGGCCGAGCGCCGGTCATGTCCCTCGATTTGGGGCGTGACAAAAAAAACCCTAATTTCCGAACTCTCTTTGTTTCTCTTTGTGATTCTGATTCTGGCTAAGCTTTGCAAGACCTTTCATTTGACTTTTTGCATTCCATTCAATTTTTCTCCTTACTTAATAGTTCCCTACTCACTAATTTTGGTTGCATGACACTTTTCTCTATTTTGAATCCAGCCTCGCATGTTCTAAAACTCATGCACTCTTTATATTTAGATTTTTCCTCTCCAAGCAACCTCTGATTTTGGGTATTGATCTCAGACTGACATTGTGTGAACTTGATTGATTCTTTCCTTATATATATTGAACCTTGCTATCCCCTTATTTTCTAACTTAGTTCATTATTGATTTCGAATCTTCGATTCCCTGATTTACTATGTACTAGTTGATTTACTTCTTGCCTTATTTACTTAAACCATATGTTTTGAGCTTTCCCTTATGAATCAACCCCTTATTTGCATATTGTGCATGATATGCTACTTGATTCCCTTTCCTTAAATAACTCCAGTCCTTTACCGTTCAAATTTGAATTCCTTAATTAAAGGAATTCCCTTCTAATGATTGTTTTTAGATTGATACTCGGTTATTTTCTTTCCTTGCTCGCCTGCCTGAATTCAAGTATAAATACATGCTTCTCTCTTCACTCCATCATCGAATTCTGACAGAAAATAAAATCAAAATTCACATATCTGTCTTGAAATATTCTTTAATACTACCATTACTACTCTCTATTTTTCTATACCACTACTGAGCATTCTACATCCTACTGTCTGAATTCCTAAGTACTTGTGGGAGCTTCTTGAGTTTTCTCTTATGGACTGCCTGGCTGTTTGTTTGTTGTTGCTATTATGCTATTCTAAACATGCACCTGGTATGTTTTTCTAGTTAAAAAGTACCCTTGTTATATGTTCAACTTCTCTGCTTCTACCTTTTCTTTCTTTGTGTGTTTACTTGTTCTTTCCTGAACTATGTGATTATCTTCAAGCATGCTATGCCTCTTTATGTTATACTTTTAACCCTTTCCCTCTATTCCTTTTGTATGAGTATTGTCCTGAATCATGGCAGCACTTTGAATTGTTTTCTATGATCCAGAACTAAGACTCGTCTGAGTCTTTACTCAATTGCTTTCCCATTCTCTTTCCCCTCTATGTGCTGAGCGTTAATTTGGGTATGTTGGTGTCCTAATCACCATTCAGACCTGAGTTTGACTCTATAAGAGTCTGCTCTTATTTATTTGAATCTGAGCAAGAGGTTAGGTGTGTGCCAGTCTATGCCATGGCTGGGTATGACCACCTCCTGTTGAGGTTACTCCCTCACTTTGCACTTACTCCTAGTTCTTAAGTTCTATCCCCCTTTGGTATGCCATTCTTAGGGACCCTAGAGCTCCCTCTGAACATGGATGCATGAGGGCTGGTAATTTCACACATTGTAGTACTCTGTTACTATATTTATTATTCAGAGTGTATGCATTGCCTGGGCTCTTGAAGCTCCTTGGAACTTTGAAACACTCTGAATAAGAGAAGGCCCTGGAATCTAGAACCTGGATGTGGTAAAACACATGTATTAGATATTGAGATTGCATTAGGCAGTTTGGATCTAGCTGTGGTCTATGATGTATTTTATTTTTTACTTTTGGTTCTATAATAATAACTTTGTAAAAGAACTTGGGGAGTATAGTAATAAAGGGTATGGGAGGGCTTTTAGTTACTTGCATATGTTAAAGGGTAGATATCATGATTATAGGATTTTAACACTTTGAATCACTTAGATATCATGACTACAGGCTTTTGAAACATTTAAATCACCTAGAGATCATGTCTACAGGCTTGCATTCTTCTTTAGTCAAGCATATAGAAACCATGCCTATAGAATTGCATAAAAGATAGGCAAATAATAGGGTAAAACAATGCTCGCATGCCTTAAACGTTTAAAATAGCATTGAATAATAAAAACCAAAGTAGATATCCTGCCTATAGGATCTCAAAGTTTGCCTAAGTTGTATAATCAGTAATCTGGCAACTATTTTCAACGTTTTCAACAGATTCGTCCAAACTTGTCTACGACTTCTAAACTCATCTTTCTGTCTCTGAAATCACTTCTCTAACTCTCTACCTGAACTTTTATTCATGAAATTACTTTCAAAATAGTTTTCAAACTCTCTCTTCCTTTATAAGCACTCTACTTATGAAAAACTCAACTGTATATTTCCTGACAAGTGAGGCTTGCTCAGTTGGTAAGCACCTCCACCTACGACCGTCAGGTCCTGGGTTCGAGTCACCATGGAGAGGAAGTGTGGAAACACTATAGATCCTCCTAATTTAGGAGGGGTATAAAAAAACTGTACATTTCCTTAAATAGTTCCATCAATTTTCGAAACCTTTCTGAACTTCTACAATTTCCAAGCTCTTGCTTCTGTTTCAAAACTTTTCCGTATTAGGTCCTTAATTAATAATTCGGTAAAATGATCCAGATCCTAACAATTGGATCCAAGTTGCCTAATGTAGATTCTTTATGTTAAACCGGTCCGTCTGCCGCTTAATTTTAATTTAAGACTAAACCAGTATATGCAAGGCATGCTAAACTATATGTTATCTATTTAAAAGGCTTTCTTTGAACCTTGGTTTGTCTTCTTGTTCTTTCCCTACTTCGTTTTTGTATTGAATGACGAATTAGACTTTTATCCTTTGAAATTCCATGCAAACCCCATCATTTTCCTCCCCATTTAGGATTATAAGTCCTAATACCCTATGACAGATAGGTTGGGACGGGTACTAGCAAGCAATAAGTAAAATGATACTAATCGCGCTTAAATACCTTAACGAGGTGGGAATGGTATAATATGGATATGATGGTTGGTGCGTTAATATCTTGTGTGAGAATGATTGCTGGGTATTGCACCAAAGTGATATAATACTTAAACTTAGGAACCCCTTTCTCCTTCTTTATTTATTGATGGTTTTTCTTAGATTAATGTTTTCCTTCAACTAAGCTTCCTCTTTCCAAAATAACCTGTGTCCTTCTTCTTTCAAGATTTTCAACTTTTTTATACTTCGTATGTGCAAACTTTGCTTGTTTATTATTATTCTTCTTAAAGTTACAATTAAGCATGGCCTGAACCACATTAGTGGATCTTGAGGGGTGCATAATACCTTCCCCTCGAGATAATCTCAAGCCATTACCCGAACTCTGGTTTTCTTTCAATATCTTCTTCTTTTCTTTTAAAGTGTCCAAATGCACTATAATAATTAGGTGGCGACTCTCCAAAATCCATAATCCAATTCCCAAAAAGGGAATAGAAGAGTCAGTTCATCCATAATGTCAAAACCCGCTTTCTGCCTTAGGAGAAGGGGGCGTCAATAGTTGCTACATGTGAACTATTCACCTAACTTCCCTTTTCCCTGTTTGTGTTTACTGCCCGGAACTATATGATGTATTTTGTTTTTGAGTTTGTCAAAACTGTCCCATTGTTTTTCTTTCAAAACTATTCTACATGGATCATTTTTAAAACGTCTTTCAACAAAATTTCTTTAAAGAAAACTCTATCACGCTCTCACTACTCCTAGAGTTTAGGTTTTATCCCCTTCGTGTAAGCATTGCCTTTGGCACCTTTGAGTACTTATTGAACTTTGATGCACAAGGCTTGTAATTCCACACTACACGTGTTCAACATTTTGGTAATATTTAGGTGTTGGTACTGGCCAAGGACCCCCATTGGGCCCTTAGGGAGCTTTACCGCATCCAAACCATGGCCAGGGCTGTGAAACTCGAAAGAAGTGGGGTTGGAAGATCGGGCATGGTTGAAGGCTCCCTATAGAGTAGCTTCTTATTTTATGTTTCATTACATAATTCATCTATCATGGTTTGTAATAATTTGTAAACAACTGATTGGGGTTATAGTGAAATTAGGAGGGATTATGCATGTTTAGTTTAATTAATGGGCAGAGAACATGTCTATAGGGCATTACATACCAATTTGTGAAATAGAAGCCATGCGTAGGGTATGCATCTTACACCTAGATATCCTATTTTAGGCTCTTTACTTTCAGATTGTTATACTCACTTTATAGTCAATTAGTAATTAACGAACAACTATTATGAAACTACTACTACATTTAGAGACCATGTTTTAGGAGCTTTATGTGCATTAGAGGTCATGTTACTTAGGGTTGCAATTGCTGAACGCTTCACCAGCTGTTTAATTTAACAACACACGTTTGTTTGACTATGTCTTCTCTTTATAACTGGAATCAATATGCATGTTCACGTCTTTTAATTAAGACAAGAAGGCAATACATACATTGCCTAGGCAAGCTTAAGGCCCAATAATAAAAACTGATTGATCTTGTTTTACTAGTTCAAATTATTCAACCTTTTAACTTTCCCATCTCTTTTTTTCATCTGTCTCTCCGAAGTACACTCTTTTACTGAAAATCCCCTTATCTAGAAACCTGTTTCGTATTTATAGGCTCTCACTAATTTTCTGATTCATGCTCAATTAAGCTTTTAAATTACTGGTACCTTTCTGCCCAGGATCACATTTTTGATACTTGTCTAATTAAACAATTGTATTTTTAAATCTCTACCTTCTTTTTAATGATGTTTTAACAGTCCCATTACCTTTACTTACTCAACTGTTTTCTTAGTTGTGTTTCTGCATGTCAAACGTTCTTCGAATCACTCAATTGTGATTAAATTTACTGCTAAAACTGATCTTTAAACTCGTGTTCTTTTAGGACCTTAAATGTGTTCGAGACGTGCTAATTACATGTTTACTTGTAAGGGATCTATGAGCCTCTTATTTGCCTTTGTATGGTTCATTTATGTGTAGTCTTGCTTGTTATGTATGTCACTTGAATTTTGTCCTCTTAACGTAAGGGTTCAGCCTAGACCTAACCTTGTTTGAATAGTGGTGCTAAATATCCCGTAGGACTTATAGGAAGGGATGGTTAATAACATGCAATAAGCATTTGTGACCAATCCACACGTTTAAAAAATATTTACGGGGTGGGAAGGCCAGACATGGAGATGATGGTACGCGATAACACAATGCGTATGGTTTTCGGTATTGTGTGGATGATCCATGTGCTTTATAGACCTAGGAACCCTTTCCTTATGTTACTTTGTTTAATATCAATAAATTCTGCCTTTTCAAAATACCCAAAACTCCCCTTTAATTTTCATTGCGTTATTCCTTTTCCTTCTAACTTTTTCTTCTTTGTTTATTTAATGTATTAACTAATTCTTGCACTTAGAATCTCCTCGAAATAAATTATTGGTTCCAAGATGCTTATTTTCAACCCTTATATGTAAATTTATTTGCATACTTGTTTACTTAAGTCACAACATAGCATGGCCGTGAATCACAGTAGTGGATCTTGAGGGGTGCCGAACACCTTCGCCTCGAGACAATTTCTAGCCCTTACCCGAACTCTGATTTTCAAATTCAAAACCATTAGTGTCGTAATGCACTTAATCATTAGGTGGTGACTCTTCAAATTCAAAAACTCAATTCCCAAATAGGAATAGAGTTATCTTCCCAAATGTCGTAAACCCGATTTCACTAGGAAAAGTGGGCGTCGACAACCTTGAGTCTGAATTAGGCTATTTGGTTGTAGCTTAAATTTCTGATGTAATTTTATTTTCTCTGATTCATTTTGGTGTGTAATATATTGTAATAACTTATGGGGTTCGATTAGAAAAAGGGAGGGTCACTTTTGTATGCGTATGGGTAGATAATATGCTCATAGGAATTACTATTCTACACTTATGCATATCATATAGAAATCCTGCCTATGAATTTTGCGCATATACATTCATGTAGAAATCATGCCTATATGTTGTTACATTACTACATTAGAAATCCTACCTATAAGATGTTACATTACTACATTAGAATTCTTGCATATAAGTTGTTGCATCATTACATACAGAGACCATGCCTATTAGTTTCTGCATATAGAAATCATGATTATAGGTTTTGTACACTTCTACATATACATATGTCATTAGGCAAATAGTCCCTAGGTTAAAATAATAACAACGTGCATCCTATATACCATGCCTATAGGATTCTTGCATCCCGATAATCGTTATAAAATCAATAACACTTAGAAATCATTTCCTATAGGAGCAGCCATTTAAGTCTGATTCGTCTATATTATCTATAAGTCTAAAATTAGTAGCAATGTTGTTTATTATCTGCGGAATTTAATTGGTTCGAAAATAGTAACCCTTCTTTGAAAATCAGTATACTTCCACCTAAGCAAGCCAGTAGGTAATTCATTAACTGTGTAAGTCCTTGTTAAACCACAGCCAGATAAGGACTAATTCAGACTTCTCATTTGCGAAATATGTGATAAAGCAGCATGTCCTAACGCTAAATTTAATGCAGACTAAAACCAGTATCTGAAGTCATGCTAGACAACTTGCTTTTTAGTGAGGAGGCAAGCCTTTAAACTGCTATGTGTTTCCCCTTAACTGCTTTATGTGTTTTTGTTTGTCGCATTAGAATTTTATCCTTTTAAACTATGAAAAGGCCCAATCTCCTTCCCTTTTAGGACTAGTAATCCCAAATGCCTCCAGGACTGATAGACCTTTACTTGTTTATGTTTATTTTCGGAATTGTTTGAACCATTTCCTCAAAATTTCTACTTTCTTTATTTTTTCTTCAAACTTTCAATTCACTTGCAACATTATGTGTGAATCGCCTTCTATTTGAGACCTTTATCTGCTTACTTGTTATTTAAAGTCATAATTGTAATTTAGCAAGGAACCACACTAGTGGATCTTTAGGGGTGCCTAACACCTTTCCCTCAAGATAATTTCTAGCACTTACCTGAACTCTAGTTTTCCAACTCAAACCCTTCCTTAGTGTCCTAATTTACTTTAATCATTAGGTGGCAACTCTACAATTTAAACCCAATTCCCAAAAGGGAACGAGTTTTCCTCCCAAATGTCATAAATCCTATTTCGCTTAAGAAAAAGTGTGACGACCCAAAGGGTCATCACTTATTTAATTAATCATTTCGAGCTTCTGAGGCCTTGAAAATCTCATTCTATGTTGCCTCAATTTACGTGCACGATCCGAGCATGTAGCCGGAAAGATTTTTTGATAGAAAATATGAATTCTATGAGAAATTTGGATAAAAATGATATTAATATTGATATGGTTGACTTCGGTCAACATTTTTGGTAAACGGATCCGGACCCGAGATTGGATGGACCCGAGAGGTCCGTAGGAAAATATGGGACTTAGACATGTGTCCGGAGTCGAATTCGAGGCCTAGAGCCCAAGTTATGAATTTTTATGTGAAATTGTTTTTGATGTAATTATTAAAGGAAATAAATTAATTGACCTTGGTATCGGGCTCGTATTTTGGTTCCGACGCCCGGTACAAGTCTTAAATATTATATATGTGATTCTGTAAAGTTTGGTGACATTTGGATGTCGTTTGAGATGTTTTGGACCTTGAGTTCCAAGTTAAGAAGTTTTGAAAATCAAAAGTATGAAAATCATGAGTTTGAGGCTTGATTTGATTAAAACGAAGTGATATTGGCGATATGATCGCACGAACAAGTCCATAATGTGTTTTTGAGGTTGTGTACATGTTTGGTTTGGAGCCCGGGGGCGCTCGGGTAAAGATTTGATAGGACGTTGGATGAAATTCTGAATTTTGAACTGCTGTTTTTTTTTCACCCAGCTGTTGGCTTCGCAATTGCGAAGAATGTCTCGCAATTGCGAAGGGGACAATGTAAGGCAAGGCTCGCAAATGCGAACCTTGATCGCAAATGCGAAGCCATTGTTCGCATTTGCAAAGGTCCCCAGTGCTGCCTATGTTCGCAAATGCGAACAATAGTTCGCAAATGCGAACATTTCCCATATTGCCTTGGTTCGCAAATGCGAACCATTGTTCGCAAATGCGAACACTGCCTTATACAGCATGTGTTCGCAAATGCGAACATTGGTTCGCAAATGCGAACAGCCCTTTGCCTGCCAGTGATCGCAAATGCGAACAAATGTTCGCAAATGCGAACTTCCCAGCCTTAGCTTATTTTTCAAACTCCAGAAATTGGTCGGGGTTCGCAATTGCGAACCCATGTTCGCAAATGCGAACACAGAGACCTGAAAACCACGAATTTCAGTCATTTCTTCACATTTTACAAAACCAAAACACCCATTTACGATTCTTCAAGGAGTTCTTCTTCATCAAAACGATTGTAAGTCACTTTTTACTTAATTCTTTCAATTTCTAACATCATTAAACATGTTTTTCATAAGAAATCAAAGATTTTCATGGTAAAATTCTTGTTTTTGTTAGAAAATAGGTTTTTCATAATTGGGGAATTGGACCTCGAATTGAGGTCCGATTTTGAAACAAATTATATACATGAACTCGTGGGGAGATGGGTAACCGGATTTTGGTCCTAACCCCGAGTTTCGACCATGTGGGCCCGGGGTTGAAATTTACTATTCCGGGCAGAATGTTGTAAAAGTTGTATTTGGTCTTAAGAATTAGTTTGTTGAGTAAAATTGATGATATTAAATCAATTGTGTATAGATACGGTTGGATTGGAGCCAAGTTGAAAGAAAAAGACATTTCCACGGATTGAATTGTTCATAAGCATTCGAGGTAAGTGTTTGTTCTATCCTAGCTTGAGGGAATAGGATTATGTGTTATGTGTTATGTGATCGAGTGCGGTGTATGGGCTGTGGTGACGAGCATCCATACACTGGCGTCTAGTATGACCGTGAGTCGTTGGAAGATAATTATTTTGAGATATATTACATATGAATTGTTATTGTTCTCCCTTGTTAGGACTTGTTGTGAAGATAATTATTGATTGCCCTTGATGGGACGGTTTATGAATTGCTGTTTCTTTCTTTACCCTTAACCGTGATTGTTATTTGGGTGAGGAAGAGTGATAATGCACGAAGGGTGATGCCGTGCCATGTTTTATTTATTTATGCACGAAGGTTAATGCCGTGCCATGTTTATTTATTGATTATGCACGAAGGATCATGCCGTGCCTTGTTATTGAACCATGTATGAAGGATCATGCCGTACTATGGATGTGAGGATGAGAGTAAAAGCACGAAGGGTGATGCCGTGTACTTTATTTATTTATTTGGTGAGGATGAGAGTAAAAGCACGAAGGGTGATGCCGTGCAACTGCTTGCTATTTCTTGAAGTGATATTATTTGTGTTTACATTATACTTTGTTTTTCCTTATGAATTTATTAACTGTTGTTAATTGTTGAATTCTTTGAGATATTCCTTATTGTGTTATTACCTGATTATTTCTTGTTATTCTGTGGTATACATATATATTGAATTGCACAGATTTATGTGGGTGTCCGGTCCTAGGCTTGTCACTACTTCGCCGGGATAGGCCAGGCACTTACCAGCACATGGGATCGGTTGTGCTGATACTACACTTCTGTGCGTTTTTGCACAGGTCCAGGTTACGATCAGAGCAGCAGCAGCAGCAGTAAATTGATTGCGTGGGAGTTGATCACATTTGAGACCGAGGTAGCTTGCAGACATCCGCAGGCCCGGCGTCTCTCTCTTTAATTATGTTATTATCCGTAGTCTCTTTGTTCCGAGACAAATAGAATTATGTTATATTTCCTTCAGGACTTTTATGTGTAGTATTCTATAGTAGTTCGTGAGTTGGTGACTCCATGTCTTGGGTAGAGGATTTTAGTATGATTTTCACCTTGTGAATTGTTATTTCCATTATGATAAAGCATTCCGCATTTATTTAATTAAAAATTGTGTTAAAAACAGGATAGTATGAATACAGTGGCTTGCCTAGCTACCACGAGTAGGCGCCATCACGATCCCGATGTTGGGGGAAAAATCCGGGTCGTGACAAGTTGGTATCAGAGCTATAGGTTACATAGGTCTCACCACTCACGAACAAGCTTAGTAGAGTTTGAGAGGTAAGTACGGAGACGTCTGTACTTGTCCTCCAGAGTCTATTGAGTTAGGAAAGAGTCTCTCATTTGTGCTTTCTTGTCGTGCGACTTGTTCCTCAATTACTGATTGAATTTCTATTCTGTCCTTTCGCAGATGGTAAGGACACGCGCTTCTTCGTCCGCTGACCAGCAGCCCGAGCCCCAGGCAGCTCCTGTGAGGTACAGGGGCCAAGGCCGTATCGAGGCCGTGGTAGGGGTAGAGCTCAGCCCCAGACAGCTACTCCAGAGGTGGAGCCTCATATTGAGATTGATGAGGAGGTTCCGGTTCCAGCAGCTCCAGTGGGCCCAGCTCAGGTCCCAGGAGAGGCTTTAATTACCCCAGATCTCAGGGATGCTTTGGTCGGAATAGCGAGATTCATGGACAGCATTGCTAGAGCGGGTTTATTATCAGTTGCCCCAGCCACTTCTCAGGCTGGAGGAGGGGCCCAGACTCATATTGCTCATACTCCGGAGCCAGTAGCTCCTCAGCCTCAGGCACCAGTAATTCAGCCAGCTGTGGCCACTCAGTCAGGTACCACAGCTCATGCCGGCGATGGAGCGGCCATGACTTCCGATTCGTTATGGAGGCTTGATCGGTTCTCCAAGCTATTTACCACTACATTCAGGTGGAGCCGCATCAGAGGATCCTCAGGACTTTTTATTCGGTTGCCATGAGATTCTCAAGACTATGGGGATCGTGGAGACAAACGGGGTTGACTTCTGTACCTTCAGACTTGCAGGATCCGCTAAGACTTGGTGGAGAGATTATTGCTTGACTCGTCCAGCAGGGTCCCCAGCTTTATCATGGGACCAGTTTGCGGAACTATTTATGGAGAAGTTTCTCCCTGCTACTCAGAGGGATGTACTTCGGAGGCAGTTTGAGCGCCTCCATCAGGGCACTATGACGTTACACAGTATGAGACGAGATTTATTGACTTGGCTCGTCATGCAGTGGTGATACTTCCCACGGAGCGGGAGAGGGTCCGCGGATTTATAGATGGGCTTAATCAGCCGATTAGACTCCAGATGGCTATGGGCGTGGGGAGTGACATATCATTTCAGGAGGCAGCCAATGCAGCACGCAGAGTTGAGATGGCTCTTGCTAGGGGAGGCGGTTATTCTTCAGATAAGAGGCCTCGTCATTCAGGCAAGTTTGGTGGTTCTTCCTCCGGTAGCAGAGAATCCTTTGATAGAGGCCAGTCCTCCAGGCCTTTTCATTCCGCCCTTCAGGCTTCACAGGGTGGATCAAGTGATCGTGGTTCTCGGGGGCATTATTCAGACCAGTCTCCTATTAATGCTCAGCCTCTTCAGAGTGTTCGTGGAGGCCATTCGGGTCGTCAGGGCCAGCAGCCCTATCAGTCTAAGAGTTGCTACGGTTGTGGTGACCCAGGTCATTTTATCAGGAATTGCCCTCTAGCAGCGGGCAACTCTCAGCAGCGAGGTCCTCGTCCTATGATTCAGGCCCCAGCTGACCCTCAGCCTGCCCAGCCAGCCAGAGGCGGGGGTAGAGATTATAGAGGTGGAGGTCGAGACCGTAGAGGTGGAGACCGTCCGGCGAGAGGTAGAGGTCAGCCAGTTGATGGTCGTCCTAGAGACGCAGCTCAGAGGGGAGGTGCAGATCCCCGATTCTATGCTTTACCGGCCAGGCCAGAGGCAGAGGCATCAGATGCCGTGATTACAGGTACTATTCTTGTGTGTGGCAGAGGTGCTTCAGTATTATTTGACCCCGGATCTACATATTCCTATGTGTCTTCCTACTTCGCACCGTATTTGGCCGTGCCCAGCTATGCTCTGGATATTCCAGTTTATGTGGCTACACCAATGGGTGACTCCATTGTAGTCGATCGGGTGCATCGTTCGTGCGTAGTTATATTTGGGGGTCTTGAGACCCGTGTTGATCTGTTGCTTTTGGATATGGTAGATTTTGATGTCATATTGGGGATGGACTGGTTGTCCCCATACCATGCTATTCTTGATTGCCATGCTAAGACGGTGACCTTAGCCTTGCCGGAATCACCCCGACTAGAGTGGAAAGGTACCTCAAGCCACTCCGTTCGCACTGTTATTTCCTATGTTAAGGCTCGACGTATGGTCGAGAAGGGGTGTCTAGCTTATTTGGCTTATGTTCGTGATTCCAGCGCGGAAGTTCCTTCCATTGAGTCGGTCCCTATTGCACGGGAGTTTCCGGAGGTTTTTCTTCAGACCTGCCGGGCATGCCACCCGACAGGGATATTGATTTCTGTATTGATTTGGCACCGGGCACTCGGCCCATCTCTATTCCACCCTATCGTATGGCCCCGCCGGAGTTAAAAGAGTTGAAAGATCAGTTGCAGGACCTTCTTGAGAAGGGCTTTATCAGGCCCAGTGTTTCCCCCTGGGGAGCACCTGTATTATTTGTAAAGAAGAAGGATGGCTCGATGCGGATGTGTATTGATTACCGGCAGTTAAACAAGTTGACTATCAAAAATAAATATCCACTGCCGAGGATTGATGATTTGTTTGACCAGCTCCGAGGAGCGAGGGTGTTCTCAAAAATAGACTTGAGGTCGGCTACCATCAGCTGAAGATCAGGGCGGCTGACATTCCTAAGACAGCCTTTCGCACTAGATATGGGCATTATGAGTTCTTGGTCATGTCCTTCGGGTTGACCAATGCCCCAACGACATTCATGGAATTGATGAATCGGGTATTCAGGCCTTACTTAGATTTGTTCGTGATAGTCTTTATAGATGACATCCTGGTGTACTCCCGCAGCTAGGAAGAGCACGGGCAGCACCTCAAAGTGGTTCTTCAGACTCTGAAAGATAACCGACTATATGCCAAATTTTCTAAATGTGAGTTCTGGCTGAGTTCGGTAGCATTTCCGGGTCACATTGTATCAGTGGAAGGTATTCAGGTAGACCCAAAGAAGATTGAGGCAGTCCAGAATTGGCCTCGACCAGCTTCAGTGACTGAGATCCGGAGTTTCTTGGGATTAGCAGGTTACTACCGTCGTTTTGTAGAGGGGTTTTCTTCAATTGCAGCCCCGATGACCAGGTTGACCCAGAAGGGTGTCCAGTTTCAGTGGTCAGAGGAGTGCGAGGCGAGCTTTCAGAAGCTCAAGACAGCCTTGACCATCGCACCAGTGTTGATACTACCTACAGGTACAGGGCCTTATACAGTTTATTGTGACGCATCTCGTACAGGGCTTGGAGCGGTATTGATGCGAGATGGTAAGGTTATTTCTTATGCTTCGAGACAGCTAAAAATACATGAGAAGAATTATCTAGTTCATGATCTTGAGTTAGCAGCAGTGGTTCATGCCTTAAAGATTTGGAGGCATTATCTATATGGTGTGACATGTGAGGTGTACACCGATCACAAAAGCCTACAGTACTTGTTCAAACAGAAGGAGTTGAATCTACGACAGCGGAGATGGTTAGAGTTGCTAAAAGACTATGATGTTACTATATTATATCACCCGGGTAAGGCCAATGTGGTGGCCGATGCATTGAGTAGAAAGTATGCCGGCATGGGTAGTCTTGCATATATTCCGGTCAATCAGAGACCATTAGCTCTAGATGTCCAGGCCTTAGCCAACCGGTTCGTGAGATTAGACATTTCTGAGCCTAGCAGAGTGTTAGCCCACACGGTCGCTCGTTCTTCTTTATTAGAGCGTATCCGTGAGAGGCAATTTGATGATCCTCATTTGCGTGAGTTGAGAGATACGGTACAGCGGGGAGGTGCCACACAGGTAAATCTAGATGATGATGGGGTATTGAAATTGCAGGGGTCGAGTTTGTGTGCCCAATGTCGAAGGAATTCGAGAATTGATCTTAGCAGAGGCCCACAGTTCGCGGTATTCTATTCACCCAGGCGCCGCGAAGATGTACCAGGACTTACGGCAACACTATTGGTGGCGCGGAATGAAGAAAGATATCGTTGCGTATGTCGCTCGGTGTCTGAATTGTCAACAGGTGAAATATGAGCACCAGAGACCTGGTGGTGTATTCCAGAGGATTGAAATTCCCGAGTAGAAATGGGAGCGGATCACTATGGACTTCGTTACTGGACTTCCTTTGACTCGGAGGAAATTTGATGCTATTTGGGTCATTATTGATAGGTTGACCAAGTCAGCACACTTTATTCCAGTATCTGTCTCCTACTCATCGGAGAGGTTAGTAGAGATTTACATAAGGGAGATTGTTCGACTTCATGGGGTGCCGGTATCTATTATCTCTGATCGGGGTACCCAGTTTACCTCACGGTTCTGGAGAGCGGTCCAGCAGGAGTTAGGCACCCAGGTTCAACAGACTACAACTTTTCATCCTCAGACGGATGGCCAGTTGGAGAGGACTATTCAGATTCTAGAGGACATGCTTCGAGCATGTGTTATTGATTTCGGAGGCTCGTGGGACCAGTTTCTACCATTAGCAGAGTTCGCCTACAATAACAGTTACCAATCTAGCATCCGGATGGCTCCGTATGAGGCGTTGTATGGTAGGCGATGTCGATCACCAGTTGGATGGTTTGAACCGGGAGAGGCTTGGTTGTTGGGTAAAGACTTAGATCAGGAGGCCTTAGACAAGGTCAAGACTATCCAGGAGAGATTGCATTCAGCTCGGTCCAGATAGAAGACTTATGCGGATCATAAGGTTCGAGATGTAGATTTCATGGTTGGTGAGCGGGTATTGCTCCGAGTGTCGCCTATGAAGGGCGTGATAAGGTTTGGGAAGAAGGGCAAGCTCAGCCCTAGGTACATTGGTCCATTTGAGATTCTAGACAGAGTGGGAGGGGTGGCTTACAGATTAGCTTTGCCGCCTAGCTTATCAGCCGTGCATCCAGCTTTTCACGTATCTATGCTTCGGAGATACCACGGCGATCCCACACATGTGTTAGACTTCAGTACTGTCCAATTGGACAATGATCTATCTTACGAGGAGGAGCCGGTGGCTATTCTAGACCGGCATGTTCGACAGTTGAGGTCGAAGAGTTATCCTTCTGTGCGTGTTCAGTGGAGAGGTCAGCCTCCTGAGGCATCGACCTGGGAGTCCGAGTCTGATATGCGGAGCCGTTACCCACACTTGTTTCCTGACTCGGTACTTCTTTCTTTTGTCCGTTCGAGGACGAACGGTTGTTTTAGAGGTGGAGATTGTGACGACCCAAAGGGTCATCACTTATTTTAATTAATCATTTCGAGCTTCTGAGGCCTTGAAAACCTCATTCTATGTTGCCTCAATTTACGTGCACGATCCGAGCATGTAGCCGGAAAGATTTTTTGATAGAAAATATGAATTCTATGAGAAATTTGGATAAAAATGATATTAATATTGATATGGTTGACTTCGGTCAACATTTTTGGTAAACGGATCCGGACCCGAGATTGGATGGTCCCGAGAGGTCCGTAGGAAAATATGGGACTTGGACATGTGTCCGGAGTCGAATTCGGAGGCCTAGAGCCCAAGTTATGAATTTTTATGTGAAATTGTTTTTGATGTAATTATTAAAGGAAATAAATTAATAGACCTTGGTATCGGGCTCGTATTTTGGTTCCGACGCCCCGTACAAGTCTTAAATATTATATATGTGATTTCTGTAAAGTTTGGTGACATTTGGATGTCGTTTGAGATGTTTTGGACCTTGAGTTCCAAGTTAAGAAGTTTTGAAAATCAAAAGTATGAAAATCATGAGTTTGAGGCTTGATTTGATTAAAACGAAGTGATATTGGCGATATGATCGCACGAACAAGTCCATAATGTGTTTTTGAGGTTGTGTACATGTTTGGTTTGGAGCCCGGGGGCTCGGGTAAAGATTTGATAGGCCGTTGGATGAAATTCTGAATTTTGAACTGCTGGTTTTTTCACCCAGCTGTTGGCTTCGCAATTGCGAAGAATGTCTCGCAATTGCGAAGGGGACAATGTAAGGCAAGGCTCGCAAATGCGAACCTTGATCGCAAATGCGAAGCCAGCCTTGTTCGCAAATGCGAACAACTGTTCGCATTTGCGAAGGTCCCCAGTGCTGCCTATGTTCGCAAATGCGAACAATAGTTCGCAAATGCGAACATTTCCCATATTGCCTTGGTTCGCAAATGCGAACCGTTGTTCGCAAATGCGAACACTGCCTTATACAGCATGTGTTCGCAAATGCGAACATTCGTTCGCAAATGCGAACATCCCTTTGACTGCCAGTGTTCACAAATGCGAACAAATGTTCGCAAATGCGAACTTCCCAGCCTTAGCTTATTTTTCAAACTCTAGAAATTGGTCGGGGTTCGCAATTGCGAACCCATGTTCGCAAATGCGAACACAGAGACCTGAAAACCACGAATTTCAGTCATTTCTTCACATTTTACAAAACCAAAACACCCATTTGCGATTCTTCAAGGAGTTCTTCTTCATCAAAACGATTGTAAGTCACTTTTTACTTAATTCTTTCAATTCCTAACATCATTAAACATGTTTTTCATAAGAAATCAAAGATTTTCATGGTAAAATTCTTGTTTTTGTTATAAAATAGGTTTTTCATAAATTGGGGAATTGGACCTCGAATTGAGGTCCGATTTTGAAACAAATTATATACATGAACTCGTGGGGGGATGGGTAACCGGATTTTGGTCCTAACCCCGAGTTCCGACCATGTGGGCCCGGGGTTGAAATTCACTATTCCGGGCAAGAATGTTGTAAAAGTTGTATTTGGTCTTAAGAATTAGTTTGTTGAGTAAAATTGATGATATTAAATCAATTGTGTATAGATATGGTTGGATTGGAGCCAAGTTGAAAGAAAAAGACATTTCCACGGATTGAATTGTTCATAAGCATTCGAGGTAAGTGTTTGTTCTATCATAGCTTGAGGGAATAGGATTATGTGTTATGTGTTATGTGATCGAGTGCGGTGTATGGGTTGTGGTGACGAGCATCCATACACTGGCGTCTAGTATGACTGTGAGTCGTTGGAAGATAATTATTTTGAGATATATTACAGATGAATTGTTATTGTTCTCCCTTGTTGGGACTTGTTGTGAAGATAATTATTGATTGCCCTTGATGGGACGGTTTATGAATTGCTGTTTCTTTCTTTGCCCTTAACTGGTGATTGTTATTTGGGTGAGGAAGAGTGATAATGCACGAAGGGTGATGCCGTGCCATGTTTTATTTATTTATGCACGAAGGTTAATGCCGTGCCATGTTTATTTATTGATTATGCACGAAGGATCATGCCGTGCCTTGTTATTGAACCATGTACGAAGGATCATGCCGTACTATGGATGTGAGGATGAGAGTAAAAGCACGAAGGGTGATGCCTTGTACTTTATTTGTTTATTTGGTGAGGATGTGAGTAAAAGCACGAAGGGTGATGCCGTGCAACTGCTTGCTATTTCTTGAAGTGATATTATTTGTGTTTACATTATACTTTGTTTTTCCTTGTGAATTTATTAACTGTTGTTAATTGTTGAATTCTTTGAGATATTCCTTATTGTGTTATTACCTGGTTATTTCTTGTTATTCTGTGGTATACATAGATATTGAATTGCACAGGTTTATGTGGGTGTCTGGTCCTAGGCTTGTCACTACTTCGCCGGGATAGGCCAGGCACTTACCAGCGCATGGGGTCGGTTGTGCTGATATTACACTTCTGTGCGTTTTTGCACAGGTCCAAGTTACGATCAAGAGCAGCAGCAGCAGCAGTAAATTGATTGCGTGGGAGTTGATCACATTTGAGACCGAGGTAGCTTGCAGACGTCCGCAGGCCCGGCGTCTCTCTCTTTAATTATGTTATTATCTGTAGTCTCTTTGTTCCGAGACAAACAGAATTATGTTATATTTCCTTCAGACTTTTATGTGTAGTATTCTATAGTAGTTCGTGAGTTGGTGACTCCATGTCTTGGGTAGAGGATTTTAGTATGATTTTCACCTTGTGAATTGTTATTTCCATTATGATAAAGCATTCCGCATTTATTTAATTAAAAATTGTGTTAAAAACAGGATAGTATGAATACAGTGGCTTGCCTAGCTACCACGAGTAGGCGCCATCACGATCCCGATGTTGGGGGAAAAATCCGGGTCGTGACAAAAAGGGGGCATCGACAAGTATGAGTACATAAACAACATGTATCCAATAAGTATCTAGTCTAACCTCGAAAAAAGTAGTGACAAGGGGTCGACTTTGACACTTACTATGGGCTAACAATAATATATTAAAAGAATTATACTAAGCATGGATTTTACGAATAATACCGAAACCTCAATAACGAGAAATAAATAATTCTTCTTTCACAAATGTTAAATTTCAAGTTTAGTTTTATCATTAAACAACTTGCATTTCAAGATGTTTAAGCAATATCAATTATGAAGAGTTTCAAAGAATTTTCATTCACAAATTATGACGAGGTTGTACGGCCCGATCCAACATATATTTATATTGTGTACTACCGAGGGTCGAAGAACACAAACCATAAGTGCATCTATCTGCTGACGAGGCATTTGCCCGCTCCACAAATAGAAAATAATTCAAATAAAACACATATTCTCATATTTAGTCAAGTGTCTCTTCGTGACTTCAAGTAATTAACTTTTACTTTTTGAAATTTCTTTTATCAACTTCCAATATGACTTAAGCAATTAAATCAACAAGTAAGGATACAAATATTTCAAATAAAGTATGGTAGGGGTTCTAAACTGCCCGGACAATAGCACAATAGTAGCTACGTACAGACTCTGTCACCTCGTACATACGTAGCCTCCAAAAATAGGTACACACATTTATTTAATTCACCTATGGGGTTAATTTCCTCTTACAAGGCTATAAAAGAGACTTACCTCATCTCAATGCCTTTCCGGTTCAAGAATGTACTCAAACCTCCAAATTTGACGCCAAATGACTCGAATATAGTCAAATATTATATAAATTAATCAATCTATGCTCAAAAATTCATATCCATATTATTAAAGTAATTACCCAACCCAAAATGCGAGATTCCTAAAATATATTCCCTGGCCCACGTGCCCGGATTCTGGAAGTTTTCGAAGGAAGTTGTTACCTATAACCTTATTAGGAACATAAATATATGATTTTCATTAAGTTCTGTAATCATTTTCGTGGTAAAATCATATTTTTATAAAAAATATAGGCTTTCCATCTAACCGATAAATTCCAACTTTTGCATATTATAATCTACCCATAAACTATGTATTAAACTTACATTAGGTAGAAATTACTTACCTTCAAAAGCTAGGTCGAAATTCCCTCCTTAAAAGCTCTCAAATCGCCTTAGAGTGAAAGAAAATGGGTAAAAATGGCTTATGTCCCGTATTAAATGAACCTCATTGCCTCCAATGATTTTGCATCTACGGTGCCTTGGACCCATCTATGGTCCCTCAGCTACGGAAAAGTCGTTGCAGGTGCGCATTTAACCCTACTGGCGAAGCTCCGCATATGCGGGCTCAAGGGACTGCATCTGCGCACCAGCCCACACCTGCAGTCACGCAGGTGCGCCAAAACATTTGCACCTTCGGCGCTTAGGCTGCCCTCACTCTTTCGCTTTTGCGGCTCGTGGCTCGCACTTGCGGCTGGCCAAGCGTAGGTGCGATTATGACAACAGGTGTAGCTTCATCTATTACTCTAAATTTCAACTTGGTCCGAGCCTCATCTAATTAACACTCGGGGTGCTTGGGGCCCCGCCCGAACACACCAATAAGTTTGTAATCACAAAACGAACTCGCTCGAACTCTCAGAATGCCCAAAAAAATAATAAAACTAAGAATCACACCCCAAAACCAATTATCAAACTTATGAACTTCAAGTTTTTCAATTTACTTCCAATGCGTCGAAACATATTTAAACTACTCGGAATGACACCAAATTCGAGTGAAAGTCTTAAACGACATTACGGAACTATTCCCCATCTCGGAATTATGTTTAGACCTCGATATCGCCAAAATCTGCTCCAAACCAAATTAAAAGAACTTCTAAAACATTGAAAAACTCACTTTCACCATTAAGCATCAAAACACTCCCGGGTCATCCAAAACTCGATCCGAACATACGCCCTAGTCTGAAATCATCAAACGAACCTATTGCAACCGTCAAATCCCAATTCCAAGGTCGATTACTCAAAATGTTAACTGAAGTTAAACTTGCCCTTTTAAGCAAACTTAAGGAACCTGTCACGACCCAAATCCCTAGTCGTGATTGCACCTAACCCAATCCGCTAGGTAAGCCAGCTAATAATTCTTATAATTTCTATTAATATTAACAAGACAATTAACAAAAGGAATTTTTTCTGAATCTTATACTTTTCCCAAAGACTGGTAGTACAAATCATGAGCTTTTATGAATAGAATGTATAACACTGATATGAAGTAAATACATCTTCTATTTGAAAACTACATAAATAAAGTTTTTATAAATCTAAGGCTACCATAAATAAGAGGTACCTACAACAGGAACGCAGGTACATCTTCAAATCCGGCAACCATCGAGCACAATAACAACAACAACAGCCAACATCTGTAGGCAATATGAAAAAGTGTTGTATCTATACAACTGACCCCGTGTACTGTGTAAGTAATAAACCTAACCTTAGGTTGAAAGCAGTGAGGAGCTGGAACATAGGTCGGGTCCAATACGGATAACCAGTAGCAGTTCATAACAACGTAGATCATATAACTAAGAAAGTAACTCAGAGATAAAATTGCTTAGCTTTTTCATAGTTTAACGAAAATAGTTCCACTTTTCAAGAATATCAGTGAAAACTCAAATCCATTACCAAAATCATCATAAAATATGTGATAGTTTGAAAATGTACATTTTCCAAAAAATCCTTTCGACACTAAATTAGATATTTCATTTTCTTTCCAGATAACAAGTGTGAAATATCCCTCTATGCCCACATACCAATGTGTACAAAAAGTAATGAATGACGTTATACTGTGCAGCATGAGGAAAAATGCACATCTATGCATTTATGTCGTGTGTGCATGCCAATGCCACGTATTTCAGTGATGAATTGTGTAGTCACAGTCTTAGAGTACTTAATCTCACAGTCTCACTCTTTCTTATCATCATGCTCAACCACTCAGTACTATATAAGGCCCATACAACCCAGGAAATCTATCCCAGAACATATACAACACTGACTATAATTCACCCAGTACCGAAAGAAAGGGAACTCCAACCCTGTAGAGAAATCCTTCTCCTGATATCAAGTAATTCGGACAAATCCATGTCCAAGGAAATCCATTCCTAAATAATATCATTCGCGCTCACTGAAAGGTGTATTATAGACTCCGGAGAGCTCATTTAGTATAAAGCCTAAACACGATATCTAGCATGATTGATAGCTTAGTTATTTTATCACATGGTGAAACCTCAAAAATCAATAAAATAGCGCCACTATATAATGCCATGGAAATAACGGAGTCACAATTCACAGGGTGCATGCCCACATGCCCGTCACCTAGTGTGTGCGTCAACTCAACATCAATCACATAGCATGTACTTCGAGGTTTCATATCCTTAGCACTAGTTTAGAAAAGTTACCTACCTCAAACAAGTCAATTCCAATATCGATCAAGCCAAGCGATGCTCCAAGAATGCCATCACGCGCGTAGCAACCTCCAAACGTCTCAAAACTAGCCAAAAACAACTCAAATACATCAAATAAAGCCCAATGAAACAATCGAAAATGGTAAAGATCGAATCCTAAATCAAATCCAAAATCCATCCAAAATCACACCCGGGTCTGCAACTCGGAACCCCACAAAACTCACAAAATACGATAATCCATTCAATTTTGAGTCCAACCACACTAGTTTCATTCAACTCTTACTCCAATTCGATATTCAAAACTCAAAAATTCATATTATGAAACTTTAGGCCAAAATCCCCAATTTCCTACTTAAAATTCATCAACCAAAAGCTAAAATCGAAGATAGATTCATGGAATATAAACACAACCGAGTAGAGAACACTTACTCCAATTCATATGGTGAAAATTGCTTCAAGAATCACCTTGATCCATACTCTGTAGCTCCAAAAATGTGAAAATGGTTGAAACCCTCAAAATAGAGTACTTTATACTTCTGCCCAGACATCCTTTTTCTCGAACGCGGGACAACCATCACATTCGTGATGAGAAAAAATTATCAGCCAGCAAAATTCTTTACGCGTTTGTGGAACAAGCCTTGCGAATGCGATACAAACTGGAGACAAAACTACACGAATGTGATGAAGAATGATCCTCCAGCTCCAGCTCCCAACTTAACTCTATGCGAACGCAATCTCTCATGTGCGGATGCGAAAGAGACTAGATCCAACTCTTCGTGAACACGGACCAATATTCACGAACACGATGAAGAAATGCCACTGTCATCAAAATACACTACACATTTTTGACATTTGACTCGTGAACCGATAAAGCACTGAGACACGCCCGAGCTCCTCTGGAGCCCCGTCCAAACATACCATCAAGTCCCATAACATAACATGGACCTACTTGAGACCTTAAAAAACACATAACAACATTGAAATGATGAATCACACCTTAATTTGAAATCAATGAACTTTGTAACTTTAAACTTTAACAACCGATGTCAAAACCTATCGGCTCACGTCCGATTGACATCAAATTTTGCACAAATGTCACATTTGACATTATGGACCTGCTTCAACTTGCAGAATTGGAATCTCACCCCGATATCAAAAAGTCCACTCCCCGTCAAACTTTTCAAAATTCCAACTTTCTCCATTACAAGCCAAATTCTATTACGGATTCAAAAATCACGATTCGGGCACGCTCTTAAGTCCAAAAACACCCAACGAAGCTAACCGAACCATCAGAAATCGTGAGGTCAAAATACTAAATAGTGAAAACTTGGTCAAACCTTTCAAATTCAAAGCTTCTAGTTGAGAATCATTCTTCCAAATGACGAATAACCTAAAAGTCAAAACTGACAAATCCCATAAGTCATAATACATTATACAGAGCTACTCATGTCGTCAAACAAGCGCGCAACATTTTAATGCTTAAAATGATCGGTTGGGTCGTTACATCCTCCCCAACTTAAACATATGTTCATCCTCAAGCGTGCCCAGAGTTGTTCTCAAAGCCATTAAATTGCAGTGTAACCTTACCATGTACATACTCGAGGGTGAACCCACGTCACCCTATCCCATACAGGTCCGATAACACAACATAACTAAACTTTTCTCAATTCAACCAAGCACATAAGCCTTAGAATCCTATTTCCAACTTCTAAATTTCTTATAAGATATGAATCCTACAACCAACACACTGTATAAGTCTGAACAAATTGTATCAAGCCATAACCATAATCCATGACATAATCACATGGTATACCTTATAACTCAAATGCTCATAGCAATAATTTATAATCACAGTAGCTTCTCAAACAACCCAATGCCGGTAATAAACCTCTGATCAAATAAAGCCCCATTATAACACCTTCATACACTGTCAGTGATGACAAAACCACATGAAAAATCATAACCATTCACCAGATCAACAGGTTGTGGAGCTTCCTCTCCTCCGACAAGAACTATGGCAGATTTCCAAGCCGACTTTCAATATTATCCTTCCAAATATACCCCAATCAAATGTGATAGTATCCATCCTAGGTTTAATGACCTCATCTCATCCAATCCGTCTACTCTAGTGGCATGACTTACTAATACAATCTAAAACCACCACCTGTGCAACCCGTGCACCAATTAGCAACATTCCAAGTGTACTCAATCATTAAAAATGACTCAGATAAGCGAACTATCCCACAAGTTTAACAATTACCACCACAACGCAATGCTAAGAACACATCACATGCCGTAGAACTAAAACACCCGAATCTATCATAGACGATCATACCCCATTAAAACTCTACTACAATGCGTGACCACTTCCAACCACTGGTCCACGACATATGCCTTAAGCTGCCTTGCTCATAATCAACAACCATATTTGATTTGACATCAAGTTCCCGAAGTGAATTACCATAGCCACGAAGAAGCAAATGATGCAATGCCACACAAGCCTGAAAGAACATAACCAATACGCAATCAATCATGCAACACTCAAATACTCTTCTCGCTCAAAGTCAGATATAAATCCCAAATAGAACTACACCATGTGTGCATATAACTAACAAATCACAACTCCTTGTAGCATCGAAGAGTAACTCACAGATCATTTCAGAACACGGATAAACTCAATAGCAATCGAATGGCACATCCAACCAGTATGAAGCCAACAAACCCAACTCGATGTTGAATACACAACCGAATTGGGACTACCAATGGACCACAAAACAATCTACCCATGAGAACTTCGGTCTCTAAATCCATAGAACACACGAATCGACATATCTGATCTCAACTCCACCGCCTGAATGTATAATACTTCTCTAATACACGAACATTCTATGAGGAATACTTCTATAGTTCTTCTGCGCCACAAAGTGAAATTTGGACATCAGCAGTCGATTAATGAGGAGAGTTCCACGATACCAATTAAGTATCCATAAATCAAAACACAATGCCCCTTCTGAAACCTACACCCTGATCAAGCCATATCTAATAGTAATATCATCTATCTAATCAGTTGAGATCATCCATGATGCCTAAGAATTCAAGACCTTCCTTCCAAAGCTGAAGCATGACCTTGCATCTGTAAATCTCAATACTACATAACACACCATACCCATTATGCCATCATATAAAAAGTACGAGAACTTCATAATCCACTCCGAGTTACAAAAAACCATATACTCAATTAGCCCAGAACCTTCCATTTGATTTCATCTGGAGAAAATCACTATACAAAATATATTCCGCATATCAATAGGGAATATGCACCTCTAAACGTGTTAGAAACCATCAAGAACTCTCTGAATCCAATTTGCACATGACCAAACCGTTAAGACTGAATCCTTCTAACTTAACCGAGCTACGCAGGCCATCAAACCCAAGAGTCTCTCTACGAAACACCTATCGAAACTCATCATGCCATAAGCACCTAATCGATCATACCCATGATGATGCCAATCCAACCTACTACCAAGCTATCCTATTTCTCTGAGTTTCTCCCAAATTACCTTCAAGGTTATGCTTCACCTTGCCATAACACCACAATCATCAACCAAGACTGACCACATGAGACCCTAGCATAAAACCACACTGCCCTAAGGCACATATGCTGCCGAATGCTCTTTTAAGCACCCCCAAAATACCACAGCTGAGATACTCACTTCGAAGAGACCTCCTACAAATTTTCAAGCTATTCTTTCACTTTCCTAACACAAAAATGTAGAATCCATAAGAATATAGAAACGCCACAAGTCTCGACACCATCTACTGGAAATTTCAAATTCTACCCATATACAAATCCTAAAGTTCCCAATTGCTAAATTTAAATCTTGCATCTATTAGAACCATCCTCGAGAGTCATCTATTCTGCTTAAATCTTAATCAACTGATCAAACGGACTGGATGACCTATTGCCCCATTTGCACGCAAACATCCTAAGAAGTAATCCACACCTCTAAGCAACCAAGCGAAACCACACTCGCACTTTACATCCTTTACGCATAACAACTCAATTATTCCACGTTTCCTGTATGCTCATAAAGCATAATACAACCCGGATGCAGAAATTCTTTACTCGATCTTTGCCTCTACAGAACATAACTTATTAACAAGTATACCGCAAACCAAAACCAATAAAACAAACAACCATGTAATCAACTTATCAATAGCGGACTCCCCCACTTGGCTCAAAGTTATAGATTAAAACACACAATAACTCACAAGTCCTATACTTTATTACCGCCAAATATCGCAATGAGATTCAACTAAATCCTTCATAAGCTCATGTAACACAAGCCATCTAATATTGCAAATCATCTACAAATCTCCCATTCACCATTGTAATAGTCAAGCTAGCTCTCATAAATGATCAAAAATCAAACTGCAACACATATAATTCGCTGTTAAAATAGAACTTGCTACAAAATAACATGGGGATCACACAAACCTCAGGACACCCCGCAGGAGATAACCCACATGCTTTGCTTCAAACTGGCATCTCTATATTCCCTTCTACAGTTATAACTATCACATAATCACTTAATCTTCCTGAGTCTAAGCTCATATCATGACATGAAAATCTACTTCATTCCTCGAATAAACAACATAAAAAGATCCTTCAATACACTCGTAACTCGAGACTATATGTCAAATCAAGATGAAAATCAAGCACCCAATAGTTCTTTCTACACCTGAAGAAAACCCTTCTCGTCAAATTCAAACCATATGAACACATCTTGCAGTCACGTCATACCCATCATGTAGCCCTCCAGCCATAAATTCCACTAAGAGGGACACTACCGGACATATAAATCAAAAAGCATGTGCTCACATAATCAATACCATTGTGCTTAAGCTATAGTCAAAACACGACCTCAAGTCTTCCAGATTGGCCCATCTTCAGCATACTGAAATAAAATCTCGCACCTCATCTAGGGAATTACAAGCCATTGATGTACAGATGATACCGAGTGCTCATGTGCACATACGAATGCATGGAAGGAATTCAAAGAGTTACGCTTCAAGCTAAATCAATGTTGCACGATAAGGAAAGAAAGATGGGAAGTATATCCTAAATGCCTTATAGCCTCTCGAAGATAGGTATGGACGTCATCATATCGATTCGCAAGACTCTACTAGACACTTGCTCATGACTGTCACACCTCCTTTTTCTCACATGCACATACGTATAAATATAAATGTGCCACTGTTTAATACTACACCCCGAGAAGGGATATAATAATAACCAGGGAAGGAGTTTTTCCACTTAAAGGACAGTCGGAACGGGATCAATTTATTTAATTTTTCAGAGTCGCCACTTGGGAAAATAATGGTGTCCCAAGTCACCGGTTTAATCCCGAACCGAGGAAATTTATGACTCTGTATTACAGTCTGCGAAACTAGAAACCTGGATAAGGAATTCTGTTAACCCGGGAGAAGGTGTTAGGCACTCCCAGATTCCGTGGTTTTAGCACGGTCGCTCAACTGCAATTTTTGTTTTTATCTGATTTATTTATATATTTTAACTATGTGCTATTATGTTCCGCTTTTCAATTTTTAGAAGAATTGCGACGTCACGAAAACACATTTCGAGTCACACCGCAACCAGTACGCCTGTGACTTTAATGTATTTCAGTTTCGCCGAGAGATAGATTTGGGTCACATAAATGCGCACCCGTGATTAGGAAGGTATTATTATTAACTAACGCGCCTAAAGTAATTTTTGCGTTTGTACTTTGCGAGGGCCATGAAATTTGCTAAATGGCCCGCCTCGAAATCTAAGGTTCAATTTATAATAAAAGAGGGTCATTCAATGTGTCATTTTGCTTGGCATAGCATGCCTTAATTCCATTTTTATCGGATACTCAAGTTAAAGCAAACTATATATGTTCATAATTATTTTCCTAAATCTAATGCCTTAATCATTACGAATTAACACCCAATATTACTACTTCAAACGAAAGATTGGTTCTCGAATGATTAAACATAGCTAATTTGCTATTTGAAGTGAAAAATAAAAAAACATTCATAAGATGATACGAAAACCAACAAGCAAACACATAAATCCCAAATTCAACTTTATTACAGAAATCAAACTTCAACAAAAATACCACAACTTTGAATCATAATAATATATATATATATACAAAAATACACACATATAGAGACAAACCTCCCATATTCATATAGTATTGAACCATCGGTGATTTAAGAGTGGACATTAAGGATTTCTAACCTTTTTATTGCGACAATAATATGAGCTTCAGCTATGAATATTGATGCCTACAATGACGTTCCAACCAAGATCGCTGGCTGGAGCTCACACGATGACCTCGACTCGTCCTCAAATAACTCCACCAAAATGAGGTAGTAAAGTCGGACCTTGCTCACCGGATAGCTAGATTAATTGACGAGATCCCAACGAAGTCTTTATAGAAACGGAACGAGTTAGTGCTCTTCGCCGACGTTGGTCACCCGACGACACCGTGAACCGAAATGCAAGCAGACTGTGTAGTCGTCGGTGGAGTTGCTGGTTGCGTCGCCAGCGTGAGGGAGAAGCAGTAGCTCTAGGTGGTCATTTGACGAGCAGCAGTGATGCATCAGTGGTCATTTGGACAGTGGCGTGAGCTGGAGCGGATATTGTTGCTGGTCGTTTCAACGAAGAAGAGAAACAGTAGCAGCTTGGTTGAAGCTGTTGAACGAGGTTTTATGGCTGGTTTTGGACGTGGGTTTAGGCTGGAGATGGAGGGTCGTTGATGCTGGATCGCCGGAGAAGAAGCCGACGGAGTTTCACGGATTGGTTTTTGCAATGGACTGGTTGGTCCTCTCTGTTCCGTTTTTTCTCTTCTTCAAGAAGAAGATGCACAGTAACACTTATGTTACCTGCCCTTTTTTCTTCTTCTGTCTTGCTGCCGTTTTTTCTTCAAAAATGAGCCAAGAGCTCACTGTTTCATTTTTTCAAAAACAATTTCGAGAAGACTCCCCCTTCCCGTTTTTTTTTGTTTTCTCTTTTTTGTTATCTTTTTCTCCTCTCCTTTTAATCACCGTGCTCTCTCTTTTTTATATATGTTATAGTCTTTTTTAAAGTCCCCCCCCCCCACCTGCCGTGTCCCCCCTCATTTTTGCTTTTTGTTTGTTTTTTTTTTTAAAATTAGTCCCATGTTATTTTTGTCTTTTTCTTTTGTTTTTTTCTTTCTTTTTGTCATTTTCCAATTATTCCCATCCCCCATTATCTATTGTCCCCCTAGTGTGTGCATGTGTGTATGGGTAGTTTTGTCCGTGTTCCTCGTATGGTGGACTCGGATTATTACAGGCTAGGTCCGAAAATTATAAAACCAGGTAGTTTGAACCCGAATATTATTCTTTGCCCGGAACCGAGAATGAGAACACGGTGTTATTAATTAATCACTACGTAAGCAAAATAACTATAAGACTCATAATTAAAACAAAATTATTTTTTATATTTTTTCAAAATTAAAGTAACTACAAAATATTAATGAAACTATTTTTTATTATTTTCGTTTTTATAAAAAGATAAAATATAAAGTACTGTTTTTGTATTTTTCGAGTTTAAAAATGACTACGAAACATTAATAAAACTATATTTTAGTTATTTTTCATTTTAAGGTAAAAATAAAGTAAAAGAGTCAAATTTAGTTAAAATAGCTATATTAAAACTAAACTAAATATTTTACGCTGAAAAATATAAAAAATCTCGGGTAGGGGCAAAATCACGCATCTACAGCTGCCCCTCTTTGACTGAAAACACAACAAAGAACGACTAGACAAGTGTTTTTTGACCCGACCCTTATTCGGAGGGACTAAACTAAAAGAAGAGGATGTGACCGAGCCCTTGTATCCGAGCTGCCTACATATCCTTGGCTATAAAGGAATCAGGCCACGTGTAGTTCAGAAGTGAGTAAGAATATGGAGTAACCGAGGTGGAGAGCCAGTCGAGGTGCCGTTCCGTCGAGGTTCCGTTCCATCGAAGTTCCGGTTCGTGGTCCAGCTATTACATCGAAAATCAAAACATGAAAAAGGCTAACTAAACCTATCAGCTACTAGTTACAAGATTCCTATCTATGAGTCTTCTAAAGCTTGATCTTGAGTATTGTTTGGTGCTTCATGTAGACTCTAAATTTGAACTTTGATACTTGCTAGTTGTAGGTGCTAGTTCAATCTTCTTCGACCTTCTGGATCAGGACCAGACTTGCAGTTCTTGTGTCATTGACCATGTCTTGGACAACTTTCATCAGCTTCTGCATTTTGGATTGACTTTCTTGCCTCTTTTTTTTTTCTTTTTGTTTATTGTGACTAAACTTCTGTTGATCCCCTCGGACTGTTGACTCGCATTCTGGTTGCAAGCTTCTTTTGTCGCTATCTTGCATTGCACTCCGAAGTGAATTCCCTTACTTGTGATCTTCGAGCTATTCTCCTTCGAAGTCTGAATCTATCTTCTCGTATTCTGGTTGCCTTCCTTCTGATTCGTGCTGGGGATTTCCATTACACTCCGCCGCTTTCCTTAAACAACTTCAAAATAAATCGCCACTCCATTCTTCAGGCGGGCTCCCTGACTTCAACTACAATTTCAAAATTAAATTGCCACTCCATTCTTCAGGCGGGCTCCCTGACTTCCACTACAACTTCAAAATAAATCGCCACTCCATTCTTCAGGCGGGCTCCCTGACTTCAACTACAACTTCAAAATAAATCGCCACTCCATTCTTCAGGCGGGCTCCCTGACTTCAACTACAACTTCAAAATAAAATCGCCACTCCATTCTTCAGGCGGGCTCCCTGACTTCAACTACAACTTTAAAATAAATCGCCACTCCATTCTTCAGGCGGGCTCCCTGACTTCAACTACAACTTCAAAATAAATCGCCACTTCATTCTTCAGGCGGGCTCCCTGACTTCAACTACAATTTCAAAATAAACCGCCACTCCATTCTTCAGGCGGGCTCCCTGACTTCAACTACGACTTTAAAATAAATTGCCACTCCATTCTTCAGGTGGGCTCCCTGACTTCAACTACAACTTCATTAACTCCATCCCATCCTTTCTTCTGAATTACCTTGTTTCGGAATTGCTTTCCTCCTAGGTCGTGTTATTTTTCCCTTGACTGCTGGGGATATCTTTGGAATTGTTTACTTACCTGCTGAGGATAATGATGCTGGGAAAATTTTCCTTCATTCCCTCCCTTCCTTTGACTCATGCACTTGAATTTGCGTTGGGAACTCTTGTTGTAACTCTCTGCTTTATGGTGGGTTACTGGTTTCAAGACCTGCAATGTAAAGACTGAAGACTTGCCTCTTGTTATACAGGTAGGTGCCTGCTTTTAGTAGCAGTTTTTGAAAAAATGCATTCTGGTAATAATTTATGAAATATGCAAAGGACAATGCAAAATAAACAAACGTAAAATATCCTATTCGAGGGCGAATAGTCCCATCGTATTCTATTCGAGGGCGAATACTCCCATTGTATTCTATTCGAGGGCGAATACTCCCATCGTATTCTATTCAAGGGTGAATACTCCCATCGTATTCTATTCGAGGGCGAATACTCCCATCGTATTTTATTCGAGGGCGAATACTCCCATCGTATTCTATTCGAGGGCGAATACTCCCATCGTATTCTATTCGAGGGCGAATACTCCCATCGTATTCTATTCGAGGGCGAATACTCCCATCGTATTCTATTCGAGGGCGAATACTCCCATCGTATTCTATTCGAGGGCGAATACCCCCATGATATCAATGTTTGAGAATGTACAAACCTGAGACGTCCTGTTCGAAGGTGGACAAACCTGAAACATCCTATTTGAAGGTGGACAAACCTGATACATCATCTTGAATTGCTTTCCTCGTTTCTCCGAGAAAATTTTCAACAACGGCAGAAAATTTTCTGCCCCAGTATTGGTGTTCTTCCTTGTGGCATGACTTTCTGCTATCAATAACACTTTCTTTCCCTGTTTCAAGTAAAAGAAAATTTGTTAGTTCAAAATATTGTGAGCGGTTGTGCCGCTCCTGTAGGGTGGTTTTTCCTTTTCCCATTTCCTCGTTCGGGGTTCCCAAAACTTGTTGGGGAATGATTTCATATGCTGGAGATGATATTCCTGCTGGGGATGGGTTTTTCCATTTATCCCTTCCCTGTTCTGTGTTTCTTAACTCGCTGGGGGTTATTTTGTTGAAGATGAAATTTCCTTTCTTCCTTTACCACTCTGTGTTGCCCGACCACCTCGGAACTTGCTGGAGATAACATTGCTGGGGGATTTTCATTTCCTCAAAATTGGTGTTTCACTCTTCTGAAGACTGTTGAGGATGACACTGGTTCGAAGACCATTTCCTTAAGGCTTGTCCTATCTTCCTTCTTCCCCAAGTGGGTATTGAATTCCAGAAAATTTTCAAACTGAAAAGAAAATTTTCTGCCCCGGTTTAATAATCTTCTTTGCACCATACTTCTCTGCCGTCAATGGCATTTCCTTGCCTTGCATAATAATTGGAAAGTTGGTGGCAAGTTTTGAAGTCATTTCTCACTATGTTTTGACTAGACTGACTTTGATGGAGAATTTTAACAAAAGGAGAAAGATAAAAAGGAACAACAAATAGAAGACAAAGGAGAACTGACTCTCTAACAAGAAACACTATAAAAACTTACCAAACGCGGATACCAACTCTACTGGTCATGGCATGCACATATGGCCTATCCTCCGTCGTTAATTGCCTTTCACAATTTCTGTCTCGTGATTTCCATCTGATTATCACCTTTATTCGACTTGTAGTGCCCGAAGGGTTTTCACTTTCAAGCCTCTCTCATTTTGATTTTCTCTCAGGCTTTCGTCGCTTTATGGTGCCTGTGAAGGTTTTCACCTGTAAGACTCTCTCGTTTGTATCACTTTTAGCTGGGGATTGGGGTGTCACTGCTAAAACTCTCTCGTATTTCCTTTCTGTTGGGAATCAGAGTCTTTTCTGCTGGGAATCAGAGTGTCGTGTTCTGATGAGACTCTCGTGTTTTGTTTGACTTGGCCTATTTGAAGACTGATCGGAAGGTCTTTCTTTGGAGCGCAATGTGGGATTCGGATAGGGCTAGAACGAAAGGGTGTTGAAGGCTCAAAACAAAATCAATTCTGGGTTCAAAATTTACAACCTTCGGACCTAAATTTATTTATAATCAACACAATTTTTCTTTGCCCCAACTTTTTACTTGGGGATTTTTTATTTCTTTATTTACACTATGACCGAGCTGTGAAGCGCCTACGTATCCTCTTTAAGGAATCAGGTCAAACGTAGTTCCCAATTCCTCTTGGTCAAACGTAGTTCCCAATTCCCTTTTTTTTCATTTCTCTTTTTCTTTTCTTTTCTTTATCTCTTTTTGTTGTTTTCTTTTCTTTTCTTTTTCTTTATCCCTTTCTTCTCTTATCTTTCAAACTTGTGTTTCTAGTCTTTGCAACTAATTCCGAAGGATGGGTATGAAAGATTTTAAAATAAAGCTCAAAGGGTTGACGATGGATAAAGTGTTTGGATAGCAGAACAAAATGCCTTCGTCATTCCAATTTTCAAAACATGCCAAGTTCAAACAACATATTCACAACATCTTCTGTTTGTGCCCTGATTGATAACCATATCGTTCATTCACCTTTTCATATGTCATTTTAAAGTATGGTTGGATGACACTTTCATTTCGGTATCACGAGCGAACCCCGTCTTAGCATAGCCAATTTTTTCTTTAAGGGTTTCTTCACGTTTTACCTGCCCTAGTCTCACATGATTCGGGCTCCAAATAATCTCACATCATTTTTATTTCTTTTTAAAATGACCTGATTATCTTCGAATTACTTCATGATTAACCCTTAATATTAGGCCAAAATTATGTGCGATGCCACGTCATTAGAGTCGGCGTTCGAAAAAATGACAAACTTAAAGATAGAAGAACGAAACAAAAGATGACTGGGGTAATAAAAGACCGAAAAGTTCATAAAACTAAACGGCGAAATGATTCAAATACAAATAAGCAAACAAAAATACAAAACTAAAACGAAACTTGAAACGACTAAGCAAACTGCAATGACCAAAATGGAAAGATAAGAGGGTTTCACTTCAAAATAAGATTCGGGTCACAACCCCGAAAACAACTCGAACAAAAGAAATGACAACCAAACAAACCACCGAAAACTCCTCCCGATTACCAAGCATGACTTCTCATATACCAATTTCTGCCGATTGGTTTTGCTTTGGAATACAGATCGGGCTTCTTAATTTTCCTTTCCATTGTGTATCAATTTGATCACATGGGTCTAAGGGTGAGCTGGCAATGGATTCTGATTAATGTTGGGTGCCTCTAGTGTCTGAACCTCGATCTTATTGGTGTCAATAAGATTTTGCACTGCATGTTTCAGTTTCCAACATTTCTCGGTATCATGTCTGAGAGCCCCTGAACAATACTCACAGCTTACCGAGCGATCCACATTTGGGGGTAGGGGATTTGGCAATCTTGTCTCAATAGGAATCAACAAACCTATCTGCTTCAATTTGTGGAACAGAGCAGTATAAGTTTCTCCCAACTCAGTGAAGGTTCTTTGTGCCTTTTCCTTTCTGAAGGCATGATTCCCTCGGAAACCTGGTCCTGGAGGGTTATTGTAGGCCCTTGGTGGTGGATATGTGCTCCGGGGAGGGTGATTAGGGTGATTTGGGTGGTAGGGTCTGGCTTGGTAATGAGGTGAAGGACCTTTCGATCTGGACCAAGTACCATCTTCTACCGTCGCAACTTCTAATCTCTTCTTCTCTTCTTTCCGAATGCAACCCCTGTGCCATTCTGAATAGCTTGAGTTGTTGCTTTCAACGCGGAATAGCTCAAGATCTTATTGGACTTAAGTCCCTCTTCTATCATCCCGCCTATTTTGACCACCTCATTGAAAGATTTACCAACCGATGTCACCAGGTGACTAAAGTAAGTTGGCTCTAGTGTCTGCAAGAAGTAATCTACCATCTCGCTCTCTCTCATTTGTGGATCTACCCTTGCTGCCTGTTCCTTCCAGCGGAACCCAAATTCTCTAAAGCTTTCGGCGGGTTTCTTCTCTAATTTTAGCAATGATAAGCGATCAGGGGATTATTTCAAGATTATATTGAAACTGGCCGATGAATGCTTGGGCCAGGTCATCCCATGTAAACCATCTGTTGGGATCATGCCCGGTGTACCACTCTAGTGCGGACCCTCCCAAGCTCTGACCGAAGTAAGCTATCAGAAGTTCTTCTCGCCCTCCGGCTCCTCGCATTTTGCTGCAGAAACCTCGGAGATGGGCTACTGGGTCACCATGCCCCTCGTATAGATCAAACTTGGGTATTTTGAACCCAGCGGGCAACTGGGCATCTGGAAATGGGCACAGATCTTTGTAAGCAACACTGACTTGGTTTCCTAAACCATGCATATTCCTGAAGGATTGCTCCAGGCTTTTAACTTTCCGCATAACTTCCTCCTGCTCTAAACTTTTGAAGTGCTTTTCCGGTTCTGCCGGGTTATCCCAGTGAGGGGTGTGTGAATGCGGTTCAGGAGCCTTAAAGGTAGGCTCGAGATCATAACAATGATTGTCATGTATTTGGAAAAGCGGTTCACTGGACGACTTCTGTAAAGTAGCAGGTGGAGGTGCCACGAAAACAGGGGTGACCGGAGGAGGAGTATTTTGTCTAGCCGGTGGAACCTGGGATGTATAAGGGTTTTCCCCTTGATAATATGGATAGATCGGTGCACTTGTCGAGCGATCAATAGGCGGACGCTCTGGTGCTGGTGTAAGAGTAGGAAGGTTTAGTGATGACTGTCCCCTAGCCCACGCTAGGTGCATCTCTGTTATCTGCCGTTTCAACCGATCTACCTCTTCTTTCATGATCTGTATCTCTGTTTCTCTTCCTCGAGACTTTTACCGGAACTATACATGCTTGCTGGAATTGGCGCTTTAGATCTAGTACGGTAATGGTGGCTGGCCAGTATATTCTGTCAAGTCAACTGCTAAACTTTTCTAAAATCGCAACAAACTTGTTAGCTTACTGAGTTTAACAGATATGTTATAGCACGTAGGATGCAATGCACCTAGCCAGTTAACCATATACGTATTCACCGCATGCGTCATTCTAGTTTTTCCTTTTCAATTATCCTTGAAAACCTTGCTGGTTCTTTTTTTTTTATTTTTTTTTTATTTTCCCTTTTTTTATATATATACATATACAGTTGTGGTCGAATCTTATGGAGATTGCCTACGTATCATGACCCCGCATGAATCGGACCGAGCGTAGTTCTTGCAAATTAATGCAAGAAATAAAGAGATATTTATTTGATTTTTTTTTGTTTTCTTTTTTGAAGAAAAATTGTAAAAGCTCACTCCAACTACAAACTCTCATGAAAAAAAAACTTTCACACCTTGTGCCAGAGATTTCTACAAGAATCAGAATAGTTTTAACGTCAATTATGACTATTTTTACAAAATTGGCCATGTAATGGCTTATTTGGCAAAATGGCTATTTTTGCAAAATTTTACTTAAGAAAATAAACTTGAAAATTTTCTCATCCTGGGGCTCATGGGGCATCGTTCGGCATCGCCATAGGCCAACAAAAGATTGAGAATTTTTGATGTCAATTGTGACTATTTTTTACAAAATTGGCCATGTAATGGCTTATTTAGAGAAGGTGGCCCTTTCTGCAAAACTTTATTTCAAAATTTTTATCCTGGGGCCTATGGGGCATCGTTCAGCACTGACACAGGCCAATACAAGACTGATAAAGTAAAAATGCAAAAATGTGGCTATTTCAGCAAAATTCCGGCCATGTAATGGCTTATTTGATAAAGTGGTTATTTTTGTAAAGTTGAATGATGACTCAAACTTTATTTTGTGGCTGCGGCCTTTCAACATTTCCACATGGAATATTTCAAGGCTATTATTCAAAAGGAAAAAGGAAGGACTTCAAAGTGGCCCAAAAAAAAAAACAGTCTTCCCGCGTCCCTTCGGAACATTCGGCTATTTTCAAAAACAGCGTTACTTTGATTTTATTGAAAACTTAAACACACACATTTTTTTTTGATTTTTTAAAGGGGTGGTTGGACCCGATGAGGGTTGCCTACGTATCCCACCTAATGGGGAGAATCAAACTTGCGTAGTTCGGTCAGATTATTTGACCAATTATTTCAACAAAATTGTTCTACCTATTTTTCAAATTTATTTTTCAAGCGATCGACAGCATTTCGTCGACATTTCGATATTTTCTATTCTAAAATTTTCTCTCTTTTTGTTTTTCAGGAATTTAGCCAATAATAATCTAGAACAAATAAATGCAACATATAACTTTCATTTTATTAACAAACAAATGACTATTTTTTATGAATAAAATCACTTTTTTTATTGAAAAATAAAGCTTGTTTTTTTTAATTATTAAAATAAAACGTTTTTCTTTTTTTTTCTTTTAAGTAATAACAAACTATTTTAAAAATAACAATTCTCTTTTTTTTCCTTTTTATTCTCTTTTTTTGGGCATTGGTTTGTTTTCTAAAAATGAGTAGTTATCTCTCTGCACTGTTACTTTTCTTTTCTCTTTTTTTCTTCATTTTTCCTCAATATTTACAAATCGGTCGGCATGCAAGTCTGAAACAAATAATTGCGTGAAACAAACAGGATGTAACAGGATGGTCCTTTTTTATTTCAGGTTGCCTGTCCTAGACGGACCCAACCCCTGTGTTGAGTCCCCTAAGTCAAATGCAACATGATGCAAATAAGCGTTCCTACTAGGGATCCGGCATGAAGTCACATTATTCTAAGTTTAAAACCTGGGTATGTGTTCTAGACTGTGTACCCGAGCGGACAACTCGAGTTGAGGAAGGAGCTCCTTTCCGAGAACCAAAAGGCCAGCCGGCTTAGAAACTTTCCGAGCCTCTTTCTTATTTTGGGGTATGACACTAACAGAATAGGGAGTCTCAACCAGTGAGCACATCCCCAGGGGTGAGAAAAGAAGGGTTTCGGCACAGTTTATATGTACAGTTCAGATAATATCAAAGCGGTAAACATATAGCACATTAATCAAACGTATAATAAAATCAGATATAGACAAAAACAACTATTTAACTGAGCTCGAATTCTTAAACCCTGAACCAAAGTTCTGGGTTACTTATCCCCAGCAGAGTCGCCAGAGCTGTCACACCTCCTTTTTTCACACTGCACATAACGTAAAAACGTAAATGTGCCACTGTTTAATACTACACCCCGAGAAGGGATGCAATAATAACCGGGGAAGGAGTTTTTCCACTTAAAGGACAGTCGGAACGGGATCAATTTATTTAATTATTTCAGAGTCGCCACTTGGGA
Organism: Nicotiana noctiflora; assembly: GCA_032618575.1. Classification (NCBI taxonomy): domain Eukaryota; kingdom Viridiplantae; phylum Streptophyta; class Magnoliopsida; order Solanales; family Solanaceae; genus Nicotiana; species Nicotiana noctiflora. Next base: position 67,298 of record JASVEL010010457.1, on the reverse strand, counting down.
AAATAATGGTGTCCCAAGTCACCGGTTTAATCCCGAACCGAGGAAATTTATGACTATGTAATACAGTCTGCGAAACTAGAAACCTGGATAAGGAATTCTGTTAACCCGGGAGAAGGTGTTAGGCACTCCCGGATTCCGTGGTTTTAGCACGGTCGCTCAACTGCAATTTTTGTTTTTATCTGATTTATTTATATATTTTAACTATGTGCTATTATGTTCCGCTTTTCAATTTTTAGAAGAATTGCGACGTCACGAAAACACATTTCGAATCACACCGCAACCAGTACGCCTGTGACTTTAATGTATTTCAGTTTCGCCGAGAGATTGTGACGACCCGACTCGTCGTCACGAGAATTACCACCCCGTTATGTTGTAAATGCATGTTTTATGATTTTATATCGGTGTTAGAGTCTATCGGGTGAGTTAGGAGTGAATTGGATTGAAAATGAGGCATATAGCCTTTTTGAAGGAGACTTGAATAAGGAAAGTCAACCCGGAGTTGACTATTTGGTTAGAGGGCTCGGAATCAAATTCTGATGATTCGGTTAGTTCCGGGAGGTGATTTGTGACTTAGGGGAGCGATCGGAATTGAATTTGGAGGCCCGGTGTAGAAATAGGCTTGAATTGGCTAAGGTTGAATTTTGGCGAAACCCGAACGGTTTGTGAGATTTTGATCCGGGAGTCGGAATGGAATTCCGACAGTTGCAGTAGCTCCGTTAGGTGATTTTGGATGTGCCTGCAAAATTTCAGGTCATTCGGACGTCGTTTGGTCGGGATTTTGATTGAATGTGTAATTCGGAATGTTTTAAGGAATTTAGGCTTGAATTTGATGTGAATTATGGGTTTTGGTGTTATTAGACGTGTTTTGAGGATTTGACCAAGTTCGAATAAGGTGTTAAGATGTGTTGGTGTGTTTGGATGAGGTCTCGGGGGCCTCGGGGTGTTTTCGGATGGTTAAACGGGAGAAATTGTGGGAAAAAAAAAATTGCAGGTTGAAGAGTTCTGGTTCTGTCATTTTCGCCCCTGCGGAAAGCTGGGCGTGGAGGCGAGTCCGCAGGAGCGGACTGAGGAGCGCAGGAGCGCTTGGCACCACAGAAGCGGACTCCTTTCCGCTGAAGCGGCATCGCTGGTGCGAGCCAGTGATCGCAGAAGCGGACTAGATGGAAAATGGGAAGGTCCGCAGAAGCGGATTATTGACCGCCTAGGCGAGTCCGCAGGAGCGGACTCTGGTGCGCAGAAGCGGGAGTTTTCGCAGAAGCGGAGGATCAATCGCGGAAGCGGACGCGCACAAGCGGTCCTTTTCTCGCAGAAGCGGAATTGGCCGGCTAGGCCTGGAATCGCTGAAGCGACCCTTTGGTCGCGGATACGGACTCGTAGGAGCGGAATTTTATCTGCAGAAGCGAAAACCGCTGTGAGTTAAGTGTATCAGAAGTTAGAAAAATTTCAGAATATTTCACACATTTGGGTCTCGGCTTTAGAGGCGATTTGGGCGATTTTGAAGAGAAACTCAAGGGAAATCATCGGGTAATCAACTATGGACTTAAACTATGATTAGTATTGGTAATATTATGCAATTATATCATGAAAATGGAGGAATTTGGGGTAATTTATGGAGGATTTAGCCCTAGGCTTGAACTTTAGAAAATCAAGGTTTTGAATGGGCAAATGGAGTCCGAATTTGGTAAAATTGATATGCTTAGACTCGTATTGAGATGAGGGTTCCGAATATGTGACTTTCGTGATTTTTCGACAAGCGTACCGATAGTTGGGTTTGATAACTTTGGGAATTTTGATGTAAATTGAGTTGTATTGATTGGGTGTCGTCCCATTGGCCTAATTTGTTGTATTTCTACTGTATTTGATCAGATTCTACGCGTGCGGAGCTTGATTCTCGTGGCAAGGGCATTGCGGAGTAGTCGTCGCGCTGTATTGAGGTGAGTAATAGATGTGGGTGATGACCAGCGGGTTCGAAACCCCGGTATACCACTTTGTGACGCTGTATAGCGGCGAGACACGCACACTCTTGAGAGTGCGGGGTCGATCATGAACTGGAGACTATAGATTAGTCCAACCTGTTGATACTATATTATTGGCTATTCTCGAGCCGTTGAACCTCCTTCTTGGACGGTTGAGTATATTGTGGGTTGTGAGCCAGTTATTGGATCCCGCGAGGATCATTATCATTGTCTTATCATATAGACATGCTAGTTTACTACTAGTCCGTAGCTATTTCTGTTATTATGCTAATTCCAATCTCTGGAACTTGATATTACTGTTTTCCAACTGAAAAATGATAAAAGAGTTTTCAAAAACTACTTTTGAGCCTACGAGGCTGTATCTGCATATTAGGTGACTAGTAGTGGATCGGGCTGCACGCCGCAGCGAGATATATGTTGGATCGGACTGCACGCCGCAGGAATATCTCTATGAGATGTGCTTGGGCTGTAGGAGCCCCTCCGGAGTCTGAACCCCCACGGTGAGCACGGGTACCCAAAATTGGAGTCGGGCTACGCACCGTAGCGGTCATATCATGCATTGCATTGCATTTAGCTACATCTGCTAGCTGTTATGCTATTTATTGGTAATTGTTGGCACAGGTACAGTGAATATTGATTCTATGACAGGGTAGCCGATTATAGTTTTACATAGTGCTTTATTGCGGATTTCTTATCTGCGCTGTCTTACCCTTGTTTATTACCACTGAGTCTGGCAGTACTCATTTTACTCCCTGCACCTTGTGTGCAGATCCAGGTACCTCTCAGCAGTGATCCAGTAGCTGTGCGAGGCGACATCCGTGGGATATACGAGGTAGCTGCAGAGTCCGCAGGACCCGATATTCCTTCCTATTGTCTTTTGATTTTGTATTGACATTTCTTTCCGCACTTGGTATCTTGTAAACCTTTATACACTCATGTTCAGTAGAGGCTCATGACTCTTGACCCTTCGGTCTATGGGAGTTGATGTATTATGGGACTTGGTTTCCCGTTTTCGTTATATGTATCGCTATTGCTTCGTGATTTGATATGCTTAAATGGGCTAAAGAGAGCTTCTAGCTCCGTTGTTGATATTGATTGGTCAGGCTGGCTTAGCAATGTGCTGGGCGCCATCACGACCGGATTTGGGGTCGTGACAAGTTGGTATCAGAGCCTAGGTTTACTAGGCCTCGTGAGTCTTGAGCCGGTTAGTAGAGTCTTGTGGATCGGTACGGGGACGCCTGTACTTATCCTCGGGAGGCTGCGAACACTTTAGGAAAACTTCACTTTTCTTGAACTTCGTCGTGCGATCTTGTTGTTCTAAGAGCCGAACTTCTATATTCTATTCTCTCGCGAGATGGCGAGAACGCGAGCATCAAGACGAGGTGGACGACCTCCGTTGCCACCTGTTAGAGGTCGTGGGCGCGGTCGTGGGCGCGGTCGTGCTAGAGTTAGAGGTAGGGCGGGCTGAGGCGCCAGCTGACCCGCCTGTTGTACCGGTTCAGGAGCAGCCCCCGGTGGTTGATGCTCCAGCGGCCCCGGTTTCAGGGCCGGACTATATCTATTGCTATTCCCGGTCTTCGGGAGACTGCTTGCTCGGATATTATCGGTGTGTTCCGATTTGGCTCGAGTAGTTTCGGCTACCGCTACCGTAGCGACATCTCGGTCGGGGGGTGGTCGGCGGACCCCGCAACTCGCACGCCGACCCGGTTGTTTAGGGACATCGGACACTAGAGGCGGTCCCCGCTCGGGTGGTTGCACCGGTTATTCCTCCAGCTGCACCGGCTCCAGCTCCAGAGCATATGGTTCAGGTTATGCCCGATGACGAGCGGCGTCGTCTTGAGAGATTTGGTAGACTTCAGCCACCCCATTTCAGTGGCGTTGAGGGCGAGGATGCCCGGGGTTTCTTGGATAAGTGTCAGAAGATGCTGCGTACGGCTGGTATTCTTGAGTCCGGCGGAGTTTCATTTACTACATTTCAGTTCACTGGTCCCGCATTTGATTGGTGGGAGGAGTTTGAGAGGCGTAGGCGTGCAAGAGCAGCACCTCTCATATGGCAGCAGTTCTCTACTCTCTTTCTAGAGAAATATGTACCTCGGTCTCGTCGCGAGGAGCTACGTCGCCGGTTCGAGTGGTTGATTCAGGGCGACATGTCTGTGACTCAGTATGAGCTTAGATTCACTCAGTTGGCTAGGCATGCCACGTGGATGATCCCCACTGATAGGGAGAGGATCATGAGGTTCATTGATGGCCTCAACTACTCTATCCGTATTCTTATGACCGGCGAGCGAGTTCTGTCATCATCGTTTGAGCAGGTTGCTGATATGGCACGCTCCGTTGAGGCGGATCGTCGCCGAGAGAGAGAGAGCGGGAGGCCAGAGGCCTCGTGGTTAGGTAGTTTCGGTGGTGCTCCATCTGGAGGGCATTCCCGGCGGAGCCGAGGTCGCTCGTCTGGACCTTCTCGTTCGGGCCGCCCGGAGCGGAGCGGAGGTTCTTGTGGTCGTGGTCGACGGGGGTTTCGACGAGGTCGGTCATCGCTTGGTGCCCTCCCAGCCCCGAGTGCAACACCTACTTCTCTAGCACCGGGTGCATGTTATGAGTGTGGTGAGTTTGGCCACGTGAGGAGACAGTGCCCTCGACTACGTAGGGGCAGGACTCGGCGGAGGGATCGGCCCTCCTCTTCGAGCACCATCTCGGTCTAGTAGAGGTGGAGGTCGGTCTTCTCGTGGTCGCCCCGAGGGCGAGGAGAGATCCGGTGGAGGCCGAGGCGCGATTCTATGCACTTCCCGATAGGCGTGATGCGGTTGCCTCCGATCGCTGTGATTACGAGTATCATTTACGTACGTCACGGGGATGCCTGCTGTTCTATTTGATCCGGGATCCACATATTCATACGTGTCCTCTTATTTTGCACGTCATTTGGGTGCGACTCGTGGTAGTCTTGATTTACCTGTTCATGTATCCACCCACGTGGGTGATACGATCGTTGTGGATCATGTCTATAGATCCTGTGTTATATCTATTGGGGGTCTGGAGACCCAGGCAGATTTGTTATTGTTGGGTATGGTGGATTTTGATGTTATATTGGGTATGGACTGGTTGTCTCTGTACCATGCTATATTGGACTGTCATGCTAAGACAGTTACGTTGGCCATTCCTGGTATTTCTCAGATTGAGTGGCGGGGTTCGACCGATTTCGTCCCTAGCCGTGTTATTTCGTTCCTAAAAGCTCAGAAGATGGTTGAAAAGGGGTGTTTATCGTACTTAGCTTTTGTGAGAGATGTGGGAGCGAAGTCTCCTAGCATTGATTCTGTACCTGTTGTGAGGGATTTCCCAGATGTATTCCCCTCAGACCTGCTGGGCATGCCGCCGGACAGGGATATTGATTTTGGCATTGACTTGGTGCCGGGCACTCAGCCCATATCCATTCCTCCTTATCGAATGGCACCAGCCGAGTTGAAAGAACTGAAAGAGCAACTTCAAGAACTTCTGGATAAGGGTTTCATCCGCCCTAGTGTGTCTCCGTGGGGTGCGCCGGTATTATTTGTTAAAAAGAAAGATGGTTCCATGCGAATGTGTATTGATTATAGACAATTGAACAAAGTGACAGTGAAGAACAAGTACCCTCTACCGCGCATAGATGATTTGTTTGATCAGTTACAGGTGCGAGGGTGTTTTCTAAGATCGATCTTCGTTCAGGCTATCATCAGCTGAAGATCAGGGACTCGGATATTATGAAGACTGCATTTAGGACCAGATATGGTCATTATGAGTTTCTTGTGATGTCTTTTGGGCTGACCAACGCCCCAGCAGCATTTATGCATCTGATGAACAGTGTGTTCAGGCCCTATTTGGATTCATTTGTGATTGTGTTCATTGATGACATTCTAGTCTACTCCCGTAGTCAGGAGGAGCATGCTCAGCATTTGAGTATTGTGTTGCAGAGATTGAGGGAGGAGAAGCTATATGCTAAATTCTCCAAGTGCGAGTTTTGGCTCGAGTCCGTAGCATTTATGGGACATGTGGTGTCTCGTGATGGTATTCAGGTTGATCAGAAAAAGATAGAGGCGGTGCAGAGTTGGCCTAGACCGTCCTCAGCTATAGAGATCGGGAGTTTTCTTGGCTTGGCGGGGTATTATCGCCGGTTTGTTCAGGGATTTTCATCCATTGCTTCTGCATTGACTAAATTGACCCAGAAGGGTGCACCATTCGTGTGGTCGGATGAGTGCGAGGAGAGCTTTCAGAAGCTCAAGACAGCTTTGACCACAGCTCCATTGTTAGTATTGCCATCAGCTTCAGGTTCATATACCGTTTATTGTGATGCCTCGAGAGTGGGGATAGGTTGTGTGTTGATGCAGGAAGGAAAGGTAATTGCTTATGCTTCTCGGCAGTTGAAGCCACATGAGAAGAACTATCCTGTTCATGATTTGGAGCTAGCCGCCATTGTTCATGCATTGAAGATTTGGAGGCACTATTTGTACGGTGTGTCTTGTGAGGTGTATACCGACCATCGTAGTCTCCGGCACTTGTTCAAACAGAAAGACCTTAATTTGAGACAGCGGAGATGGCTTGAGTTGCTGAAGGATTATGACATTACTATATTATATCATCCGGGGAAGGCCAATGTGGTGGCCGATGCTTTGAGCCGGAAGGCGGTCGGTATGGGGAGCTTGGCATATATTCCAGCTGAGGAGAGGCCATTTGCTTATGATGTTCAGGTGCTAGCCAATCGGCTAGTGAGGTTAGATATTTCGGAGCCCGGCAGGGTATTGGCTTGTGTTGTATCTCGGTCATCTCTATATGATCGTATTCGTGAGCGCCAGATATGCGTGCCCAATGTTGATGGCCTTCGTGAGTTGATTCTGGAGGAGGCCCATAGCTCGCGGTATTCTATCCATCCGGGAGCCGCGAAGATGTATCAAGATTTGAAACAGCACTATTGGTGGAGAAAGATGAAAATGGACATTGTCGGACATGTAGCACGGTGCCTCAACTGTCAGCAGGTTAAGTACGAGCATCAGAGGCCCGGTGGTGTATTTCAGCGCATTGATATTCCCGAGTGGAAATGGGAGAGGATCACTATGGACTTTGTTACTGGACTCCCTCGAACGGCGAAGAAGTTTGATTCTGTGTGGGTGATTGTGGATAGACTGACCAAGTCGGCTCACTTCATTCCAATTAGTACTACCTACTCATCGGAGTGGTTGGCAGCGATCTTTATTCGAGAGATTGTTCGGTTGCATGGAGTCCCGGTGTCTATCATATCCGATAGGGGTACTCAGTTCACTTCTCAATTTTGGAGAGCATTTCAGCGAGAGATGGGTACGCGGGTTGAGTTGAGTACAACATTTCATCCCCAGACAGATGGGCAGTCTAAGCGTACTATTCAGATTCCGGAGGATATGTTACGAGCATGTGTGATTGACTTTGGTGGTTCGTGGGATGAGTTCCTACCACTTGCTGAGTTTGCCTACAACAACAGTTATCAGTCGAGTATTCAGATGGCCCCGTATGAGGCATTGTATGGCAGGCGGTGTAGATCCCCGTGGGATGGTTTGAGCCTGGTGAGGTTAGATTGATAGGGACTGAGTTAGTCCAGGATGCTCTGGATAGAGCAAAGTTGATCCAGGAGAGGCTTCGTACAGCACAGTCTCGTCAGAAGAGTTATGCGGACCGTAGAGTTCGAGAGTTGTCTTTCATGGTTGGTGACGAGTATTGTTGAAGGTTTCACCTATGAAGGGTGTCATGAGGTTTGGGAAGAAAGGAAAGTTGAGTCCCGGGTACATTGGTCCTTTTGAGATACTTAGGAGAGTTGGAGAGGTGGCATATGAGTTGGCCTTGCCGCCCAGCTTATCCAGCGTTCATCCGGTATTCCATGTGTCTATGCTCCGGAAGTACATTGGAGATCCGTCTCATGTATTAGATTTCAGCACCATTCAGCTTGATGGTGATCTATCCTATGATGTGGAGCCTATTGCCATTTTGGGACGGCGGGTGAGAAAATTGAGGTCTAAGGAGATTGCATCAGTTAAGGTTCAGTGGAGAGGTCGACCCGTGGAGGACGCCACTTGGGAGACAGAGCGGGAGATGCGGAGCAGATATCCTCACTTGTTTGAGACTTCAAGTATGTTTCTTGACCCGCTCGAGGACGAGCGTTTGCTTAAGAGGGGGAGAATGTGATGACCCGGCCCGTCGTCACGAGAATTACCACCATGTTATGTTGTAAATGCATGTTTTATGATTTTATATCAGTGTTTGAGTCTATCGGGTGAGTTAGGAGTGAATTGGATTGAAAATGAGGCATATAGCCTTTTTGAAGGAGACTTGAATAAGGAAAGTCAACTCGGAGTTGACTATTTGGTTAGAGGGCTCGGAATCAAATTCTGATGATTCGGTTAGTTCCGGGAGGTGATTTGTGACTTAGGGGAGCGATCGGAATTGAATTTGGAGGCCGGTGTAGAAATAGGCTTGAATTGGCTAAGGTTGAATTTTGGCGAAATCCGAACGGTAGGTGAGATTTTGATCCGGGGGTCGGAATGGAATTCCGACAGTTGCAGTAGCTCCGTTAGGTGATTTTGGATGTGCCTGCAAAATTTCAGGTCATTCGGATGTCGTTTGGTCGGGTTTTTGATTGAATGTGTAATTCGGAATGTTTTAAGGAATTTAGGCTTGAATTTGATGTGAATTATGGGTTTTGGTGTTATTAGATGTGTTTTGAGGATTTGAGCAAGTTCGAATAAGGTGTTAAGATGTGTTGGTGTGATTGGATGAGGTCCCGGGGGCCTCGGGGTGTTTTCGGATGGTTCAACGGGAGAAATTGTGGAGAAAACATGGAAAATTGCAGGTTGAAGTAGTCTGGTTCTGTTGTTTTCGCCCCTGCGGAAATAAGACCGCAGAGGCGAGTCCGCAGGAGCGGACTGAGGAGCGCGGGAGCACTTGGGTTCGCAAGGGCGGATCCTGTTCCGCTGAGGCGATCTCGCTGGTGCGAATGTCGTGCTGCAGAAGCGGTCTAGGGTCGAGGGGTGAAGATCCGCAGAAGCGGAACGTTGGTCGCTTAAGCGAGTCCGCAGGAGCGGACTCTGGTGCGCAGAAGCGGGAGTTTTCGCAGAAGCGGAGGATCAATCGCGGAAGCGGACGCGCACAAGCGGTCCTTTTCTCGCAGAAGCGGAATTGGCCGGCTAGGCCTGGAACCGCTGAAGCGACCCTTTGGTCGCGGATACGGGCTCGTAGGAGCGGAATTTTATCCGCAGAAGCGAAAATCGCTGTGAGTTAAGTGTATCAGAAGTTAGAAAAATTTCAGAAACATTTCACACATTTGGGTCTCGGCTTTAGAGGCGATTTGGGCGATTTTGAAGAGAAACTCAAGGGAAACCATCAGGTAATCAACTATGGACTTAAACTATGATTAGTAATTGTAATATTATGCAATTATATCATGAAAATGGAGGAATTTGGGGTAATTTATGGAGGATTTAGCCCTAGGCTTGAACTTTAGAAAATCAAGGTTTTGAATGGGCAAATGGAGTCCGAATTTGGTAAAATTGATATGCTTAGACTCGTATTGAGATGAGGGTTCCGAATATGTGACTTTCATGATTTTTCGACAAGCGTACCGAAAGTCGGATTTGATAACTTTGGGAATTTTGATGTAAATTGAGTTGTATTGATTGGGTGTCGTCCCATTGGCCTAATTTGTTGTATTTCTACTGTATTTGATCAGATTCTACGCGTGCGGAGCTTGATTCTCGTGGCAAGGGCATTGCGGAGTAGTCGTCGCGTCGTATTGAGGTGAGTAATAGATGTGGGTGATGACCAGCGGGTTCGAAACCCCGGTATACCACTTTGTCACGCTGTATAGCGGCGAGACACGCACACTCTTGAGAGTGCGGGGTCGATCATGAACTGGAGACTATAGATTAGTCCAACCTGTTGATACTATATTATTGGCTATTCTCGAGCCGTTGAACCTCCTTCTTGGACGGTTGAGTATATTGTGGGCTGTGAGCCAGGTTATTGGATCCCGCGAGGATCGTTATCATTGTCTTATCATATAGACATGCTAGTTTACTACTAGTCAGCAGCTATTTCTGTTATTATGCTAATTCCAATCTCTGGAACTTGATATTACTGTTTTCCAACTGAAAAATGATAAAAGAGTTTTCAAAAACTACTTTTGAGCCTGCGAGGCTGTATCTGCATATTAGCTGACTAGTAGTGGATCGGCTGCACGCCGCAGCGAGATATATGTTGGATCGGACTGCACGCCGCAGGAATATCTCTATGAGATGTGCTTGGGCTGTAGGAGCCCCTCCGGAGTCTGAACCCCCACAGTGAGCACGGGTACCCAAAATTAGAGTCGGGCTACACGCCGTAGCGGTCATATCATGCATTGCATTGCATTTAGCTACATCTGCTAGCTGTTATGCTATTTATTGGTATTTGTTGGTACAGGTACAGTGAATATTGATTCTATGACGGGGTAGCTGATTATAGTTTTACATAGTGCTTTATTGCGGATTTCTTATCTGCGCTGTCTTACCCTTGTTTATTACCACTGAGTCTGGCGGTACTCATTTTACTCCCTGCACCTTGTGTGCAGATCCAGGTACCTCTCAGCAGTGATCCAGTAGCTGTGCGAGGCGACATCCGTGGGATATACGAGGTAGCTGCAGAGTCCGCAGGACCCGATATTCCTTCCTACTGTCTTTTGATTTTGTATTGACATTTCTTTCCGCACTTGGTATCTTGTAAACCTTTATACACTCATGTTCAGTAGAGGCTCATGACTCTTGACCCTTCGGTCTATGGGAGTTGATGTATTATGGGACTTGGTTTCCCCGTTTTCGTTATATGTATCGCTATTGCTTCGTGATTTGATATGCTTAAATGGGCTAAAGAGAGTTTCTAGCTCCGTTATTGTTATTGATTGGTCAGGCTGGCTTAGCAATGTGCTGAGCGCCATCACGACCGGATTTGGGGTCGTGACAGAGATAGATTTGGGTCAAATAAATGCGCACCCGTGATTAGGAAGGTATTATTATTAACTAACGCGCCTAAAGTAATTTTTGCGTTTGTACTTTGCGAGGGCCATGAAATTTGCTAAATGGCCCGCCTCGAAATCTAAGATTCAATTTATAATAAAAGAGGGTCATTCAATGTGTCATTTTGCTTGGCATAGCATGCCTTAATTCCATTTTTATCGGATACTCAAGTTAAAGCAAACTATATATGTTCATAATTATTTTCCTAAATCTAATTCCTTAATCATTACGAATTAACACCCAATATTACTACTTCAAACGAAAGATTGGTTCTCGATTGATTAAACATAGCTAATTTGCTATTTGAAGTGAAAAATCAAAAAAAATCCATAAGATGATACGAAAACCAACAAGCAAACACATAAATCCCAAATTCAACTTTATTACAGAAATCAAACTTCAACAAAAATACCACAACTTTGAATCATAATAATATATATATACAAAAATACACACAAATAGAGACAAACCTCCCATATTCATATAGTATTGAACCATCAGTGATTTAAGAGTGGACATTAAGGATTTCTAACCTTTTTATTGCGATAATAATATGAGCTTCAGCTATGAATATTGATGCCTACAATGACGTTCCAACCAAGATCGCTGGTTGGAGCTCAAACGATGACCTCGACTCGTCCTCAAATAACTCCACCAAAATGAGGTAGTAAAATCGGACCTTGCTCACCGGATAGCTAGATTAATTGACGAGATCCCAACGAAGTCTTTATAGAAACGGAACGAGTTAGTGCTTTTCGCCGACGTTGGTCATCCGACGACACCGTGAACCGAAATGCAAGCAGACTGTGTAGTCGCCAGTGGAGTTACTGGTTGCGTCGCCAGCGTGAGGGAGAAGTAGTAGCTCTAGGTGGTCATTTGACGGGCAGCAGTGATGCAGCAGTGGTCGTTTGGACAATGGCGTGAGCTGGAGCGGATATTGTTGCTGGTCGTTTCAACGAAGAAGACGAAACAGTAGCAGCTTGGTTGAAGCTGTTGAACGAGGTTTTATGGCTGGTTTTGGACGTGGGTTTAGGCTGGAGATGGAGGGTCATTGATGCTGGATCGCCGGAGAAGAAGCCGACGGAGTTTCACGGATTGGTTTTTGCAATGGACTGGTTGGTCTTCTCTGTTCCGTTTTTTCTCTTCTTCAAGAAGAAGATGCACAGTAACACTTATGTTACCTGCCCTTTTTTCTTCTTCTGTCTAGCTGCCGTTTTTTCTTCAAAAATGAGCCAAGAGCTCACTGTTTCATTTTTTTCAAAAAAAATTTTGAGAAGACTCCCCCTTCCCGTTTTTTTTGTTTTCTCTTTTTTGTTATCTTTTTCTCCTCTCCTTTCAATCACCGTGCTCTCTCTTTTTTATATATGTTATAGTCTTTTTTAAAGTCCCCCCCCCCCCACCTGCCGTGTCCCCTCCTCATTTTTGCTTTTTGTTTGTTTTTTTTAAAAAAAAAAAAAATTAGTCCCATGTTGTTTTTGTCTTTTTCTTTTATTTTTTTCTTTCTTTTTGTCATTTTCCAATTATTCCCATCCCCCATTATCTATTGTCCCCCTAGTGTGTGCATGTGTGTATGGGTAGTTTTGTCCGTGTTCCCCGTGTGGTGGACTCGGATTATTACGGGCTAGGTCCGAAAATTATAAAACCAGGTAGTTTGAACCCGAATATTATTCTTTGCCCGGAACCGAGAATGAGAACACGGTATTATTAATTAATCACTACGTAAGCAAAATAACTACAAGACTAATAATTAAAACAAAATTATTTTTTATATTTTTTCAAAATTAAAGTAACTACAAAATGTTAATGAAACTATTTTTTTTATTATTTTCGTTTTTATAAAAAGATAAAATATAAAGTACTATTTTTGTATTTTTCAAGTTTAAAAATGACTACGAAATATTAATAAAACTATATTTTTGTTATTTTTCATTTTAAGGTAAAAATAAAGTAAAAGAGTCAAATTTAGTTAAAATAGCTATATTAAAACTAAACTAAATATTTTACGTTGAAAAATATAAAAAATCTCGGGTAGGGGCAAAATCACGCATCTACAATGACTTGTAGAACCTAGGAACCTAAAGCTCTGATACCAATCTGGCATGACCCAAAAAAAACGTAGTCGTGATAGCACCTAAATCGACCCACTAGGTAAGACAACCAATAATTTTTCCAATATCCAATAATATTAACAAGACAATTAACAAAAGGAGTTTTTTCAGAATCTTATACTTTCTCCAAGGACTGATAATACAAATCATGAGCTCCTAAGAATAGAATTTACAAAGCTCATATGGAGTAAATACATCTTCTGTTTGAAAAATACATAAATGAAGTTTTTACAAATCTAAGGTTACCATGAACAAAAGGCAGCTACAACAGGAACGCAGGTACGTCTTCAAATCTAGCAACCATCCAGCATATCAACAACTATAGCCAACATGAGCATGCAATGTGTAAAAGTGTAGTATCATTACAATCGACCCCATGTACTGATTAAATAACAAACCTAACCTTAGTTGAAAGCAGTGACGGATCATAGGCTGGGTCCAATACCAGTAACCAATAGCAGTTCACAACAACGCAAAGCATATAACTAACAAAGTAACTCAGAGATAAAAATGCTCATCTTTTCCGCAGTCTTCCGCAAACGTTTCCTCCTTTCAAGAACATCAGTAAAATCTCAAATCCTTTACATAAATTATCGTAAAATGTACAATAGTTTGAAAACTATACATTTTCCAAACTCCTATCCATAATAAACTAGATGTTTCATTTTCTTTCTAGATAGCAAGTATGAAATACCTCTTTATGCCCACATATCAATCTGTGTAAAAGTCATGAATGACGAGATACCGCACAGCATGAGAACAAATGTATCTCTATGCCTTTATGTCATTTGTGCATGCCAATACCATGTATCTCAGAGATGACTCGTGTACTCACACTCTCAAAGTACTCAATTTCATCGTCTCATACTTCACTCATCATGCTCAACTACTAGGTATTGTATATGGCTCATACGGCCAAGAAAAATCCATCCTGGAACATGTACAACACTGACAATAAGTCATCCAGTAACAAGAAAAAGGAGCAATCCAACCATGTGGATAAGTCCATTTCCAAGTATCAAGTACTTCGGACAAATCAATATCTAGGGAAATCTATCCATCAATACTATCATCCGCGCTCACTAGGGTGTGTTACAGACTTTAGAGGGGTTCCTTTAGCCCAAGCGCTATCATGAATCCGAATAATTATTGCGGCATGCAACCCCATCCCATATCTGTCACTCATAATCAGGTTTTCAGCCTCACTCAGTTATCAATCTCTCCAATCTTACCCACGGGCTCACACTGTCATGAAAACAGTCCAAGAACAATGATATAATGTATCAGTAAATAACCATTGAGACTGAGATATGATGCATGAATATGAGTGAGTTCGAAAAATTAATGAAATTAGTAGATGACAACAAACAACGACCACTATGGGTCCTAACAATATCAGCATAAAGCCTAAACATGATATCTAGCATGATTGACAGCTCAGTTACTTTATCACATGGTAAAAACATAGATATCAATAAAATTAGGCCACTATACAGTGCCATGGAAAGAACAGAGCCATAATTTACATGGTGCACGCCCACATGCCCGTCACCTAGCATGTGCTTCACAAGAACATCAATCACATAGCATGTAATTTGGGGTTTCATACCCTCAGCACGAAGTTAGAAGAGTTACTTACCTCAAACAAGCCAAATCAAATATAGAACAAGTCAAGCGATGCTCCAAGAATGCCATCACACGCGTAGCGACCTACGACTCAAATTTAGCCAAAAGTAACTCAAATACATCAAATAAAGCCCAAGGAAACTATCCCTAATGATAAAGATCGAATCCTAAATCAAATCCCAATTTCTACCAAAAATCACATACGGTCCCGCACTTCAGAACCGGACCAAACTCATAAAATCCGACAACTCATTCAGTTACGAGTCCAACCATACTAGTTTCACTCATTTCTGACTCCAATTCGATGTTCAAAACTAAGAAAATCAAACTATGAAACTTAGGCCAAAACCCGCAATTTCCTCCTTAAAATTCATCAACCAAAAGCTAAAATCGAAGATAGATTCATGGAATATAACCAAAATCGAGTAGAGAACACTTATCCCAATTCATATGGTGAAGGTTATTTCAAGAATCACCTCAATCTAAGCTCGATGGCTCCAAAAATATGAAAATGGCCGAAACCCTTGAAATGAGGTACTTTATACTCTGCCCAGACATCGTTTTTCGTGAACGCGGGATAACCATCACGTTCGCGATGAACAAAAATTATCAACCATCAAAATGCTTTACGCGTTCGCGGTACAAGCCTTGCGAATGCAATACAAACTAGAGATAAAACTATGTGAATATGGCATGAGCCTCGCGAACGCGATAAAGAAAGATCCTCCAGCTCCAGCTCCTAGCTCAACTCTACGTGAAAGCAATCTCTCATACACGAACGCGAATGAGATTAGCCCCAACTCTTCGTGAATGCGGAACAATATTCATGAAAGCAATGAAGAAAATAACATTGTCATCAAAATACACTACGCATTCACGGCACTTGCCTAGCGAACGCGATGAAGGACTAAGACATCGGATACCAGCAAAATACAATAGTTGAAAATGAAGGGAAAATGATCTGAAATCAACCTGAAACACGCACAAGCCCCTCGGGCCCCCCTCCAAAAATACCAACAAGTATCATAACCTACTTCAAACTCTCTTAATAGGTGCACATCCTTTTTACAATACAATAAATTGGATTGTAATTCCCAATCACCACCTTGGTTCAAATACAAATCTACTTTATCAACCATTCTTCTGATATATCTACATGCAACAACAACAAAATTACAAAACAAAAAGGACTACATCAATTAGGCATAAAGTCAAGAAAATATCAAGCAATAAAGACAAATAAAGGACCATAATTATGTCGACTAACACCCATCCAACAACACATTAAAAATTAAAAAAACTTAACTTTTTTTATATCGGACAAAGACGAATGGGCCCACCCCAAACAAAAATTAAGAACAAATGGATAAAGGAGCAAATAATAATATCACATTGTTATGAATAATTTGTACATTGGATGCTACATTGGATACTACATTGGATGCCCATGTTGTGAATAATTGAAAGATTAGATCTCCTATTTTATGTCAATCTTCTTTGCTTTTTATGCCTATAAAAGGCCATGTAATTGCAATGGAAAAATACACCAAAGTGAAAGAACAAAACTCTTCTCCCTTCTTTCTATCTCTTCTTATTTACATTTTACTGCATTGCTTTTATTTTACAACACGTTATCAGCACGAAGCTCTAATTTTATTCTTAACTCCCGCTAAGTTGAGCCATATTTGATTAAGGTATGTATCATTATAATAATTTTTTTTATCGCAGTACATATCATATGTTTAACTCTTACAACCCAAATTTTTCTTTGCAATATTTGATAATTTACATAATTCATGTTGTTGTTCCCTTTTTTTTCGTCTGTTTCACATTTTTGTTTATCATGTATGCATATGTATGTTGTGTATACATTATATATTCACTACAACTAATAACATGTTCAAAGTTGAGTATTTATTTTAGTACTTCACTTATTTGTTGTCAACATTACTTTGATATTTAAATTTCTAATTAGATTCATGCACATTACTAATAATTGCATTTCCATTTGTTTAAATATTCTAACAGTGTGAAATGAACTGATAAGTAATAATTTTATAGTTTAATTGCTTTATCTTTATTGGGACATAAATAATATTACTCACGTTCAATTCTATTAACACATATATATCAATAATATAAAGTGAAAAGCTTCTACTTTATGATAAAAAAAAATAAAAAAAATAGTAGATTGTTAACATGATATAGTTCTATTTTTATTTCTTTTATCTAAATCGTTTTGTTATCATTAATTATTTAATTATTTCTCTAACTTATTCATCTTTTATGATAGTTTTCACTATGTCAAACTTATCAAAACTTGAATTTGTTGCACTTGACATCACCGGGAGGAACTATTTATCATGGGTTCTTGATGCTGAAATTCACCTTGACGCTAAAGGTCTTGGAAATACTATTATACAAGGAAATGAAGCATCAAATCGGGATAAAGCAAATGCCATGATTTTCCTTCGTCATCATCTACATGAAGGGTTAAAAACTGAATATTTAACCGTAAAAGATCCACTTGAATTATGGATTAATTTAAAGGATCGATATGACCACCTAAAACTTACGGTATTACCGAAAGCTCGGTATGAGTGGATACATTTAAGGTTGCAAGACTTTAAAACCGTAAGTGAGTATAATTCTGCTATCTTTAAAGTAAGTTCTCTATTAAAATTATGTGGAGACACTATCACAGATGAGGACTTATTGGAAAAAACATTTTCTACTTTTCACGCTTCAAATGTGGTGCTACAACAGCAATACCATGAAAAAGGTTTTAAGAAATATTCTGAGTTAATCACATGCCTACTCGTGGTTGAGCAGAATAATACTCTGTTAATGAAAAATCATGAAGCCCGTCCCACTGGGTCAGCTCCATTTCCGGAAGTGAATGTTGTAGCAACATATGATAAGTTTGAAAGAAAATAAAATAATTTCCGTGGTCGTGGACATGGTCGTAAACGTGGACGTGGCAGGGGGCGAAACAATTATCGTCATTATGGTGGAAATAAATTAGAGAACAATAAGGGTTCTCAAATTAATCATTCAAAAGGTAAAGCTAGTATGTGTCACCGATGTGGTATGAGAGGTCATTGGGCACGCATTTGTCGTACGGCAGAGCATTTTGTTAAACTTTACCAAGCCTCTCTCAAGAAAAGGGAAAATAATGTGGAGGCACACTTGACCTTTCAAAATAATGATGATGAAGCAGGTCCCTCAAATAAATATGATTCTAAGGCACATCTTGCATATAAAGATGATGATTTTGAAGGCCTAACAAATATTACTCATTTAGAAGTTGGAGACTTCTTTGAGGATATTGACCGAAGAACTAATCATCTTACTGGGGAATGAAGCTATAAAAGTTGTTATTTTTATGTTTGCAACTAGTTTATTTTTCTTGAGTGTATTTTCCTAATTCATCATGTGTTGCTAGTTTTCTACATTCCTAATGTATTTCTTAATGTTTTTTTTTGCTTGACTTTCATATTTCTTATAATGTATTATTTGTCCTTTTTTTTATGAAGAATATGAACATTCCCCAGTCTTCAGTTGGACTCAAGATTAATAAAGATGATATATGTCTTCTGGATAGTGCTACAACACACACTATTATAAAAGATAAGAGATATTTCTCTTATTTGGTAATGAAAGAAGCGGATGTTAATACAATATCCGGTAGCACAAGATTAATTGAAGGTTCTGGAAGAGCCAATTTATTACTACCAGGAGGAACAAATTTGGCTATTGATGAAGCACTATATTGTAGTAAATCTCAAAGAAACTTATTAAGTTTCAAAGATATTCGCCAAGATGGCTATCATATTGAGACTACCAATAATGAAAAGATTGAATATCTTTATATTACTACAATAATGTCCGGTAAGAAATATGTGCTTGAAATGTTACCTGCTCTTTCCTCCGGCTTGTACTATACAAGTATTAGCAGGATTGAAACACATGCCGTAGTAAATGAGAAGTTTACTAATCAAGATAATTTTATTATTTGGCATGACCGATTGGGCCATCCTGGTTCTAATATGATGCGTAAAATAATTGAGAATTCGCATGGACATGCAATGAAGAATCAAAAGATTCTTCAATTTAAGGAATTCTCTTGTGCTTGCATGTTCTCAAGGAAAATTAATTATTAGACCATCAACTATTAAAGTTAAGATGGAATCCCCCGCATTTCTGGAACGTATACAGGGTGATATATGTGGGCCCATTCACCCTCCATGTGGACCATTCAAATATTATATGGTTTTGGTAGATGCATCTACAAGATGGTCACATGTGTGTTTACTATCAACTCGCAATTCGGCATTTGCGAGATTGTTGGCTCAAATAATAAAGTTAAGAGCACAATTTCCAGATTATGCAATTAAGACAATTCGTCTTGACAATGTTGGTGAGTTTACATCCCAAGCCTTTAATGATTATTGTATTTCAACTGGGATAACAATTGAGCATCCGGTTGCTCATGTTCATACACAAAATGGTCTAGTAGAATCATTAATCAAACGCCTCCAATTAATTGCTAGACCAATGCTTATGAGAACAAAACTTCCCATTTCAGTATGGGGTCATGCTATTTTGCACGCAGCAGCACTTATGCGGATAAGGCCCACAAGTTATCATAAAGTCTCCCCATTGCAGTTGGCTTTTGGTCGGGAGCCAAATATTTCCCATCTTAGGATCTTTGGTTGTGCGACATATGTTCCAATTGCTCCACCACAACGCACAAAGATGGGTCCCCAAAGAAGGTTGGGGATATATGTTGGATATGAATCTCCTTCTATTATAAAATATCTAGAGCCAATGACTCGAGATTTATTTACGGCAAGATTTTCTGATTGCCATTTTGATGAATCAGTATACCCAACATTAGGGGGAGAAAATAAGCAGCTGAAAATGAAGATAGATTGGAATGCATTATCACTGTCTCATTTAGATCCTCGAACAAATCAATGTGAACAAGAGGTTCAAAAGATTATTCATTTGCAAAATATTGCAAATCAATTGCCAGATGCATTCACTAACCTACCAAGGGTGACTAAGTCACATATTCCAGCTGCTAATGCTCCAATTCGAGTTGATATCTCGGAAGGACAATTAATTAAAGTAAATGAGCCTAAGCCTTGCTTGAAACGTGGTAGACCAATCGGTTCTAAAGACAAAAATCCTCGAAGAAGAAAAGGAGCAAGTGATCAAAGTAAACATAACACAGAGGTAGTGGCTCAAGAAGAGCCCCAAGATGTAACAAATGATAAGACCTTGGAGGAGGTCCAGGTACCTGAAAATGATAAAAATGAAGAGATATCAATAAGTTTCGTCTCAACCGGGAAAAGATGGAACCGAAATAATATTGTTATCGATAACATTTTTGCTTATAATGTTGCTATTGAAATAATGCAACAAGATGAGGATCTTGAACCAAAATCTGTCAATGAATGTAGACAGAGAAATGAGTGGCCAAAATGGAAAGACGCTATCCAGGCAGAGTTAACTTCACTTGGAAAACGTGAAGTCTTCGGACCCATAGTTTGAACGCCTGAAGGCATAAAGCCAGTAGGGTATAAATGGGTTTTTGTGCGAAAACGAAATGATAAAAATGAAGTCGTTAGATATAAAGCACGACTTGTGGCACAAGGGTTTTCCCAAAGGCCTGGAATTGATTATATGGAGACATATTCTCCTGTAGTGGATGCTATCACCTTCAGGGTATCTCATAAATATGGCAGTGCAAGAAAAACTTGATATGCATCTAATGGATGTTGTTACGGCCTATTTGTATGGATCATTAGACAGCGAAATTTTTATGAAAGTACCTGAGGGATTTAAAGTGCCAGAAGCATATAAAGGTTTTCGAGAAAATTGTTCAATAAAGCTTCAGAAATCTTTGTACGGATTGAACCAATCAGGTCGTTTGTGGTACAATCGTCTGAGTGAATACTTGTTGAAAGAAGGGTACAAGAATGATCCAATTTGTCCCTGTGTCTTTATAAAAAGGTCTGGATCTGAATTTGTTATAATTGCCGTATATCTTGATGATTTAAATATCATTGGAACTCCTGGGGAGCTTCCAATAACAGTAGACTGTTTGAAGAAAGAATTTGAAATGAAAGATCTTGGAAAGACAAAATTTTGTCTTGGTCTACAAATTGAGTATATGAAAGATGGAATATTTGTCCATCAATCAACATACACCGAAAAGATTTTAAAGCGATTCTATATGGATAAAGCACATCCATTGAGTACCACGATGGTTGTGAGATCACTTGATATAAAGAAAGATCCATTCCGACCTCATGAAAATGAAGAAGAACTTCTTGGTGCCGAAGTACCATATCTTAGTGCAATTGGGGCATTAATGTATCTTGCTAATAATTCCCGACCAGATATAGCTTTCTCGGTAAGCTTATTGGCAAGATTTAGTACTTTGCCAACACAAAGACACTGGAATGGTATTAAACATATATTTAGATACCTCCAAGGGACCATTGATATGGGTTTATTTTATTCAAATGAATCCAAGCCACCATTGATTGGTTATGCAGATGCAGGATATTTGTCTGATCCACACAAAGGTCGATCTCAGACAGGCTATTTATTTACAAGTGGAGGTACAACCATATCATGGCGTTCGACAAAACAAACTATGGTTGCTACTTCTTCAAATCATGCAGAGATAATAGCCATTCATGAAGCAAGTCGAGAATGCGTTTGGTTAAGATCTATAACTCAACACATTCAAGCAAACATGTGGTCTTTCTTCGAAAGAGAATATTCCAACAATATTGTATGAAGACAATGTTGCATGCATAACTCAATTGAAAGGAGGATATATCAAAGGAGATCGAACAAAACACATTTCACCAAAATTCTTTTTCACTCATGATCTTCAGAAGAGTGGTGAAATAGATGTACAACAAGTTCGTTCAAGTGATAATTTGGCTGATCTGTTCACTAAGGCATTACCAACCTCAATATTTGAAAAGTTGATATATAAGATTGGAATGCGTCGTCTTCGAAACATTAAGTGATTTTTCATCAGGGGGAGTAAGTACATGCTGCACTCTTTTCCTTAACCAAGGTTTTGTCCCACTGGGTTTTCCTTAGTAAGGTTTTTAATGAGGCAACAAGCAATGTATATTATAAATAACTATGTACATCCCAATATTTTTTTTGTAAGTTCTTAGTGAGACACATTATGTTACATGGACATCCAAGGGGAGTGTTATGAATAATTTGTACATTGGATGCTACATTGGATACTACATTGGATGCCCATGTTGTGAATAATTGAAAGATTAAATCTCCTATTTTATGTCAATCTTCTTTGCTTTTTATGCCTATAAAAGGCCATGTAATTGCAATGGAAAAACACACCAAAATGAAAGAACAAAACTCTTCTCCCTTCTTTCTATCTCTTCTTATTTACATTTTACTGCATTGCTTTTATTTTACAACACATATGACATATTACAATATTTATCGATTCCCAAAATATTTCCAAACCCTAAAAGCTTAACCAAAATAATAAATACTTACTTTTATCACCGATTCTTCATTCAAGTAGCCCTAGAAATGAGATATTCTTCAGTTTTAATCCACTAAATCGAAGCAGGTAGCAATTCTAATTAAACCCTAAAACACCTGCTGAGAGCTCTAATTTGATGGAGAGGCCAAGATATAAGGAAATGGGGGTAAAAGAAATGAGTAGGCAGAAATAGTATTTTTACTATGGGTGATCCAAAAAATTAGGGCGTGTGGATATCTGGGGCGGGTTATATGCTTCCTGGACCTAATAGCCATGTGTCCCAGTCAAATCTTGAAAACACACTAAAAGTTGGGACAACAGATGGTATTGTAAGTCGTGGGTGTATTTTCAAACCTCAAGACAACATTAGATGAATTTTCACACAAATAGATGGATAGAAAGCCATAACAAATCATTTAGAATACAATAGGAATATTTTTAGCCCATTTTCGTTACTAAAAATAGATACATATAACTAAGACTGAACTAATATATTTTCTCTTATGACAAAATATTTGGAAGTGTTATCTGAAATCATATACTCCTATAGATCAATTTTTTTCTTGTCCCTTCTTTCCCTTGAGATAATTAACATGAAATGATGATCTCTTTGGAGTAGCGACAGTTGGAATGAAATATTTTGAGTTTCCATTTCCGAAAGACGTAAACTAGAAGAGGCAATTATATTAAAAGTTTAAGTAGATTGCAGGTAAGTGTATAGTGAAATAAAATGAACCAATATTCCCTAACATTGGGTAAGAAGGATTAAATATATATGATGCAATTGCGCCAAAATAAGATTCTCAAGCACTGAGTTTGAAAACACAAATAAGGATCATATCATTGATATAGCCAATCAGTAACAAGATAAAGATCCAGCAAATACTTATCCATTTTATAAGCTTTAGATGGCATAAATTGTAAGTAGCACTACACTTCATACACACTATGAAGAGACTCTCACACTAGATCATATGACCTAAATTAAACATATAATAAACATACTTATATGTTCATATCAAGTTCATCACTCCAAACTGAAACTAATCAGTCACTTATTACATGTCCTTAATTACCCTACTAGATGCTTCAGCATAAGCATAGCTTATATGCAGTGAGAGCATATGTTAGAACTGAAATATCTCATTTTGTACAGTTAGTGGGCATTGAAAGTCAGTCAAAGTCGGTGTCATGTTAGTGACAGGGTATTGTTCTTCTATCTGCAAAATTGACAATGAAAAAAAAAATATTAAGATTGACTACTTTCATTAAAAAAAAAAAAAATCTTTGTTATGTCTTACCTTATCCTGTAAATATTTGTTTGCAGCTTGCAGTATCCCTTCCTAATATAAAGGTAAAAACATGTTTAGTAAAGGATGCATTAAAGATAGCTACCATTTATAATATTGTTTGGAAACTTCATATCACACTTTATGATATCAATATTTGTCAGTAAAAGCCTATAATTCATATCATTTTATAAGTAGAACAAACTCCACTAAGTACAAAAGTAGCATAAATAACTTTCAAGCTATTAAGCATATCATTCACACTTGGAATGAAGCTCTTTAAAACCTGTTATCTTCTATTACAAGTAAAACAGCATATTCATAGTTAGTTTTGTAGTGTACAAGTAATCTACTTACAACTGCTTTTAGCTTAAAAATAAGTGTTTAAAATTAGTTTTTTACTTTACTCAAATACTACAAAATGACTTAAAAGTTATTTTGGCTTAAAAACACTTAAAATTTAGCCAATCCAAAAAGGTCTAATTAAATAAAAAAGAGCAATACTATGTGTATTTAGTTCAAGTGTTGTTCCATCATTTTTTTCATATCCATTTTACTGAAACCGGTTCAAATTTCATATATTTGCTTTAATTTTTGTTTGACCAAATGAAATCATTTTATGATATTTTTACTTTAATTTAAAATAAACTAAAAAGGGAAATCAGGTAAATACTAATTACATAAACATATACTCATTTGAAAAGCATTAAATTAAACATATATAATAACAGTAAAATCTTCTTTTCTTAATATTAAAGCTGGTGACTGCCTAACCTTATTCTTCAGCAACTGGATCTCTTGAAACATGATATCCATCTGCAAGATATATTGTTTATACAAATAACTCTCATATCGTATAAACAAAAATGCACCAAAATAATATTGATAAACTATTTATTTCATGAAATTATTACCTTTGCTGAACGAATATGAAACATCCAAAGTTCAAGGTATTTTTCAAGTGAATGTAATTCATCCAGTGTCATTGTTCCAGCTCCTCCTCCGTACATGTAGCTAAGGAGAAGTTTTTGGATAATTAAGTTTTATATCATTATTGACAAATAAGTATTTAAAAAAAGAGACTAAAAGAGCTAATTAATTATATAGTCAGACCTCTTAAAAAATAATTTTTATATAATAAATTAACATTCACTATAAAAGCCAAGTTGTTTTCGGAACTGATTATTATGTTATATTATAATCTATGTCTTTTATAACACCACCACACCATAATAGCCAAAAAATATAAAAACAAACGAAGTTGTCACAGAGAAGTTTGACCGTAACTAAAGTTACACTTCAACATACACTCAAAGTACTAAAGCACATTAGGAAAGATTCAAATTACACAATTGGCAGTGTAGAACTCTTACTTTATATAAAAGAACTTGAACATCATACTAAAAACTTTTAAGGCAATAAATGGAGTGGTTTAAGATATTGTAAACTCTTGCAAAATTGATGAAGGACAATATTTGTATTCTTTAAGACCGTCCAAAGACACGTGTAACTTGGTTCTATGATTTAAAAGTGAACTGAATGTTTTTTAAGATTGAAGAGAGAGATCATGCTGAACATTCTAAAGAGTTGTTTGGAGCTAAGGGGAGAGTGGGCTCAACAGTTCAATGAACTGAGTTGAGTAGAGAAGCTTAGTGCAAATATGAAAAGAAAAAGTGAATGTGCTTGTGTGCCCACTAAAGTTTGGCTCTAATATCATGTGAAAAATCTAAGCATATAATGGAAAAGTTTGGTATATGAGATAAAAATAGTAATTTCGGGATAAAGTTTGGGATTATCTTTATTCCATGTTTGATTTGAGGTATTAGCTAATTCCAAAATAACTTTTACGCTAAATTAGAATTAATTATCACATATAAAAGGTGAGATAACTAATCGCATGGGATACCCCACCATTGTACCAAATGACCCAAAGGCAATGAGCGGAGTGACTCAAGATATTATAACCCTTACATGACTGATAAGGGACAGTTATATTTCTCTATCATTTTACATTAATGAAGTCTAAGCTCGATTTCATCAATTTTCTCTGTCACATTCTACTTCTATCCCTTCTAACAAATATTAAAACGTAAAACAATGGTAATTACTTGTAGACACATAATTCTTCACCATTTCTACTATTTTTATAGGGTTAAAATACTTCTTTTAGATTTCATTTTAGTTGTCGAGTTTATTTTAGGATATTTAATCTTTTGAAAAGATTAAACATAAAATAATTTAATACGTATCTTTTGAGAGATCATGCTCCTAGCATTGGAAGCTTTCTTTTACCGAATAGATGTGGAGACAGGCAGTGCAATGTGGGAGCCGTGCTCCAACAAGACCCGAGCCTAGCATTGGACACATTGTGGATGATATTAAAGCTCTAATTTCTTCTTTTGAAGTTTCTAATTGAATAACATACTATAGAGTGGCTTGGAGCTAAGAGGGTAGTGGGATCAAAAGTTCGATAGATTGAGTTGAGGAGAAAAGCCCAAAGCAATCATGAGATACCTATTATAGTTTAGCTCTGCTACCATGTGAAAGAATTTGAGTGTCTAACCCAAAATTTTAAGGGGTTGTTTGGTACATGAGATAAGAATAATAAACCCGAGATAAACTTTCGGATTAACTTCATCTCACATTTGATTTGGAATACTAGCTAATCCCGGAATAACTTTTATACTAAAATGGTAAGATTAGTTATTCCATATAGAAGATGGGTTATCACACTAGTATAACAATCGAGCCCCAAGGCAATGGGTGACTCAAGCTTTTATAAACACCTTTGGAAACCCTTATACAACTAATGAGGAACAATTTTATTTCTCTAACATTTTACTTTAATGAAGAGTAAACTCGATTTTATCTATTTAATTTTATTTCTCTAACATTTTACTTTAATGAAGAGTAAACTCGATTTTATCTATTTTTTCTTTCCAGTTACCGACTACCTCTATCCCTTTTAAAAGATATAAAAAAAAATTCTTAATACTTGTAGAAATGTAATTCCTTACCATTTTTTTATTTTACACTATTTTTTAGCGTTAAAATACTTTTTATAGATCTCACTTTAGTACTTGAGTTATTGAGTTTATTTTAGAAAAATTAATCTTTTGAGAAAATTAAACATAAAATAATTGAATACTTATCTTTGTTTGTTCCATATTTTCCTAAAATGAAAGGGCTCGGATCCAGTTTAGTACTATTTGATATAGTATTGTCCAATGGTACCGAGAGAGCGCTCTAGGATTTTGATAATATAGGTGCACTACTAAAAAGGAGGGAAACTAATTAAGTATTGAACCAACTGCACCATTCAACTTTTATGGAGCATGGGTGCCAATATATAATACTGGACAAATTTTAGAAAATACGTACATAAAATATCTTATTTGACAGACGGACCATGGGTGCACGTGCCATATCGCATACTATAGATACGCCTCTTATGGTACCTAAAATTATGCCACATCATCAAAATTATATTTATGAAATTTATGGCTCCAATTTCCTTGTACTAGAATACAAATGATCCATTGTACTTACTAATCCAATTATGCTTCATTATTAATGTATGAAACCATAAATGTATCATAATTCACCTTAAATCATGTACCACTTAATCACTCATTTTAATTTGTATAAGTTATTTAAAAAACGATGAGATTAGCCAAATAATTATAGTGTATGAGTATAACGAATATTTATAATAAACGTGGATATTCTTATGTTTATGTGTTCAATCCATCTATAACTTGATGCAGTCCACGGTAGCATGATTTTATTTGGGTTGATATGAATGTTAGAGTATTTTTTGCTCACCATTCCTCGTTTTCTTCAACTTACATTTTTATTTTAATCGTGTGTATCCATAAACTAGCATATGACATATAAGAAACAAGTATGTAACCATAGAAGCTATGCTAAACAATTACATTTGAAATTTATTGGATCGACTAATTCAGATTTCCATCGAATTGGTCCATTAATAAGTTTTTATATCGAAAAGTTATCTTTTCATATATGATATACTAGTCGACCTTCGCAAACACTCCTTAGGACTTGGTGTAAAAGTAAACCATGGATGCTAAAAATAAAAACATAATAGAGAAACTTCAGATTTCAATTAACTCATTGTAATGTATATGCTTTCATATTGGATCGAAGACAACTTGTAATAGTTAGATTAATGAATTTAGAAATATACCTTAAACCTCTCTGGAGTACTTCAATCTCATGCTTCAGCATGTTGATCTCCCCTTTTGGATCCTAATAATACACATTCATTACTAACATATAAGAGATTTTCTTTTTTCTCTTCGTATATTTGTTTCCAGCTAATATAACTTTCGCAAAAAAATTAACAGTATAGTCAAATTAAAAACAAAAAAAGATCAATTAAATTTTGCATTTAAACGTAGTAGCCTATTTATTATTTGAGTGCATGTTTTTTTCATTTTTAGTTATTTTTGCTAATTGTTTGCCCAGTATAAAAAAAAAATAGATGCAAAAACCAAAAATTTCTTAATAAAGAGCACACGCAATAACAAAAGAACAAATTCAAGAATAAACACACATATCCATACTTTCTTTACTACCCAGATTTTTCCCACTCGGCATCAAACCCTAAAGAAAAGATTGAAACAAATACTTAATTAGAAAATTAATATAATGAAAATTTAAAACCGACACTCATTAAATTTTGTTCCATTTCCAAGATTTTCTTTTTATTCTCCTTTTTTTTTGGGTACCTTTATCAGTAGGTTGTTTTCTAGTCAAAAAGCAAGAAATATAAAGGAAGGGCTCCTGACTTATTACAAAAAGAAAATTCTTTTTTTATCGATTCAATTCGTGACACTTAATCTGATAATTCAATTATCAAAAAGGAAGTCACGAAACATAAAGCATCCCGTGCAGTTCTCTATCTCCAAAAAGTAATAATTAAGTATATGCATAAATTAATTTTGGTTTTCTATCCACTCGACTGAATATGTATCCTATTGTGCTTCTTACTTTCCATGTGTCATACATTCAATAATATATCACCAGAAGCAGCATCTGATGCTAAAATTGACATTACAAGAAGAGTTTTAGCTGTACGAATTGGTAGTACAAAAATATTTGTACAATCAAATTAATAAAAATTATTATAATGGAAATTTTGTAACAAACATTAGATGATAACTTGAAAAAAATAACTAACCATCTATAATAAATTAAAATAAACTACACTAATAAAGAAGGAACATATATGACTCTTATTTATCCTTACCAGAGTTTGCTTATCTTTGGCTTCCTCAGCCACCTCAGCTCCCCTGGTTGACTTCAAGTACTTCTCAATCAGCCCTTGCATGGTCCTTTCCTCATAAATAACACATAAATAAATAAATAAAAGAAACGAGCAACTATAATAACATACTCAATATATTTTTATATATGAGGTCCGAGTATAGTATATATACAGGTATTATCTTTAGCTAGTAAAGATAGAAAAACTATATTTAGTAGATCCTCGTTCAGAAAAATAGGGAGGAGAAGAAAAACAACAAGACGAAGAAGCGGAGGAGGAGGAGAAAAAGCTTAAAATCTAAAAGTAAAAGGAGCTGTAATATTTTTGGATAAAAATAAGAAATAACAAGAATGCAACCAACGAACGAGTACTTCTATATTATCTTGTTAAGCGTGTACGTACTTGAAATTAATTAAGATGTTATTTTACATTTCATTGTGAAATAACAAGAATTTGAGCATGCATAGAGACTTGTGTCGAATGACAAAAACTCTTTATTATTTGTCAACTTATATATACCTGTACATGTTTTGATTTTTAGAGAAGTTATGACAAAAACATTCACATACATGATACATATTGCACTATGCATAAAGAAGGTAATTAAGAATTTAGGGACTAAAGATAGTGTTAGAAATATAAATAATTATTGTTTTGTACTTAAATAGAGAGAAACTATGTTAGATAGTTAGGTATTTGAGTTTGGAAGAAGCAAAAAAGATTTATACAACTAATGAGGAATATAATGTACCCTTTAGTGGCGAGTTCATAACGCTTTCCATGGGCGGAGAAAATGAAAAGACCAATTTCAGCATCGCACAACACAGACAGCTCCTTCGCCTTCTTAAGAAGCCCTGCTCGCCGTTTGCAGAAAGTCACCTGCCTGTGAACCGGGTTCTCTATCCTCTTCATCTGAACCTTTCCACGAGCCATATTCTTTCTTTCTTTCTTTCTAAAAATAGTAACTTTGTTTTTTTGTTGTTGCTTTGTGAGTGTTAACAGCTGCTTTCTTGCAGACAACCTCCCACTAGTTTGAACTAGCTTCGAGGTTGTTGCACTTCTCTTCTTGTTTGCTACTTAGCTTTGTTGCTTAGCACAATCTTCACTCTCATTCTCTCATGTTTTCCTCTCTTTTATACTCCTCATTTTGATTCTTCTCTTCCACTGTTTTCCACACTCTAGTTAATGTATTAAACAAAGGAATTAACTATGAATATGTAGTTGGCACTCACTACCTTTCCACATCATTGGGAATCTTAATAAGCTTTCTATATGTTAAGAGTACTAATATACATTCTTTTCTGGTACCCATACCTAAGCTATTTCGTCCTCAACTGCCTTAACGACACCTGGTGAATCCTGATGTATCAGTCTTGTTGCAGCTTAAAGACAACTCATATCTTTTGTAATGGTACAAGATGATTTTTCCTTTGAAATATAACGTGTCACCGAAGGATTGGATGGGGATACTTGGTCATGTTTACATCAAATCAAACACTGAAAAAATAAAAATTAAAATTCGTATATATTTAGTTATGTGATAAATTGTAATGTTTCGATAGGTCATTTATAGTTTTGCCTTTTATTTGTGTTTCGAGACCTCAAATAGCTTTGTTTGGCCTTCCTCGATTTTCGTGGTAGTCCATGTCCTCTTTCCGTAAAGTTTTTACGAGGAAATTGATAAAAATGTAAAATTGTGCCTTAAAACTCATTTGAATTGACTGCGGTTAACGATTTATGTTAACGGACCCGGATCAGTATTTTGACAGTCCCGGTGAGTTGTACCATGATTTGGGACTTGGGCATATGCCAGCTTGATCTAACGTAATTATTGAAAACTAGATTTTTAAAGGCTTAAAGAATTCCTAAGTTTGACCGTAGATTAACTTTGTTGCTACCAGGTTCGGATTTTGGTTCCGGAACTTGGTATAGGTTCATTTCAGTATTTATGACTTGTCTGCAAATTTTGGAGCAAAATGGAATTGATTAGACGTGATAGTGCCGCCTCCAGTTGTAAAGTTGCATGTTCTTGAGTTTCTTTGAAAATTTCATTTGTTTTGGTGTTTGGTTCATAGTTCTAGCTGTTATTTTGATATGTTGATCATATGATTCGTTTGATTTTATACATGTGTGCATGTTTGATTTGGAATCCTAAGGACTCAGGTGAGTTTCGGACGCGTGGCGGAGTGTCAGAAAGAGTTAAAATTTTTGTTGGTTTGTGCACATGCCTCAGACCTCGCAATTCCAAGGTCATGATAACATTTGCGAAAGTAGAGGGGCTTCGTCAGGCTCGCATTTGCGAATAATTTCTTCATGTTTGCGAAAGGGTGCTGGGGTGGGCTAGTTCGCATTTCCAATCAAATGGTCGCATTTATGGTTGTCCATATTCGCAATTGCGAACAATTCATCGCTACTGCGATAAAAGCAGAGATGTAGTGTCGTAGCATTAGCGAAGGATTTCTCGCATTTTTGGGGTTCACATTTACGAACCTCATGTCGTATTTGCAACATTTCCGCCTGGACAAAAAAAGGGGAAGACAAGATTAAATACCTTAGAGGAAATTATTTCAAGAGATTTTCTTTCTACATTAAGTGGCTTTAATCTACTTTTTTTCAATTATCCATTACATTTCATATGTTTCAATATCAAATCTAGGATTCTCATGACAGCAATAAGAAATTTGGGTAAAATATGAGATTTAGACCTCGAATTGAGGTCGAATTTCAAAATTAATTACATAACCAGGCTCGGGGGTGAATGGGTAATCGGGTTTTGATCTAAATCTTGGGTTTGACCAAGCGAGCTCGGGTTGACTTTTGAGAAAAATGTAAAGGTCTTAGCTTTTGTGAATTGTAATTCGGATTTGGTTAGAGTTGGTTGGTTCGGATATGAATTTTAGATGAAAGGCCCCAGTTGAGCTTTGATTTGCTTGCAGTATAAGGTAAGTGTTGGGTCTAATCTTTATATGAGGTTTGATTTGCTTGCAGTATGTGGTTTGCCTGCACTTACATGGGATAAGTTCTCACAACTATTTCTAAGGAAGTTCATTCATGTCACCCTAAGAGAGGAGCAGCGCAGGCAGTTTGAGCGTCTTCAGCAAAGTAGTATGACTGTAACCCAGTATGAGACTCGATTTGTGAACCTAGCTCACCCTGCCGCTATCTTGCTTCCTATAGAGAGGGAGAGAGTGGGGAGATTAATTGATTGGCTCACTTTCACTATCAGGCTACAGAGGGCCAAGGAAACCGAAAGTGATATTTCTTTCTAGACGATCGTAGATATTGCTAGATGAATTGAGATTTTTCGTGCTCAAGAGAGAGGGCTGGTGTCTAATAATAGGCCTCATCATTTTGGTGGTTTCAATGGTGCCTCATCTGGAGGCAAGGGTACTCTTGGTAGGGTTATCCTCCAGGTCATTTCAATCAGTGCTTAGGCATCTCATAGTCCTTCCTGGAGTTATGGTCCTTATGTGCCTTTCTCTAGGCAGCCAACCTATAATGCACGATCGACTCCAATCAGTGTGCCTCAGATTCGGAGATATCACTGTAGTTATCCGGCTCTTTTAGGTTAGCTTCAGTTTAAGTAGACACAACAACAGGATGGGTGTTTTAAGTGTGGAAATACTGGTCATATTAGGAGATTCCGTTTGAGATTGTTAGGCAGCAGGACACATCAAAGTTCTCGTGCCATGGTCCCGTCATCGGTTACACCACCACGTACTCAACTAGCTAGAGGCAGGGGTCAAGCAACTAGAGGTAGAACTAAGGTTGTTAGAGGTAGAGGCCGGCCAATTAGAGGCTATCCTAGAGACATAGGTCAGAGTGGTAGGGCCCAGCCCCAATCTTATGCTTTTCCAGCTAGGCCCGTGTCCGAGTCATTGACATCATTATCATAGGTATTATTACAATTTTTCATAGAGATGCTTCTATTATATTTGATCTAGGCTCTGCTTATTCCTACGTGCCATCTATTTTGCTTCATATGTGGTTGTGCCTCATGATTCTTTGAGTGCTCCTGTGTATGTGTCCATGCCTGTGGGAGATTCTATTATTATAGTTCACGTCTATCACTCGTGTATGATTACTAATGGGAGTCCTGCGACTAGCCTAGATCTCTTGCTTCTTGATATGGTAGATTTTGATGTAGTCTTGGGTATGGATTGGCGATCACCTTATCATGTTATATTGGACTGTCATACCAAGACGGTGACCTTAAACATGTTGTGGTTTTCTCAATTAGAGTGGAGGGGGGCTCTTGACCATTCTACTAGAAAAGTTACTTCTAATGTGAAGGCTCGGCGTATGATCAAGAAGGGGTGTCTAGCTTATTTGGCTTATATTTGTGATTTTAGTGCAGAAGATCCTTCTATGGATTCAATTCCAGTCGATCGTGAGTTTCCATAGGTGTTTCCTGTAGATATGCCAGGGATGCCAACCGATAAAGATATTGACTTTTGTATTGATTTAGCTCCAAGCTCTTAGCCCATTTCTATTTCACCATATTGTATAGGCCCCACTAGAGTTGAATAAATTGAAGGAGAAGTTGCAAGATCTGGCAGATAAGGGATTTATTAGACATAGTGTCGCACGTTAGGGTGTGCCCATGTTGTTGAAAGATGGATCGATGAGGATGTGTAAAGATTATCGTAGTTGAACAAAGTCACTATCAAGAACACGTATTCATTGTCGAGGATTGATGATTTATTTTATCAGCTTCTGGGTGCCAAGGTGTTTTTGAACATTGATTTGAGGTTTGGCTACCATCAGTTAAAAAGTAGGGCATCTGATGTCCGTAAGATGGCTTTTCAAAACTCGATATGGGCATTATGAGTTCCTAGTGATGTCATTTAGATTGACAAATGCCCCAGAAAAATTTATGAATTTGATGAACCGGGTGTTAAAGCCCTAGTGGATTCCTTTGTGATTGTATTCATTGATGATATCTTGATCTACTCCTACAGTCGAGAGGAGCACGATTAGCATCTTTGGATTGTACTTTAGACTTTGAGAGATAGCTAGTTATATGCCAAATTTTTAAAGTATGAGTTTTGGTCAGACTCAGTCACCTTTTTGGGGCATTTCATATCGACATAAGGCATAAAGGTGGATTCTAAGAAGATTGAGGCAATTTAGAATTGGCTTAGATCTACTTCAGCTATAGAAATCCAAAGTTTTTGGTCTTGTGGGTTATTATCACCGGTTCATGGAGGGGTTTTCATCTATAGCAGCCCCATTGACTAGATTGATACAGAAAGGTACACCATGCAGATGGTCGGATGAGTGTGAGTTGAGATTTCAGAAGCTCAAGACTACTTTGACTACGGTGCCAGTGTTGGTGTTGCCCATAGATTTATGATCCTATATGGTGTATTGTGATGCATTTCGTCTTGGGCTCAGTGCTATATTGATATAGGATGGCAAGTTGATTTTATATGTGTCACGATAGTTATTGATTCATGAGAAGAATTATCATGTTCATAACTTGGAGTGTGCAGCCATTGTTCATGCGCTGCAGATTTATAGGCATTATCTTTACGGTGTGTCGTATGAGGTATTCATATATCATCAGAGTCGTGTGAGGCAATATCTTAACTTGAGGAAGAGGAGGTGGTTGGAGCTATTGAAAGACTATAATATCACCATTTTATATCATCCTGGGAAGGCCAATGTGGTGGCCGATGCCTTGAGTGGAATGGCTGGGAGTATGGGTAGCCTTGCGTATATTCTAGTAGGTGAGAGGCAGCAGATGTTCAAGCTTTGGAATTAGTTTATGAGGTTAGATATTTTGGGTCCCATTTGTGTTCTAGCTTGCACAGTCTTTCAGTCTTCCTTTTATGAGTGCATCATAGAGTCTTAGTATGATGACCCTCATTTGCTTGTCCTTAAGGACACGGTGCGTCACGGTGGTTCCAACTAGGTTACTATTGGAGATGATAGGGTTCTACGGATGTAGGGTCGTATTTGTGTGCCTGATATGGATGGGCTTCGTGAGTTGATTCTTGAGGAGGATAATAGTTCCCGGTATTGTATCCACACATGTGCCACAAAGATGTATTAGCATTTGTGATAGCATTATTAGTGGATGAGGATAAAGAAGGATATAGTTGCATATGTAGCTCAATGTCTAAATAGTTAGCAAGTAAAGTATGAGCATCGCCCGGTGGTTTGCTTCAAAGGCTAAATATTCCTGAGTAGAAGTGGGAGAGGATCACTATGGATTTTGTTGTTGGACTCCCACGGACTCGGAAGAAGTTTGACGTAGTATAAGTCATTGTGGACACATTTTGGCACATTTCATTCCAGTGGCAATTACCTATTCTTCAGAGCGGCTAGCTGAGATCTGTATCGGCGAGATTGTCCATCTTTACAGTGTGTCGTGTCTATCATTTTTGATCGAGGTGAGCATTTTTGAAGGTCCGTACAATGTGAGTTTGGCATGCGGGTTGAGTTGAGTACACCATTTCACCCGGTCGAATCGGCAGTCCGCGCGCACTATTCAGATATTGGAGGATATGTTTCTCACTTGTGTTTGGATTTAACGGGTTCTTGGGATATGTTCTTGCCAAGAGTTTGCCTACAACAATAGCTACCATTCGATAATTGAGATGGCTTTTTATGAGGCTTATACAGAAGGCGGTGTCGTTCGCTAGTTGGATGGTTCGAGCCCGAAGAGGCTCGATTGCTGGGTACCGATTTGGAACAAGATGCCTTGGATAAGGTCAATATTATTCAGGGTGGACTTCATACCGCTTAGTCTAGGAAAAAGATTTATGCCAACAGTAGAGTTTGTGATGATGGATTCATGGTTGGAGAGAGGGTATTGCTCCGAGTTTCACCATGAATGGTGTTTTGAGGTTCAGAAAGAAGGGCAAGTGTTTCCCTAGGTATATCGGACCCCTTGAGATTCTTGAGAGAGTGGGTGCGGTGACCAGTAGACTCGGATTTCCACCTAGTTTATTAACTTACATGTGTCCATGCTCCGAAAGTATCACGGTGATTTGTTCTATGTGTTAATTTCAGCTCAGTCCAATTGGACAAGAATTTGACTTATGAGGATGAGCTGATGGTTATTCTAGACGGGCAGGTCTGGAAGTTGAGGTCTAAAAGCTATCCTTTAGTTCGAATGCAGTAGAGAGGTCAGTCGATTAAGGCAGCAACGTAGGAGTCTGAGTCAGACATACGGAGTAGATATCCACACATTTTCAGTAGTTGAGGTACTGTTCTATGTCCGTTTAAGGATGAACATTTGTTTCAGAGGTGGAGAATATGATAACCATATAGGTCATTTATAGTTTTACCTTTAATTTTTTTGTTTCGAGACCTCAAATAGCTCCGTTGAGCCTTTCTCGATTTGCATGCACACTCGTAGGTTGACTTTGTTGCTACCGAACTCAAATTTTACTTCTGGAACTTAGTATAGGTTCATTTTAGTATTTATTACTTGATTGCAAAATTTGGTGCAAAACATAGTTGATAAGGCGTGATTCGGATATTCGATTGTAAATTTGCATCTTTTTGAGTTTCTTTAAAAATTCCATTCTTTTTGTTGTCCGATTCGTAGTTCTAGGTGTTATTTTGGTATTTTGATCACGTGAGCAAGCTTGTATAATGTTATTACACTTGTGTGTACTTTTGGTTTGGAGCCCCGAGGGCTCGAGTGAGTTTCGCACGTGTGGAGGAGTGTTTGAAATAGTTAGATTATTTGTTGGTATATGCACATGGCTAAAACCTCACAATTGAAATGTTAGGATCATATTTGCGATAGTAGAGGGCCAATGACAGGTTCGCATTTGTGAACAATTTTTTTGCCTTTGCAAAAGGGTGCTAGGGGTGGGCTAGTCTGCATTTGCGATCAAATGGCGCTGCATTTACGGGTTTCTAGTGTTCGCAATTGTGAACAATTCATTGTAATTGCGATGAAAGCAAAGATGGAGTATCTTCGTATTTGCTATATTCACATTTGTAAGCCCCAAGTTGCAATTGCGACATCTACGTCTGGATAAAAATAGGGAAAGATAGAATTTGGCTCATTTTTCACAAACTCTCAGCCCTATACACCCTAGAGGCAATTTTTCCAAGAGATGTTCTTCCTAAATTCATTGGTAAGTGACTTTAATCTGCTTCTTTTCAATTACACATTAAAGTTTATAAGTTTTTCATATCTAATCTAGGATTTTCGTGGTAGAA
Source organism: Nicotiana noctiflora (assembly GCA_032618575.1). NCBI lineage: Eukaryota > Viridiplantae > Streptophyta > Magnoliopsida > Solanales > Solanaceae > Nicotiana > Nicotiana noctiflora. The sequence continues at coordinate 30,229 of JASVEL010010457.1, read as the reverse complement.
ATTAGGGATTTGGATAGAATTAGATATTTTTGTAAATTTGAGATATAGACCTCGAATTGATGTCAAATTTCAAAACTAATCACATAACTGGGCTTGGGGTGAGTGGATAAGTTTTTGTCCGAATTTTGGATTTTGACCAAGTAAACCCAGGGTGGACTTTTGTTGACTTCTGAGAAAAGTGTAAAGATCTTAGCTTTATATAATGTAATTGACTTCCCTAGCATCGTTTGTTGATATCAAGTTGATTTTGGTTAGATTTGGTTGGTTTAGAGGCGAATTTTAGAGAAAAGTCCCAGATTTATCTTTGACTTGGCAGAGTAAGGTAAGTGTTGGGTCTAAACTTGATTTTAGGGAATTAGGAACCCTTGAGCTATGTGCTATAGGAATTATATGTGTAGTATATGCGAGGTGACAAGTGTATATACGCCATCAAAATTCGTGTTTCTATGATTTCCATATTTCATTTCATTTTGTAACGGTTACATGCTTTAATAATTTCATATGCCTTAACTTGCTGCATGTCACTTATTTCTCTTATATTAAAATGTTCATTTCTTCCATGATTCCATGTTTAATTGCTACTTGCCATAATTGTCTTACTTGTATACTTTAATTGTTACATATTTTACTTGTCTTGTTGCTTTGTATTAATTATAATATTCCTTGATTTTGTACGAGGTTCCTTTATTGCTTGTTTTCATATTCTGTATTAGTAGAGATTCTTATGAATTGAATTTTTGAATTGATTACATTTGTTGATTTTTATTTATGGGTCGGGTATACGCATCAACAGATGGAATAAGGAAAGCATGCTATTGATATAGTGGGATCGGGTTGCACGCCGCAATGTATTTTATATGTGATTTTGATATGGTTAAATAAGAGAATTATGATATGATTCTGATTATATAGTGGGATCGAGTTGTGTTCCGCAATGGATTTTACTTGCTATTGTTGATATTTATATGGTGAAATAATGGAGGATTGTGTTTGTAGGGTGGGATCGGGTTACACGGTACAATGAATTGTGTGTTTTGTATTTATTGTTGCATTGTGTTAGTTTTCGATGCTTTCATATGAGATTTGGGTACTGGTGTTTCTGGTTATACCGATTTCGTGGATGGAGTTATTTTCATATGTTAATGGTGCTATTTTCTTGTGTTATTATTATACAACCTACAAGTTATTGTAAGTGACCCGCCTTAGCCTCGTCACTACTTCGTCGAGTTTAGGCTCGACAGTTACAAAATACATGGGATAGATTTTTCTCATACTACACTCTGCACTTCTTTGTATAGATTTCGTAGTTAGTTCTAGTAGCAGTCAGTAGATTGCTTGGATAGATTTCCGGTTCGGAGACTTGAGGTACAGCTGCACAACATTCGCATCCCTGAAGTCCACTTCTATCATATCCTAGTTGTTTATTTCATTTCAAACACTTTTACTTTCAGATATGGGTTTTCTTTGTAATTGATACCGAGTTAACAAAATAAATTGAAATAAAATTGAAATAGAGTGGGAAAACCCATTGTTTGGCTCAAAAGTTATATGTTATTTTATAAGCATAAAACAATCAAAAAAATGGGAAAAGGTAAAGGCTAATCAAATATAATAAGCCTAGAGATTTAAGAACAATATATTTATGATGGATTTAATATTGTACGATGATGAACTTGAAAGCAATTGTTTATCAAAGTTAAAAGATAGAGAGAAAAATAGGAGAGAATGAGAATGTTATATTATTGAATAATAACACTGATTGATCTTTACAATGGGGAGACCCCCTTTATATAAGGAGGGGCCTCCCTTAAAATAATAATAAAAGTATTGAAACGTGGTCGACGTCCTCTTTACGAGGACGCCCAACCACGAATTACGTCGTCTACACCTTCACGTCTGAATCGTGCCCTTATTATAGGAGATACATGTTTGAAGGTCGTACCCTCTGACATAAAGATGTGCATGGTCAAATTTGACCCCGTACAGTTAGTCCCTCCGCTCGTTGGAGGCATATACGATAGGCGTCTTCAATAGGCAAAAATGCCGATCTCGTACTTTGGAGAATTAGACCTTATTATGAGGGTGATGACATGAGGGGGGAATACATGGTGTTGCCAATTCGTTGACATGTGGTCTACTTTTTGAACTAACATCATCACCGGCATGCGTCATGATTATACCTGCTCCCGAGATATTTTTGGAGGCGATTTGGCAGTTTGGTTTCCCATGCCCACTTAGAATCATGCCGCTTCGAGTTCCGTGTATATTAGCCCTATAAATAGGAGGAAAGTTCAATCTTTGTTATCTTTCGAACTTCCAAAATTTTCTACTCCCCCTTTTCACCTTCTTTGCAAAAAATTGCTATTTCACATTTTGAACCCTTTTGTTTCTATTAAAATCATTCTTCTAGTTGTTAGAACATGATTAATATGGAAAATTACTATGGAAAAACACGGGCAAAATAGCAGAAAAGGCCAAGATGATATCCTAAATAGGGTTCCACCATCTTCGGGTGGTGGGAAAAAGGCGCAAAAACCTCGCATCCCTCTCAGTATGGACAATTTTCTTCCCAAAGACTTTCAAGCTCGCATAGATTTCCCGACAAAGAGCCTGACTGCCTCTTGGGACCATACCGAGTTTCTACAATCACATTTGGACAACCTACGGGAGACGTACCGAATTCCAGACCATGTGGTTATGGATCCGGCCGGGACAAGATATATCAATGTACACCGGCCGGGATATTGCACCTTTTATGAATACCCGTTCTTGATCGGGTACGGTCTTCTGGTTTAGCCCCTTGTGGAGGAGCTCTGCCACTTCTACGATGTATGCCCAACATAGCTTACTCCCTACACTTAGAAGGTGTTCGTATTATGACCATCTATACCAAGGTCGGACTCAGCATTTCGGTCCATCACTTGTTGTAGTTATTTAGACCTAGCTATATGAGGGGCTCTATGCCAGGGCCAATGAGAGGCTTTAGCAACTAAAGAGCCGTGGCACGAGGGTCTTAGTCGTCAGGGCCAATGACAAAACCAATTGCCGCTTCTGGCGCAAGTTTTCCTACATTAGGATGGAGCACCTGGTGTTGAACCCTAAAGGATTCCCAGAGAGGTGGAATCCAGTACCTGAGTGTCTTTACTCGAATTTAGTATTGTTTGCAACCTTTGATTGTACAGCCATTATAACTTCTTTCGCTTTTCTATCATTTTTACAGCAAGGGCTTCTCCACCCCGATCCGTTGAAAACATTAGGTCGTGGGTGGAGAGGATGATTCCATTGGAGGAGGAATGTCGCACTTGGTTCACATTTCGAAATTGATACGGCCCACTAGGTAACACCTCGACCACGATCTGGAGGTTTCATTAGTTTTTGTTACTTGACCTATCTTATATTGGCAGGTCGGAACGCCCTAGAGTGACGAGGCAGAATGTCGCAGCCTCATCTGTAGTGGGGACTGATTCTGGGGATGAGTACGTGTCCCGAGATTCTCCCAGTGAGGGCGCCCCAGAGGTTTCTCAACCTGAGGTTGTGCCTGTGGCCGAGTCCAAAAGCGAAGTGATTCCTTCACCATCGTCCCCTCGACCCGTGGAAGAGACTTCTGAAGGCGAGAAGCCACCTGAGCGAAAAAGTCGCCGATTGATGATCGGCAAGGGAATTGCAATGGAGGACGAGAGGGCAAGTGAGCCTCGTCTAGAGTTGAGACCAGTTCTGATGGCCGACGCCATCCACTCTGGGAGGTCGGCTCCCCAGGGTAGGGATGTTCCCAATACCATCCCCGTACGTGTTCCAAAGTGTGGCACGTCGGCTGCTGTTGAGGAGGTAGATAATGAGGGTAGGGAAGATCCTGAGATGGCCCCCGCAACCACAGATGCACCAAGGAGGGATCGGGCCCATGTGGAGATGACGGCGGGTGGGCCTAACCGCCAGAATTTGACCCTAAGTAGATATAACCTGTTGCAACATAGTGAGCAGGCCATATCAGATATGACCCTGCTATGTGCGACCACCCAGCATAAGAGTTTGAAAGGTGGTAGCAACCGGGATTTATTTTGAAGGGTTGCCGGTGCGGCTTTGCATGTATACTATATTCTTCTTTACGTATTATAAAGTGAACCTTGGTGCATGCTAATTTGTCCTTTTTTGTCGTTTCTTTAGACCCTCGTTTTGGAGGTAGAGAGGGGTCGGCGACGGCAGAGGAAGGATGTAACCCTCAAGAAGGTGGTAAAGAAGTACATGGAGTGTCGCGCTAAGCATCAGACGCTGGCGGACCTATTCTCCCAAGACCCGCAATTTCAATATTTTCATGTGGGCCTGGAGTAGTCGAAGGCTGAACTGCAGAAATGAGTAGATGGGCTGGAGCAGGTGGATGATCAGCTAATGGCCGTCTTGGCTCGGAATATTAAACTGGAGACTCTTCTCAGTCAAAGGAGGATGAATTAGAGATTTGTCGTGGGGTAGAGGCAGATGCCGCTAATTTGCATGCCGAGGTTGACGCCTTAACCGTCGAACTTAATGCCAAGACGGCTGAGATTGATGCTCTTAAGCAGACTACTGCATTTAGGTCTGATGACGGCATGCCTAGCAAGGCACGGGACATGTAGGTATATGCCAAAGCCAAGCTAGCTGTGTTTGAGGATTTGCTTGCTGCAGGACAAGCCACTGAGGCAGAGGTTAAAGACCAACGTTATTTGGTTCGGGTCGCCCGAGAAGTCTATGGTTATAATTTCGATTCCACAGACCGGACATGCTATAACTCTAAAGACGTTAACGATCTGGCTTTCAAGTCCTAGATCTCTGCGGCTTATCAGATTGAAAGCGACAATGTAAAGGATGATGAACTAGTGGGCGATGGTGAACAAGATGGTGGCGGGTTCTAGGACTTATATTTATTTTGCTTTTGCAATTTTGTGGGGATGTGAATAGATCCCTTTGTACACGTATACTTTCTTTGACGATAATAGAAGTTAATCTTTTTCCATTTCTTTTCGTACCTTTTACTTTGTGTGCTTGCCGTAGTTATATATGTCACTTTGGTCATTGTCGAGTTGTTTTGTTTGTCGTAGTCGAGCTAGGTCGACTTAGTGATGATGGTGGCCTTAGTCATTTCTTTGTTGGGGTGGCCATGGCGATATGCGTGACTTCGACTATGTCGAGTTAAGTTGTTGTAGTCGAGCTGGGTCGACTTATTACGACAGTGGCCTTAGCCATTTATAGGTTAGAGATGGCCGTGAGCATGTACGTGAAATCGACTGTGTCGAGTTAATTTGTCGTAGTCGAGCTGGGTTGACTTATTACGATAGTTTCCTTAGCCATTTATACGTTAAAGATGACCGTGACCATGTATGTGACCTCGACTGTGTCGAGTTAATTTGTCGTAGTCGAGTTGGGTCGACTTATTACGATAGTGGCCTTAGCCATTTATACGTAAGAGATGGCCGTGACCATGTATATGACTTCAACTGTGTCGAGTTAATTTGTCATAGTCAAGCTGGGTCGACTTACTACGACAGTTGCCTTTGCTATTTAGAAATGATCATAGCCTTTCCTACATTGGAGATGGCCATATCCTTTCATACATTGAAGATGGCCATAGCATTTCATACATTGGAGATGGCCATAGCATTTCATACATTGGAGATGGCCATAGTCTTTCATATATTGGAGATGGTCGTGGCCTTTCATACATTGGAGATGGTCATAACCTTTCATACATTGGAGATCATGTAAGTCCAGTCCCTTTGGCATGCCAGTTGGGAGGGCTTGCAGTGTAGCTGGTGTGCCAAACTTGCCTCGTAAGTATCTCCAAGTGTCTCCTCTGCCGCCTTGTTAAAAACCTTCCTGAGAAAACCTAATTGGGACAAAACTCGGGCAAGGGAAAAAGATTACGATCTTGGGAGGCACCTTTCAGAAATGGAAGTACTCAAGGTGGGCGACGTTCCAATTGTGTTGGAGCATTTTTCCTTCCATTGTCTCAAGTTGGAACGACACCTTTATTTGCCGCTGCTGTAATTATGTATGGTACATCCCAGTTGATGCCCAGTTGTCCTTCACTTGGGTCCTTTGATGCCAATGATTTGTCTTTGAGGACGTAGTCACACACTTTGAGTGATCCTATCTTGGCCCTCCTGTTGTAGTACCTTTTGACTTGTTTTTGGGCTAGTATTCTTATGTGAGCCATTTCTCTTCTTTCCTTGGCCTCATCAAGGTCTTTTAGCTCAATTAGTATGTAAGTACCTAAGGCTTGGTTCACTAACTTCAACCGATATGACGGTGTCGGTTCTGTAGACCAGTGAGTATGGCGTTTCTCATGTGGAGGATTTGGGTGTGGTTTGGTGTGCCCATAGTACTTCTGGTATCAGCTCAGGCCATAGCCCTTTGGTGTCTTCGAGATTCTTCTTTAGTATGTTTAGTATTGTTTTGTTGGTCGATTCTGCTTCGCCGTTGGCGGAGGGGTGGTAAGGCATAAAGAGTATTCGCTTAATATACCATTTGTCAAAGAATTTGGTTGTTTTCTAGCCGATGAACTACTGCCCGTTGTCACAGGTGATTTCTTTAGGGATGTCGAATCTGTAGATAATGTTATTCCATATAAAAGCGATGACTTCCTGTTCGCGTATTTAGGTGTACGCACTTGCTTTAACCTACTTGGAAAAATAGTCAGTTAAAACTAATATAAATCGTACCTTTCCTCATCCTGCCGGTAGTGGGTGAACTATGTCCATACCCTATTTTATGAAAGGCCACAGCGATGTGACTAAGTGGAAGGGTTCTACTGGTTGGTGTATCATGGGGGAAAACTTCTGGCATTGTTCGTAATGGCGGACATATTCTGCCGCATCTTTCTTCATAGTTAGCCAATAGTAGCCGACCCGTATTAGGCAGCGCATAAGGCTGAAGTTACCTATATGGGCGCCGCAATGGCCCTCGTGCACTTCTTCGAGCACCAGTGTCATTTGGTTAGGACCTAGGCATATGGCTAGGGGTCTGCCAAAGGTACTTTTGTAGAGCTCGTGGTTTATCAGGCAATATCGGGCGGCCTATACGTGGAGCTTCTTGGCTTCTTTCTTGTTAGGCGGGAGTGTCCCTTCTTGCAAGTAGGACATGAACTGGTTGCGCTAGTCCCAAGTTAAATTTAAAGAGTACATGTGTATGATCAATGGCTGAATGGAGGAGGGTGACCACGCTCTCTTTGTCTAAGTTTTTGGTGGCCGCGGCTAGTTTTGCCAAACCATCCGCCTCGGCATTCTGTGCCCTGGGAACCTGCTCAAAGTGGCACTTGTCAAGCTCGGCCATTAATCTTTGGATCTCTACCAGGTATTTTTGTAATCTCTGCTCCTTGATTTGGTAAGTCCAGTGACCTGGTTCATTACGAGCTGGGAGTCGCAATAGAGAAAGAGTCGGCGATCTTCGTACTTGATGGCTAATTTTATACTTGCGATGACAGCTTTGTATTTAGCCTCGTTGTTAGTCATATCGAGGCATCGTATGGACTAGAGAAATATCTCGCCCGTGGGGACTTCGAGGACAAGTCCCAGTCCCGATATCGAGGCATTAGCGGCACCGTAAATATATAGAGCCCATAGGTCAGTGTTGGAGGGGGCATGATGTGCTTCTCATTCCGCCTCTGGTAGTATCTTTACACTGAAGTCGGCCACGAAGTCGGCAAGGACATGCGACTTGATGGCGGTTCTCGGGAGGTATGAGATATCATGTTTGCTGAGTTCTACGGCCCATCTGGCGAGCCTGCCTGATAATTCAGGCTTATGTAGGATGCATCTCAAGGGGAAGTTTGTCACTACTTTTATGGGGAGGCATTGAAAATAGGGTCTGAGTTTCCATAAAGCTATGACAAGTGCTAGGGCTAATTTTTCCAAGTGTAGATACCATGTTTCGGCGTCCACTATGGTTTTGCTAAAATAATAAATAGGGGATTGCGTACCTTTAGTCTTGCACACAAATACTTGGCTGATGACGACCTTTGATACGGCCAGGTATACCAGTAGGGGCTCGTCCGGGTCTGCTTTGGCCAATAGTGGAGGCGAGGACAGATACGCCTTTAATTTTCTCAAAGATTCGACGCATTCTTCGTTCCATTGTATCCATTGTCCTTCCTCAGTACATTGAAAATTTTGTGGCATCGGTCAGAGGATTGTGAGATGAATTTGGATAGGGCGGCTATCCATCCCATTAGCTTTTGCACATGTTTTTTGCTATTCAGCACCAAGGGTATCGCGTCTGTTGCCTTGATTGGGTCTGGGTTGACTTTGATACCTCATTGGGATACGAGGAATCCTAAGAATATTTCTAGGGCCACACTGAAAGCACATTTCTCGGGGTTCAGCTTCATCTCGTACCATCTCAATATTTCGAAGGCTTCTTTCAGGTGGTCGATGTGATCCTCTTTTCTCGTCGACTTTACCAGCATATCATCGATATAGACTTCTATGGTCTTACCGAGCTGCTCTTTGAACATCTTGGTGACCAATCTCTGGTAGTAGCCCGCGCATTTTTTAGCACGAAAGGCATCACTTTGTAGAAATAAGTCCCTTGGTGGGTGATGAATGTCATCTTCTCCTGATCTTCCTCGGCCATCATGATTTGATTGTAGCCAGAGTAGGCATCTAAGAAACCCAACAGTTCATGTTCTGCGGTAGAGTTAATCAATTGGTCAATGTGGGGAAGTGGGAATGAATCCTTTGGGCATGCTTTGTTTGGGTCGGTAAAATCTACGCACATCCTCTACTTCGCATTTTTCTTTTTAACCACGACGATGTTGGCGACCCACTGAGGGTACTTTGATTCCCTGATGGAGCCATTGGTGACTAGTTTGTCTACTTCCTCGCTGACTGCCTCATTGATCGCGACATTAAATTTCTTTCTCATTTGCCGTATCGACGGATGCAGCGGATCGATGTTCAGCTTGTGGGTGGCGATATATCGCGAAATACCTGTCATATCTTAATGGGAAAAAGAAAATAGATCTGCATGGTTAGTTAGGAATTCATGATACTTACTTAGGTCGGTGAGGTTGTGGACGATAAAGGCTCTCCTTGCTGGGTAGGTATCATCTAATTAGACTGGATCAAGATCTTCGAATGATGCTTTACATGCTTTCATGACGTCATGATATTTAATGGTTCGATCTCTATTGGAGCGTGGGAGTTGTTCTAGACATCCTCACTGCGTCGATACCTCCTTGTTTCTGAGTGTATTGTTGTCAATCGTTGAGTTGGCCCATTGAGATAATCCTCGTCCACTCGTACCTCAGCACAGTAGGCGTTGTGGATTTCCTTCCACGTGGTGGGGGGATATTTTATGAGGCGGCTCAGCAGCTTCTTGGTCTCCCTTGAGCCGTCTCTACTTAGCCTATTTTGGAAAGTGGCGACTGTCACGCCTTTCGACATGTTCGGCAGACTCATTCTCACCCTCTTAAACATGGCTAGGAAGTCCCTCAGCCCTTCACCTATGGTTTGTCTGACGGTGAAGATGTTGTTGACCCTTGCTTCCTCTTTCTTCACACACGCATGGGCGGTAACGAACTTGTCTGCCATTTCTTCGATTGTTGATATTGCCTTAGCAGAACTAGGAATACCATGTCAAGGCCCCTTCTGTTAATGTCTCGCCAAACATTTTCAGCAGCTGCTACGGTACATGTTCTTTCGATAGGTCGTTGCCCTTTAAGGAAATGATGAAGTGGATCAGATGATCCTCGGAATCCGTGGTTCCATCGTACACCCTCAAGTAGGGAAGCATCTTGAAGGTTTTTGGGATAGATTATGGGCATCTTCTTTAGTGTATGGCTGCTCTATGAACCTTCCTATGTCATATTTTGGTAGCAACTTGAGGGCTCTTGGGATTTTGTCGACCCTCTCTTGGTGTTCCTTCATCTGGTCGCGGAGTGATTTTTTTTTTTTGTATTCTATCTCCTCCATCTTCCTTAGGATGGCGTTAGCATGCCACCGCTGGTCTACACGTCGTTGGGTTGATTGTTTACTCGTGTCTCTTCATGTTCGCCCATGGCAGCGATGATCCTTCCCGTTGGCACTAACCTGACGTTGCCTTGTGGTGATTTCTCAACCAAGCCACTTAGGATGCTGTGAGCACATGATTTTTTCCGTATATGAGAATCATACCAAAATATTCAAAATAAAATAGTTTTGTGTTGCGTGTGATTTTTGTGGATTTTGCCTTATTTTTAATTTATTGTTTGTATTTGTTTTTGCGCGTTTGTTTTCTTAAATTAATTAAAAAATAATAATAAAATATAAAAATATGTCGCATTTTTGCATTTAGGATTTAATTCTACAACTAAGTGTAATCAAGTTTTTTTTACAAAAATAAAAATCACAAAATAGGCATCTTTCACATTTTTAGCATTTAATTTCAAAATTGTGCAATTTTATTTTAATTGTTATTTATTGTGTATAATAATTATTGCTAGGTGTTTAATTAGTGTTTTTTGAGTTAACATAGTTTGTAACTTAATCTTGAATTTTTGTTTTATTAATTAAAAGAAAGGAGAAAAAATAAGAAGAGTAAACTCGGATTGGGCCAATTTTTGGAATTAAAATTAGGCCAAAAACTAATTCTACCCAACCCAATATTCCAAACCCTACACTTATGCATCAACCACTTTTTATATTTTCTCTTCCATTTTCAAGACCTAAGTCTTCTTCCCCATAACCAAACAACCAATAAACAAAAAAAAAAACTAACCTAGCAAAACCCTAGCCGCCAATGACCACCCACAACCATGAACGTCGTCCAAACGACCCCCATCGCACAACTTCAACCAACGACCACGCTGCTGCGTCTTCCCGTCCAGCAACACAGTCGACGACCAGCGTCGTCCCGACCACTAGCTCGTCTAGTCAATGACCAGCAGCCATGGCATCTATCCTGTCACCTCCAGCTCATCCAGTCAAAAACCAGCAACCATGGCATCCTATCCGCGAGCCACCATCGTTGCATTCAGCTTCCGCTCATTGTCCAGCAGTCATGGAGTCCATCATCAACTTCGTCCAAACAACCGAGCAGCCATGGAGTCCGTCGTCACCCTACTGTCCAAACAACCCTTGTCATTTTTTTTTCTCCAGCTGCTATCCGTTGTTAACTTGGAGAGCAGTGGCGAAGCTCCATGAATGAGCAACAACACTCACCACAGTCCGTTCGACCTCCAAGAGTTCAAATCCTACTTTGACATGGGTTCGTTCGATTTTCAGATTTTTCTTTGAAGTTTATTTCACTCTTTTGATCTATATTTTGTTATTGTTCTTGGTTTAAAGTGTTAGTTGTAATCTTGTTTTGTTCATTCTATTTTTTCAGATTATTGTTCTTGGTTTAAAGTGTTGATTATAGTTTTTGTCTTGTTTATTTTTATTTTTTAAGATTATCGATTTTTTGTTTAAAGTGTTGGTTATAATCTTGTTTTGTTCTTTCTATTTTTTCAGATTATTGTTTTTGGTTTAAAGTGTTGGTTATAATTTTTGTATTGTTCATTTTTTATTTTTCAGATTATTGATTTTTGGTTTAAAGTGTTGTTTGTGATTGTCTTGTTCATTAATTCTTCTTCTTCCTCAAGACCTTTTATTCGGTCAGATTTCTTCTTCTTGAGTTATTTGTGTGAATTTGACTTAAGGATTGGTTATAGCTGTGTGATGACTAGAAGCTAATAATCTGTGTAGTTGTAAATCAGAGAGGTTTAAATACAGATTGTTAAGAAGTTTTTCAGGGGTATTTTTGGATGTTAGAAGATTTAAAATGATAAGTGTTAGTGGTCTGCCAGTAGAATATTCAGTATGTCATTAAGCTAATGAATATTTTAACAAAAAGGAGATCTATAATACAAAAATACACCATGTCTAATGCCTTCAAAGGCTGGAAATCAGAAACAAGAGGGATTAATGATAAAAGGGCACAAAGGGACATGGGAAGGGTATAAAAACATGCTGAAAGTAAAAGGTTTGAATAAAAAATGACCAATGTTAGTCTTTAAATAGATTGTCTTTTGGAGATTAAGGGACAAAACTTAAGCACTGAAATTTTGAGAGAAAGATTGAGAGTTTTTTTGGCAAAAGATTGGAAAAACAGAATTTATTTTCAGAAATAATAGAGCTAAAAGAGTGACAGTAAGGCTGAAATTTTCTTACTAGATTAAAGATTTCAGAAAATATTTTAAGTTTGGGTTATTAATCCATTGAGTGTTATTAAAATTTTTGCTACTGTTCCATTGGTTTTTCTACTTGTTTTCCTCTGGTTTCAAATCTGCACTGGGTATTTGTTTGATTATACTGGCTGATGCTTCCCTATTGTTGTTGTTGTTGTGTTATTGTTTTGCTATTCCTGACTATCTTCTTCTTTTCTTTCCAAACACTAGGTACACAACTGATACATTGGTTCTTTTAAGCTAAAAATTGAATCATGAATGCAAAGAAAAATGAAGATCTGAAATTTCAAACTTATTGTAGTTGTTTACTTATTTTGTATGTACATTAAAATATTTATTCCATTAGAATTATGTGGATGTTTGTTTATGTATAACTGAACTCTTTATAGTAGTTTAGTGTGCGAACTTCTCATGTATGCTAGTTGAAAGGGATTAATGGTGCGATAAACTATTTTATGTTATTATAGTTTTTTTTGGAAAATGTCATATGCATTTTAGGCCATTTAGACCATTCTTGAATAATCCAATAGTTACCACTAAGCAAAAGTTTGTTTTGAAGCATTAGGAATATTTTAGATATAATTAGTTAATATCACCATGTAAATAATTTAGGATAAAAAATTAGTTTTCCTAGTTCTTTCACCTTAAGTAGAATGCCGCTTTAAATTGGCAGAATGTCTGTTAATAAAATAACCCCATTTTTTAGTTTGCAAGCTATGAACATGTATAAAATAAGCTAGTTAGGCCCAACTAGAATAAGGATAGCCCAAGTCCATATTTTGTGCCACGCATGTTGGGCCTGGGCCCATAATTGTCAAAAGACTGCATAGCCATATTTATTTTCAGAATTAGCAAGCTGTGTTCGAAACCCGATTACAATGAGTTTAAAGCATGTGAATAAATTACGACTTTTTCTTCTTTTTTGCATTTTAGAGACGAACTTAATAAAGAAAATGTAGCCACTTTAGGATCATCCTTTTAAAATAAATGAGACGAGCCTCGCTGAATAAAAAGGTATAAAATTACGGGGTCCTCAAAAATGTATATATTAATTCCTTATGTTTCGGGACGGATCATTTAGTGAATTTCACGGCCTCCTAAAAATAATAATGCATTAGTATCTTTAGGCGCGTGTTTAATAATGTTACATCCCTAAAACTCGGGTGTGCATTTCATGCGACCCAAATCCAAATCCTAAAACGTTGGATATAGTATGCCTCGGATTGCGGATTCATTTCATGCGGCACAATCTGAAAATATACTTTAAACGACGTTCACTTTATTTTAAATAATAATAATAATAATAATAATATCAATAATAATAAAAGCGGTTTTATGTGAATAAAAGCATAAAAGTTATAATATAAAAAATCAGATATTTAGCCATTACAATAATTTAAGCGACCATGCTGGAACCACGAGATTTGGGGGTGCCTAACACCTTCCCTCGAGTCAACAGAATTCCTTACTTAGAATTTCTGGTTCGTAGACTTCATTTGGAAAGTCGAAATTTCTTCGATTTGGGATTAAAATAAATCGGTGACTTGGGACATCAAAATTCATTCTAAGTGGTGACTTTGAAAAATAAATAAATAATCTCATTTTGAATATTATCACTTAGCCTTACCCTTCGTGGGGTGTGGTAGCGGAGAAAAGAGGTGTGACAGCTCTGGCGACTCTGTTGGGGACAAAAACTCAGAACGTTTTGTTCAGGGTTCAGAATTCGAGCTTAGATAAGTTGTTGTATGTGGCTTTATCTAATTTTCCTACATGTTTCATGCTATATGAGCTGAATATTTTACCGCTTTGATATTTTGTGAACTGTATATAAAGAATGTCGAAACCCATCTCCTCTCTGAGTCTTATTAATCATGAAGAAGGGTGTAGTACGTACGACTTCTTTTATGTATAGTGTCAAATCCCAATTTAGAACGAGGTTCGGATAAGTTGCAAAGCCGGGTTGAGCTTTTGTATCTCCGGTACGCTGCCCCCCCTCCCGGCTAAAGTTGTCTACTCGGGTAAGCCAGGTCTAGAACAATAAACTCACGTTTAAACCTCGAATAACAAAGCCTCATGCCAGATCCCTAGTAAGAACATTTGTTTGCATCATGTGCATTTGACTTGGGAGATTCAACATAGGGGTTGAGTCCGTCTAGGACATGAGTACCTGAAAAGAAAAGACCATCCTGATGCATCTTACTTGCTACTTGTGCATTTATTTTCCTTCAGACTAATATGCTGACCGATTTCTGAAAATTGGGAATAGCGAGATAACTATTTTTTTAGAAAAAGACAATTTTCAAGTAGTGTCAAAACTTTGCCGGATTTTTTTATTTTCATAGTATATTTTATTTGCCAATGAAAAAGAAAAAAAATGATAACTTTTTATTTTCAAAATAGTTTATTTTATTTGCCAATAAAAATGAAAAAAATAAAGTATTTTATTTTTCAAAATAGTTTGTTTTACTTTCCACTGAAAATATATATTTTAAAAAATAGTTTGCTTTATTTGCCAATAAAAAAAAGGGTGATTTTGTTTCAAAAGATAGTTTATTTGTTTGTCAATAAAATAAAATAAATAGTTTATTTTGTTTGCCAAATAAAAGAAAAAAAATATGTTCATTTTTTAAAATTAGTTAATTTGTTTACCCGAACTACGCTGGTTTGACTCTCATCGGATATGAGATACGTAGGCAACCCTCATCGGGTCCAACCTTCCCTTTTGCAAAAATCGCTAAAAATGTCAAAATTAATATTTTCATCATGAATAAGTCGGGTGATGTTGTTTTAGTCAAATACAGCTAAATGTTCCCGAAAGAGACGCTAGAAGGCTGATTTTGCATAAACAGACACATTTGGTCATTTTTAGGATTTTGGCCGGTTAACTAACACAACCTTAAAATCTTCAACCATGAGGTGCTAAAAGGCCGTGTTTGCAAAATCAGGTCTTTATGTTAATTTGAAAGAAAAGAGTTAGTGGGCAAGTGAACACCGTGTGGATTTTTGATCAAAATAAATCGAGCCAACATCGGTAAAGTCTTAAACTGTTCTTGCAGAGGCAGCCTTAGAGTATCTTTCAACTATCGAAAGGCTGTTTTCGTAGAAGAACAGAGAAGTCTGTAAGTTTCATAAAATAAATCCTCCCCGACCTCAAAATTCATATGAAACTGGGAAGGGGCCACGTTTGCAGAAATAGCCATTTGTTTGATATTGGCAAACAGGGAAGGAATCTGCCAATTTGTTATTTTATTTTATATTTCTTTTTATTAGAGCATGTGGTGTGGTTTCAGAAACACTTGAAAGAGGTACAAATAAAATAAGCTGGGATGGTGCATGCGATCAGAGCAAAGACATGTAGAAATGGTTGAACTGCTTAGGAACATTGCATACCAACGTGCAAGTGCAATATGTGTTAAACTCTAACGCTAACCAAGTTGGTTGTTTTTCCAGAAGATTTCAAATAGTTAGTTTGTTAGGACGTTCTGGCAGATTTCCATTACCACACGAGATCCAAAGGGCCCATTCCAAAAAGCGTGGCTGGTTCGGACGAAATCATTGAACAGGAAAAAATGGAAATGCAAACGATGAAGGAAGAATTAGACATTTTAAGACGACGGATAGTAAAAATACACATAGCCTGGCAAGAAGGCAACAATTAACGATGCTTCCCAATGCTCCTACTCTCCCTCCGGCTTAGACTCCGGAACATCCCCCCTAGGTCCTTCAACAAGCCTACCGAATCATCATTACTCTCAGGAGAGAAGTCCATATGATACTCAAGCTCCACCTTCCAATCAACATTTTCCACCACCAAGCATTCCTATTTTAATGGGACCCCCACCAGCCACGCCGCAGAGATCAACTAGTAAGCCATTGTTTCTGGCTCATGATGCTCAATATTATCCCCCTGAGCCCACATTCAATGCACCAAAACCCATACCCATAATCCTCACTTGGAAATCCCGGCGGAGATTGAAAAGCCGGCAAAGGTCCCGGAACAAGATGAGGTAATGAGAAATTTCAAAAGCCCGGAGCAAACCTTCAGGAGCATGCATGGGTTGGGTAATCAGGTCAGTGTGGCTTACAAATATCTATGCCCTTTCCCCGACGTCCAGTTACCAGCAGGGTTCAAGATGCCCAAGTTTGACTTTTACGAGGGGCACGGCGATCCCATGGCACATTTACGTGAGTTTTGTAGCAAAATGAGAGGGTCGGGTGCTAAAGATGAGTTACTGATAGCTTATTTTGGCCAAAGCTTAAGCGAATTGACACTTGAATGGTATACCAGACAAGATCCCAGTAGATGGTATACTTGGGATGATCTGGCGCAAGCTTTTGCAAGTCACTTCCAATACAATCTCGAGATAGTTCCTGGCCGTATCACATTATTGAGGACTGGGAAGAAGCCTGGAGAAAGCTTCCGCGAGTTTGGATTCCGCTGGAGAGAACATACAGCTAGGGTTGATCCTCCCAAAAGTGAGGGGGAAATGGTTGACTACTTCCTACAAATGCTAGACCCAACTTACTTTGGTCACTTGGTGATAATAGTTGGAAAATCTCTCAATGAAGTAGTAAAGATAGGGGTTATTATAGAGGATGGACTGAGGTCCAATAAAATATTGAATTACTCAGCACTTAAGGCAACAACCCAGGCCATTTAGAGCGGCACGGGGGTTACGTTCGGGAAGAAGAGAAGAGAAGAAGTTGCAACAGTAGAGGCAGGTACTTGGTCTAGATTGAAAGGTCCTTCCTCTCACTACCAATCCACACCCCACCACCCAAATCACCCTCCACAAAATACATATCTACCTCCACCAAACATATATTCACAACCAAGGACCTACAGGAACCCTCTAGTACCAGGTTTCCGTAGGAATCAGGTTTTCAAAAATGAAAATGTACAGAGAACATTCACTGAGTTGGGTGAAACCTATACTGCTTTGTTCCACAAATTAAGGCAGTTAGGCTTTTTGAGTCCTGTTGAGCCAAGATTGGCAAATCCCCTACCCCAAAATATAGATCGCTCAGTAAGTTGTGAGTATAGTTCAAGGGCTCCCGGACATGATACTGAGAAGTGTTGGAAGTTGAAACATGCAGTGCAAAATCTTATTGACACCAACAATATCGAGGTTTAAACACCAGAGGCACCCAACATCAATCAGATTTCATTGCCAGCTCACCATTAGACTCATAAGATCAAATTGGTACACAAGGGAGGGAAAAATTAAGATGCCCGATCCATGATAGTGGGACCATATTACATGGAAAAACAAATCAGCAGAAGTTGGTAATTGGGAGGAGTTTTGGTGGTTTATTTTGTTGTCATTTCTATTGTGCGGGTTATTTTCAGGGTTGTAATCTAGATTTTGTCTTGTGGTCAAACCCTCTTATCCTTCCATTTTTGTCATAGCAGCTTGCTTAGTTTTGTCGAGTTTCATTTAGGGTTATACTTTGGTTTGTTTTGCTTATTTTTTTGTTGAACCATTTCGCCGTTAATCTAATGAAACATTCGGTCTTTTGTTACCCCAGTCATCTTCTTTGTTTAGTTATTTTTATATATAGAGTTGTCTTTTGTTCAAACGCCGATTCTAGTGACATGAAATGCGCACAGTTATAGGACTAATCTTAAAAGTTAATCATGAACCATTGGATGGTAATCGGGACATTTAAAGGGGAATAAGAACATAATGAGATCATTTAGAGCCCGAGTCGTGTGAAACCAAGACAAGCAAACCATGAAGAAAACCATAAAGGCAAGCTGGACAAATTGACATGGGATAATGAAAATGAGAGTGTTGCGCAACAGTGCTTTAAAGATATGGTGAATGTTAATCATGTTGTTTGAACTTGGTATGTTTTGAAGATTGGAATGATGAAGGCATTCTGTTTTGCTAACTAAATACTTAATCCTTTGTTACCCCTTTGAGCCTTATTTGATTTCTTTCATACCCCTCCTTCGGAATCGGTAACAAAGACTAGAAACACAAACATGGAAGATAAAGAAAAAAAAGAGAAAAAAAACAACAAAATGAAAAAAAACAAAAGAAAAAAACCAAAAGAGAAAAAAAAGATTAAGTGAAAAGAAAAAAATAGGAAAACTAGAACCACGAGGAAGTGGGAACTTCGTTTGACCTGATTCCTCAAAGAGAATACTTAGGCGCTTGACAACTCGGTCATAGTGTAAATAAAGTTCAAAAACTCCCCAAGCAAGAAACTGGGGCAAAAAATTGTGTTTATTATAAATAAATCTAGGTCCGAAGGATGTAAAGTTTTTAACCCAAAGTTGATTTGTTTTGAGACTTTAATACTCTTTCTTTCTATCCTTATCCAAATCCACATTACGGTCCAAAGAAAGACCTTTTGACCATTCTTCAAAAGAGGCCAAGTCAGGCAATTGAGAAAATTCTTATCAGAACATAACACTCTAATTCCCAACAGAAAAGACTCTGATCTCCAGCATAAGAAATATGAGAGAGTCTTAGCGGTAACACCCAAAACCCTAGCTGAGAAGTAATACAAATGAGAGAGTCTTATCGGTGAAAACCTTTACAGGCACCATAAGGCGATGAAAGCTAAGAGAAAAAACCAAATGAGAGATGCTTGAAAGTGAAAACCCTTCAGGCACTACAAGTTGAATAAGGGCGAGAATCAGATGGAAATCACAAGATAGAAATTGTGAAAGGTGATTAACGACGGAGGATAGTCCATATGTCATGTCATGACCAGCAGAGTTGGTATCCTCGTTTGATACATTTTAATAGTTATGTCTTGTTAGATTGTCATTTTTCCTTTGTCTTCTATTTTTGTTTCCTTTTGTCTTTCTCCTTTTTATCAAAAAATTTCCATCAAAGTCTGTCTAGTCAGAACAAGTGAGAAATGACTTTAAAACTTGCCACCAACTTTCCAATTATTATGCAAGGCAAGGAAATATCATTGATGGTAGAGAAGTGTGATGCAAGGAAGATTATTAAACTGGGGCAGAAAACTTTCCTTACATTTTGAAATTTTTTTGGAAGTCAAGTGCCCGCTTGGGGAAGAAGGAAGATAAGACAAGCCTAAAGGGAAGTGGTCTTTTGTCACGACCCAAATCCAGTCGTGATGGCGCCCAACAATCAAGCTAGGCCAGCCAAACCAACAGTTTAATTATAGTACCATACCAGTCCCCAAATGGACAACCCAAGAAGAATATATGAGTTTAAGAACTCCAATAATAATAATACTGAACAAAAGTACTGACACTCCCAAAGATCCGGAGTCACAAGTCTAGAGCCTCTAACAAAACCCAACAAGAAATAGAGAATACGATATAGAAGTACTCAAGTCTGAATACAAAATATACAATAACAACTGGAATGAGAGGAGAAGCTAGGCTCTGCGAACGTAGGCAACTACCTCAGCAACTCGATGTGACAATGTAAACGCTGGAGATGTCCGTCTACTGCTCCTGTGTACCTGAGTCTGCACACAAAAGGTGCAGGGAGTAGGGGTGAGTACTAAGTACTCAGTGAGTAACAAATATATATATGTAGCTGACAGTAAGAAATCCACAAAATACCACAATATGAAGCTACACTACAGTCCGAATCTCCTACGAACTAGCAACAACAATCCAATACAACTACCACAGAGTAATTCAACAAATACAAATGCAATGCAATGCACATAACCGCTACGGCGTGTAGCCCGATCCAATTTAACGTCGACGGCGCTCACCGGGGGTGTGTACAGACTCCGGAGGGGCTCCTACAGCCCAAGCGCAATACTGCTGCGGCGTGCAGCCCGATCCTCATATCAACCACTGCGGCGTGCAGCCCGATCCCATGCTCAGTCCACAATAAGCAATTAAGTCACAAAACAGTTCATTTTCCTTAATTCCAGTTCTCAATTCATAATTTATGAAAAATACTTTAACTTTATTAGATTTGTAAAAGCCGGTGACTTAGCATTTCAAAAGTGTGATTACAATTCCCAGGACTGAGATCAGTGATTTAAGCAATCTTTAGCTATCACATAAATATTGTCCTCTAAGGATGCTACAGATCGGCACAAGGCCCCAAACAAGGCTTACAGCCCACAAATATAGCAAATACAGTGTATTTCCAACACTAACAACATATTATTCATTCCTGGGATGGACCAAGTCTCAATCCCCAATCACAATCAATCCCGCACCTGCCACGGTGTGCGAGCCACGCCCTATTAGCGTCGCAATGTGCTAAGCCGGGGTTTCGAACCCTCAGGCTACAATATACACAAACTACTCACCTCTAGTCGGTCGTAGAATCGTCCGCGATGCCTTTTCCTTTGAATTTCGTTGCCTCGTGTGTAGAATCTAGTCAAATAATAATAATTATATCAAATACGGGTCAAAGAATCATAACCCACTTCAATTTATATGAAATTCGCAAAATTACACTAAGTTGGTAAAACCCGACTTTCGGTACGATTCTCGAAAATTACGAAAGTCTCATATTCGGAACCCTCATCTCAATACGAGTCTAAGCATATCAATTTTACCAACTTCGGACTCCATTTGCTCATTCAAAACCTTGATTTTCTAAAGTTCAAGCCTAGGGTTAAATCTTCCATGAATCACCCCAAATTCTTCCATTTTCATGATATAATTGCATAATAATACCAATACTAATCATAGTTTAAGTCCATAGTTGCTTACCCGATGATTTCCCTTGAGTTTCTCTTCAAAATCGCCTAAATCGCCTCTAAAGCCGAGACCCAAATGTGTGAAATATTCTGAAATTTTTCTAACTTCTGATACACTTAACTTACAGCGATTTTCGCTTCTGCGGAAGATTTTCTGCTCCTACGAGCCCGTATCCGCGACCAAAGGGTCGCTTCAGCGGTTCCAGGCCTAGCCGGCCAATTCCGCTTCTGCGAGCAAAGGGCCGCTTAAGCGCACCCGCTTCTGCGATGAAACTTCCGCTTCTGCGGAAACATCCGCTTCTGCGCACTAGAGTCCGCTCCTGCGGACTCGCCCAGGCGGTCAAGTGTCCGCTTCTGCGGACCTTCCCATTTTCTTCTCGTCCGCTTCTGCGATCACTGGCTCGCACCAGCGACACCGTTTCAGCGGAAGGATTTCCGCTTCTGCGTAACCAAGTGCTCCTGCGCCCCTCGTCCGCTTCGCGGACTCGCTCCTGCGCCCCCAATTCCGCAGGAGCGGAAACAACAGAAACAGAATCCCAACCTGCAATTTTTCCACAATTTTCTTCCGTTTAACCATCCGAAAACACCCCGAGGCCCCCGGGACCTCATTCAAACACACCAACACATCCTAATTCCTTATTCGAACTTGTTCCAATCACAAAAACACCATCCTAAACATCAAAATCACCAATTATCCACGGATTCAAGCCTAAGTTTCTTCAAAACTTTCAAAACTAACATTCAATCCAAAACCCGATCAAACGATGTCCGAATAACTTGAAAATTTGCAGACATATCCAAAATCACATAACGAAGCTACAGAAATTGTCGGAATTCCATTCCGACCCCGGATCAAAATATCACCTACCATCCAGTTTTCGCCAAAATTCAACATTCACCAATTCAAGCTTAAAACTACACCGGACCTCCGAATTCAATTCCGATTGTTCTCCTAAGTCATAATTGATCCCCCGGAACTAGTCGAATCATCAGAAATCCGATTCCGAGCACTCTAACTCAATAGTCAACTCTTGGTTGACTTTTCATATTCAAGCTTTCTTCAAACATGCTATTTGTTTCATTTTCAATCCAAATCACTCCTAACTCACCCGATATACTCCAATACTGTTTTAAAAGCATAATATATGTAAATGCAAGGTAACGGGGTGGTAATTCCCGTAACGACGGGCCGGGTCGTTACATTCTCCCCAACTTAAACAAACGCTCGTCCGCGATCGGGTTAAGAAACATACCTGGAGTATCAAACAAGTGTGGATATCTACTTCGCATCTCCTGCTCGGTCTCCCAAGTTGCTTCCTCCACGGGACGACCTCTCCACCGCACTTTCACTGAAGCTATATCCTTAGATCTCAGCTTACGAACCTGTCGACCCAAAATGGCTACTGGTTCCACATCATAAGTCAAATCCTCATCTAGCTGTATCGTGCCGAAGTCCAACACATGAGACGGGTCTCCGACATACTTCCGGAGCATAGATACATGGAACACCGGGTGAACTCCCGACAAACTGGGTGGCAAAGCAAGCATATAAGCCACCTCCCCAACTTTCCTAAGCACCTCAAAAGGTCCAATGAACCTTGGGCTCAACTTTCCTTTCTTTCCAAACCTCATAACACCCTTCATAGGCGAAACTTTCAACAACACCTTCTCACCTACTGAATAAGACACATCTCGGACCTTCCGGTCTGCATAACTCTTCTGACGCGACTGAGCTGTGCGAAGTCTCTCCCGAATCACCTTCACCTTATCTAAGGCATCTTGGACTAACTCTGTCCCTAACAACCTAGCCTCGCCGGGCTCGAACCAACCAACTGGAGACCTACACCGCCTCCCATATAAAGCTTCATACGGTGCCATCTGAATGCTGGACCGATAGCTATTATTGTAAGCAAACTCCGCCAAAGGCAAATAATCAGCCCATGAACCACCAAAATCAATGACACAAGCACGCAACATGTCCTCCAATATCTGAATAGTACGCTCAGATTGCCCATCCGTCTGTGGATGAAATGCTGTACTCAACTCTACCTGTGAACCCAACTCTCACTGAAATGTCCTCTAGAACTGAGATGTGAACTGGGTACCTCTGTCTGATATAATGGAAATAGGAACTCCATGCAATCTCACTATCTCACGGATGAATATCTCTGCCAACCGCTCCGAGGTATAGGTAGTACACACCGGGATGAAGTGAGCTGACTTAGTCAACCTATCCACCACCACCCAAACTGAATCAAACTTCCTCGCGGTCCGAGGGAGTCCACTAACAAAGTCCATAGTTATTCTTTCCCACTTCCACTCCGGAATATCAATACGCTGGAATACACCACCAGGTCTCTGATGCTCATACTTGACCTGCTGACAGCTTAGACACCGAGCCACATGGCTCACAATATCTTTCTTCATCTTTCTCCACCAGTAATGCTGCTTCAAATCCTGATACATCTTCGCGGCTCCTGGATGAATAGAATACCGCGAACTGTGGGCCTCTTCCAATATCAACTCACGAAGGCCATCAACATTGGGCACACATATCCGGCCCCGCATCCGCAATACACCCTCACTATCAATAGTGACATCTCTAGCATCATCATGCTGAACTCTGTCCTTAAGGACAAGTAAGTGTGGATCATCATACTGGCGCTCTCGAATACGATCATATAAAGAAGAACGAGCTACTACATAAGCCATCACCCGACCGGGCTCAGAAATATCCAGCCTTACCATCTGATTAGCTAACGCCTGAACATCAACTGCTAGGGGTCTCTCCCCAACCGGAATATACGCCAAACTGCCCATACTAATAGCCTCTTCCGGCTCAATGCATCAGCCACTACATTGGCTTTCCCGGGATGATACAAGATAGTAATATCATAGTCTTTAAGCAATTCAAGCCATCTCCGCCGCCTCAAATTTAGATCTTTTTGCTTAAACAAATGCTCAAGGCTGCGGTGGTCTGTATATACATCACAAGATACACCCTATAGATAATGCCTCCAAATCTTCAAGGCATGAACAATAGCAACTAACTCCAAATCATGAACAGGTAGTTCTTCTCGTGGGGCTTTAGCCGACGAGAAGCATATGCAATAACTCTACCCTCCTCTGCATCAACACACAACCGAGTCCAACTCGGGAAGCATCACAATACACCGTATACGACCCCGAGGCCGATGGTAACACAAGTACCGGAGCCGTGGTCAAAGCCTCCTTGAGCTTCGAAAGCTCTCTTCACATTCATCGGACCACACAAATGGAGCATTCTTCTGGTGTCAACTTAGTCAACGGTGAAGTAATAGATGAGAAATCCCGAACAAACCGACGATAATAGCCCGCCAAGCCGAGAAAACTACGAATCTCTCTAGCTGAGGAAGGTCTGGGCCAACTCGCACCGCCTCAACCTTCCGAGGATCAACCCTAATACCATCACCGGACACTATATGTCCCAGAAAACCCACAGTATCAAGCCATAACTCACACTTAGAGAATTTTGCATAAAGCTTCTCTTCTCTCAACCTCTGCAATGCCACTCTCAAATGTTGTGCATGCTCCTCCTGGCCGCGTGAGTATACCAGGATATCATCAATAAACACAATCACAAAAGAATCAAGGTACGGCCGAAATACACTATTCATCAAGTGCATGAATGCCGCTGGGGCATTAGTCAACCCGAAAGACATCACCAGGAACTCGTAGTGCCCATATCGCGTCCTGAACGCTGTCTTCATAATATCCGAGTCCCTGATCTTCAATTGATGATAGCCCGATCGAAGATCAATCTTAGAAAATACACTAGCTCCCTGTAGCTGATCAAATAGGTCCTCAATACGAGGTAATGGGTATTTATACTTCACTGTTACCTTGTTCAGCTGCCTGTAATCAATGCACATTCTCATTGTGCCATCTTTCTTCTTCACGAACAACACCGGTGCACCCCAAGGTGACACACTTGGACGAATGAAACCCTTATCTAAGAGTTCCCGAAGCTGTTCTTTCAATTCTTTTAACTCCGCTGGTGCCATGCGATAAGGAGGAATAGAAATGGGCTGAGTGCCCGGCACCAAGTCAATACCAAAATCAATATCTCTGTCAGGCGGCATGCCTGGTAGGTCTGCTGGAAATACATCCGGAAACTCCCTCACAATGGGGACCGAATCAAGACTGGGTGTCTCAGCCTCAACATTTCTAATGAAGGCCAAATAAGACAAACAACCCTTGCCAATCATTCGTCGAGCTTTTATATAAGAAATCACCCTGTCGGACACATAATCAGTCAAGCCACGCCACTCGATCCTCGGATTACCCGGAATAGCTAGTGTGACTGTCTTGGCATGACAGTCCAGAATCGCATGGTAAGGAGATAGCCAATCCATGCCTAGAATTACATCGAAATCTACCATGCCCGGTAGTAATAGATCAACTCGGGTCTCCAGACCCCCAATAGTATTAATACAGGATCGATATACCTGATCCACAACAACAGTATCCCCCACTGGGGTAGACACATGTACGGGCAAAGCAAGAATACCACCGGTCATACCCAAATGATGTGCAAAATAAGTAGAGACATAAGAATAGGTGGATCCGGGATCAAATAAGACAGAAGCATCCCCGTGGCAGACTGAGATAATACCTGAAATAACCGCATCTGAAGCGCTAGCATCCTTCCTGTCCGGAAGAGCATAGAAACGAGCCTGACCTCCACCAGTACGATCCTCACCCCTAGGGCGACCTCTGGATACCTGGCCACCAGTCCTAGCTGACTGTGCTGGCGCTGAAGAAACAGGAGTAGAAGACGAAGGCTGATCCCTCCGCTGTGACCGCTTACGAAGCCACTGAGGACACTCTCTCCTGATATGGCCCAAATCAGGAGCAGAGCTCTGAGTTGGAAGGGTGCTCAGTCCGGGCTGGATCTGCTAACGAACCTGCTGACCATGATGATCCTAATGACCCTGAAGACCACGGTCTGATGAATCCCCACTAGACTCTAAACGGCCAGACTGAGGAGATCTAAAAGAACAACCTCTGTTGTCTTAAAACTGGCCCCTAGACGGAGCATCACTGTAACTGCCTATACCACGAGGCTTCTTAGCCTCCCTCTCATCGCTCTCTCGATGACGGTCTGTCTCAATCTGACAAGCTGCGTCAACCACCTCCTCAAAAGTAACTGCTGTAGCGCTCTCTCTAGTCATTAATATGCGGATAGGATAGTTGCGACCACCCACAAATCTCCTAATCCTCTCACAATCGGTCAGGATCATCCATATAGCATGTCGAGCTAGCTGTGTAAACCTCAACTCGTACTGAGTCACTGTCATATCTCCCTGCTTCAACCACTTGAATTGACGATGCAACTCATCCTTATGAGACTAGGGCACATACTTGTCCAGAAATACCATGGAGAACTGCTGCTATGTGAGGGGTGCTGCCCTAATAGGCCTACGTCTTTCAAAGTCCTCCCACCAATTAAATGCAGGCCTTGTGAACTGGAGGGTAGTAAAAGCCACACTGCTAGACTCCAGAATACCCACAGTACGAAGCACATGTTGGCACTTATCCAGAAAACCCTGGGCATCCTCGCCCTCAACACCACTGAATGTCGGAGGTTGAAGTCTATTGAACCTTTCCAACCGACGTTGCTCGTCATTTGGCATAGCTGGAACCACATGAGCTGGGGCTGGTGCGACTAGTGCAGCCGACTGAACTGGCTTAGCTGGAGCTGCCTCAAGTACCTATAAGCCTTGAACTACCGGCTTTGGTGTGCGAGTGACGAGGGTCTGATTTCCTCCCACTGCATGAGAAGAAGCTGCTGCAGTAGAAGCCGCAACCACCTGGGCTAAGCCAGTACATACGGATAAGATCTGTGCTGAGGTCTCCTGAAGACCCGGTATCTCAATAGGCACTACCAGTGCCTGAACCTGGGCTGCTGGAATGCCTGCAGCTGGAACCTGATCCACTGGCGCTGGGATCTGACCCTGAGTCTGGTCAACTGGTGGGTCAGCAGGTGCTGTCCCTGCCGCCCTACCTCTACCACGACCACGGTCTCTGGGTGCCACTGGTGGTCATCCACTACATCCATTAGAACGGGTTCTTGCCATCTGCGAGAGAATAGAATATAGAAAAATTTAATTTCATGATAACACAAATCGCACGATATGAATCCAAGAAAATGAGGTTTTTCCTAAAGTTTCTGTAGCCCTCCGAGGATAGATACGGACGTCTACGTACCGATCCGCGAAAGCCTACTAAACCGGCTCATGACTCGCGAGTCCTAATAACCTAGAGCTTTGATACCAACTTGTCACGACCCAAATCCGGTCGTGATGGCGCCCAACAATCAAGCTAGGCCAGCCAGACCAACAATTTAATTATAACACAATACCAGTCCCCAAATGGACAACCCAAGAAGAATATATGAGTTTAAGAACTCCAATAATAATAATACCGAACAAAAGTACTGACACTCCCAAAGATCCGGAGTCACAAGTCTAGAGCCTCTAACAAAACCCAACAGGAAATAGAGAGTACGATATAGAAGTACTCAAGTCTGAATACAAAATATACAATAACAACCGGAATGAGAGGAGAAGCTAGGCTCTGCGAACGTAGGCAGCTACCTCAGCAACTCGATGTGACAATGTAAACGCCGGAGATGTCCGTCTACTGCTCCTGTGTACCTGAGTCTGCACACAAAAGGTGCGGGAGTAGGGGTGAGTACTAAGTACTCAGTGAGTAACAAATATATATATGTAGCTGAGAGTAAGAAATCCACAAAATACCACAATATGAAGCTACACTACAGTCCGAATCTCCTACGAACTAGCAACAACAATACCATACAGCTACCACAGAGAGTAATTCAACAAATACAGATGCAATGCAATGCACATAACCGCTACGGCGTGTAGCCCGATCCAATTTAACGTCGACGGCGCTCACCGGGGGTGTGTACAGACTCCGGAGGGGCTCCTACAGCCCAAGCGCAATACTGCTGCGGCGTGCAGCCCGATCCTCATATCAACCACTGCGGCGTGCAGCCCGATCCCATACTCAGTCCACAATAAGCAATTAAGTCACAAAACAATTCATTTTCCTTAATTCCAGTTCTCAATTCATAATTTATGAAAAATACTTTAACTTTATTAGATTTGTAAAAGCCGGTGACTTAGCATTTCAAAAGTGTGATTACAATTCCCAGGACTGAGATCAGTGATTTAAGCAATCTTTAGCTATCACATAAATATTGTCCTCTAAGGACGCTACAGGATCGGCACAAGGCCCCAAACAAGGCTTACAACCCACAAATATAGCAAATACAGTGTATTTCCAACACTAACAACATATTATTCATTCCCGGGATGGACCAAGTCTCAATCCCCAATCACAATCAATCCCGCACCTGCCACGGTGTGCGAGCCACGCCCTATTAGCGTCACCAATGTGCTAAGCCGGGGTTTCGAACCCTCAAGCTACAATATACACAAACTACTCACCTCTAGCCGGTCGTAGAATCGTCCGCGATGCCTTTTCCTTTGAATTTCGTTGCCTCGTGTGTAGAATCTAGTCAAATAACAATAATTATATCAAATACGGGTCAAAGAATCATAACCCACTTCAATTTATATGAAATACGCAAAATTACACTAAGTTGGTAAAACCCGACTTTCGGTACGATTCTCGAAAATTACGAAAGTCTCATATTCGGAACCCTCATCTCAATACGAGTCTAAGCATATCAATTTTACCAACTTCGGACTCCATTTGCTCATTCAAAACCTTGATTTTCTAAAGTTCAAGCCTAGGGTTAAATCTTCCATGAATCACCCCAAATTCTTCCATTTTCATGATATAATTGCATAATAATACCAATACTAATCATAGTTTAAGTCCATAGTTGCTTACCCGATGATTTCCCTTGAGTTTCTCTTCAAAATCGCCTAAATCGCCTCTAAAGCCGAGACCCAAATGTGTGAAATATTCTGAAATTTTTCTAACTTCTGATACACTTAACTTACAGCGATTTTCGCTTCTGCGGACAAAATTCCGCTCCTGCGAGCCCGTATCTACGACCAACTGGTCGCTTCTGCGATCCCAGGCCTAACTGGCCAATCCCGCTTCTGCAAGAAAAGGACCACTTCCGCACGTCCGCTTCCGCGATTGGACAATCGCTCCTGCGAGAACTCCCGCTTCTGCGCACCAGATTCCGTTTCTGCGGACCCGCCTAGGCGATCAATCCTCCGCTCCTGCGGATCTCCCTAATCCGCCTCTAGACCGCTTCTGCGTAACACCGTTCGCACCAGCGACACCGCCTCAGCGAAACAATACCCGCTTCGGCGAACACAAGCGCTTCTGCGCTCCTCAGTCCGCTCTCGCGGACTCGCCTCCGCGCCCATATTTCCGCAGGGGCGAAAATGACAGAACTAGAATACTTCAACCTGCAATTTCCATGTTTTTCTCCCGATTAACCACCCGAAAACACCCCGAGGCCCCCGGGACCTCATTCAAACACACCAACACATCCTAATTCCTTATTCGAACTTGTTCCAATCACAAAAACACCATCCTAAACATCAAAATCACCAATTATCCACGGATTCAAGCCTAAGTTTCTTCAAAACTTTCAAAACTAACATTCAATCCAAAACCCGATCAAACGATGTCCGAATAACTTGAAAATTTGCAAACATATCCAAAATCACATAACGAAGCTACAGAAATTGTCCGAATTCCATTCCGACCCCCGGATCAAAATATCACCTACCATCCGGTTTTCGCCAAAATTCAACATTCGCCAATTCAAGCTTAAAACTACACCGGACCTCCGAATTCAATTCCGATTGTTCTCCTAAGTCATAATTGATCCCCCGGAACTAGTCGAATCATCAGAATCCGGTTCCGAGCACTCTAACTCAATAGTCAACTCTTGGTTGACTTTTCATATTCAAGCTTTCTTCAAACATGCTATTTGTTTCATTTTCAATCCAAATCACTCCTAACTCACCCGATATACTCTAATACTCGTTTTAAAAGCATAATATATGTAAATGCAAGGTAACGGGGTGGTAATTCCCGTAACGACGGGCCGGGTCGTTACATCTTTGAACTAGTGTCATCCCCAGCAGCCTTCAAAAGAGTGAAACCCCAATTTTGAAGAAATGAATATCCCCTAGCAGTGTTATCCCCCAGCAAGCTCCAAGGTGGTCGGACAACAGAGATTGGGAAAGGAAGAAAGGAAAATTTATCTTCAACAAAATAACCCCAGCGAGTTGAGGTATACAGAACGGGGAAGGGATAAATGGAAAACCCATCCCTAGCAGAAATGTCATCCCAAACAGGTAATATCATTCCTAGCAAGTTTTGGAAACGCAGGGGAAG